>JAKSZT010054371.1:361664-704005 GCA_026826555.1 Tolypeutes matacus | reverse complement strand
AATAGAAGGGACTGGTGAACCATGTGCAGGGAGGACTTATTTGAGTCCAATTCTGTCACTCTCAGGAGCACAGATTCCAAAATAGAGCCCACTGATAAGGCATCAGTCTCTGGGGCTATCCCCCCTTATATAGGACCTGGGTGTCTCCAGAGTTCTCAGGAAACCCTCTGTGTGGGGTGATAGGCACTTAGATGTTCTGTGTGCGTAAGAGTTACCTCTGGGATGACCTCCCGACTCTCTTTGAAGTCTCTTAGCCACTTGAACTCATTTGTCTTTACCATTTCCCCCTTTTATTCAAGGTCTTTTTCCAGTTGTGTTGCCAGTTGGCACTTGGTATTAATCCCTCCTTGCCAGGGAGGCTCATCCCCGGGAGTCATGTCCCACGTTGGGGGGGAAAGTAATGCAATAATATGCTGAGTTTGGCTTACAGAGAGGCCATATTTGAACAACAAGGAGGCTTTCAGGTGGCAACCCTTAGGCACCCCACAACTGCAGGCTAAGTCTCATTTACAATAGCAAAGACTCACAAAGGTAGTAATCAATAAAAAAAAAAAAAAAAACATATCAGTGGGTCATCCTATTTTGACAGGCACTGTCCCTACACTCAGAGGACTATTGTTGCTCCCTTGGAGACTGTGGCAGAGCTCTCCAGGCTAGGAATTCAGATTCCCTCATTTATTGTGTGATTATCCACCCATCGTGACCATGCCCCATCCCCCGATCCTTTGAATAATTTCATGTATATTCGGATGAACCAATCCCCAAGAAACCTCCCCGCAGACAACGCCCCCAATAATCCCCCGCAGTACCCATTGTAACCCTTCTGTGATCCAAAACCTCCATGAACATTTAGTCCATAAAATAATCAAATACACTTACTAGGAAAAAGAAACAAGTATGATAAGCTTACATGCAAGAGACAAACATAAGGAGACTCAGGGGGGAAAAAAAAGAGAAGGAAAAAAACAAATAAACAAAGAACAAAACAAAATATAATATAATTAGTGGATTGGGACATTCAAAAAATGGGCAAAAAAGCAAAGGAAATGCCTTTATATATATATATATATATTCATTTTTTTTTCCTTTCTCTTTTCTTTTGTTTTCTGCCTTTTATCACTGTGTTATCGGATGTCTGGTGTGCCATGACACCTTCCTCCTCTCAATCCCCATTGTCTCCCAAGTTTTCATTTAATTATCAAAGAAGCTTTAGGTCACAGCAAAGTCACACACGGAGTGCCGGAGACTCCCAGATACCAAACCACCCCCACTTCCCCACCCCATATAAACTCCCGCCCCTTTTTTTTTGGTTGTTAGCATTGTTATAACAGTTATACAGATAGCAAAATATAGCAACTAAACATTGTCAGTGATTTACAGTATAGTTTACAATTTGGATGATACAGTTTAATAATTTTGATGATATTTACCATGTCCTGTGTCCATTACCATAAAGTAATGGAAAATCTTCCCCATGACCACCAAACAACCCATTAGATCTTGACTGTTCCCTTCCCCCCAGCCCCACAGGACCCGTGATATCCCCCTCTCCCAACCCATTGAATGTCAAGAATCACAGTTACATGCCCTGGGGATTTGAACCTGCTCTTCCTAATCCACCCCCCCCCCCAGTTCTGCACCACCAAACCCAGGAACACCCCCACTCATCTGCCCCATTCCCCAACATGCAACCACACTCTATCCCTTTACCATAGATTATGTCCATAAGGGTGAGGGATCAAAGCCTGCTCTTCTCTTACTCTCCATTGTTAACCTATATTTCAAACAATGGTTCTGAGAGACTGCTCATTTTCCTCAGTTCAGATCAATGAGGTCATATACTGTTCATCCTTCAGTGCCTGGCTTGCTTCACTCAACATAAGGTCTTCAAGATTCATCCGTGTTATTCCATGGGTTAGCACTTTGTTCCTTCTTACAGCTGAGTAATATTCCATTGTATATATGTACCACATTTTGCTTATCCATTCTTCTGTTGATGGGCACCGGGGCTGATTCCAACTTTTGGCAATGGTGAACAATGTCGCTATGAACATTGGTGTGCATATATATGTATTTTTGTTTTCAGTTCTTCTGGTTATATACCCAGCAGTGGAATTGCTGGATCATATGGAAGATCTATTGCTAGTTTTCTGAGGAACCACCAAACTGTCCTCCACAGTGGCTGGACCATACCGCAGTCCCACCAGCAGTGGATGAGGGTTCCTATTCCTCCACATCCTCTCCAACATTTAGTGTCTCCTATTTTTTTAATAGCTGCCATTCTGATGGGTGTAAGATGGTATCTCATTTTAGTTTTGATTTGCATTTCCATGATAGCAAGTGATGTTGAGTATTTTTTCATGTGCTTTTTAGCCATTTGTATTTCTTCCTTGGAGAAGTGTCTTTTCAGATCACTTGCCCATTTTTTAAATGGGTTGTTTGTCCTTTTATTTTCAAGGTGTAGGATTTCTTTATAAATGCAGGATATTAGGCTCCCATCAGATATATGGTTGCCGAATATTTTTTCCCATTGTGTAGGCTGCCTTTTTATTTTCTTAATAACCTCCTTTGAAGTGCAGAAGTTTTTAATTTTGAGGAGATCCCATTTATCAATTTTTTCTCTTGCTGCTCGTGCTTTGGCTGTGAATTTCATGAAACCATTTCCTATTACAAGGTCCTGTAGATGTTTCCCTACATTATCTTCCAATATTTTTATGGTTTTGGCTCTTATATTTAGATCTTTGATCCATATTGAGTAAATTTTTGTATAAGGTGTGAGATGGCATTATTCTCTAATTCTTTTGGATATGGATATCCAGTTCTCCAAGCACACTTGTTAAAGAGGCCACTCTCTCCCAACTGAGTGGGCTTCGTGGCCTTGTCAAATATCAGATGACTGTATATGTGACGATCTATATCAGAACTCTCAATTCGGTTCCATTGCTCAGTAGGTCTATCCTTGTGCCAATACCATGCAGTTTTGATCACTGTAGATTTGTAGTATGTTTTAAAGTCAGGTAATGTGATACCTCCAACTTCATTTTTCTTTTTCAATATATCTTTGGCAATTCGGGGCCTCTTGCCTCTCCAAATATATTTTGTGGTTAGTTTTTCCAGTTCATTAAAAAATATAGTGTTGACTTTTATTGGGATTTCATTAAATCTGTAGATTAGTTAGGTAGGATAGATATCTTGATGATGTTTAGTCTTCCCATCCATGAACAGGGAATTTTTTTCCATTTATTTAAGTCTTCTTTGATTTCCTTTAACATTGTTGTGGAGTTTTCTGTATATAAGTCCTTTACATCTTTAATTAAATTTATTCCTGGGTATTTGATTCTTTTATTTACTATTGTAAATGGTATTTTTTTTCCTGATTTCCTCCTCAGTTTGCTGGTTATTGGAGTACAAAATGCTACTGATTTTTGAGGATTAATCTTATAGTCTGCAACATTACTGAACTCCTTTATAAGATCTAGAAGCCTTGTTGTAGATTTCTCAGGACTTTCTATGTATAGGATCATGTCATCTGCAAATAATGAAAATTTTACTTCTTCTTTTCCAATCTGGATGCATTTTATGTCCTTTTCTTGTCTCAGTGCTCATGCAAGTACTTCTAAGACAATGTTAAATAAGAGTGGTGATAGTGGACATCCTTGTCTTGTTCCTGATATCAGAGGGAAGGCTTTTAGGATTTCACCTTTGAAAATGATGTTAGCTTTGGGTTTTTCATATATACCTTTTATCATTTTCAGAAATTTTCCATCTATTCCTATCTTTTGTAGTGTTTTTATGAGGAAAGTGTGCTGTATTTTGTCGAATACTTTTTCTGCATCTATAGAGATGATCATGTGATTTTTTCCTTTCAGTCAGTTTAAGTGGTGTATTACATTGATTGATTTTCTTATATTGAACCATCCTTGCATACCAGGCATGAAACCCACTTGGTCATGGTGTATAATCCTTTTGATATGTTGTTGAATGTGATTAGCAAGTATTTTGTTAAGGATTTTAGCATCTAGGTTCATTAGAGAAATTGGTCTGTAATTTTCCTTTCTTGTGGTATCTTTATTTGGTTTTGGTATTAGGGTAATGTTGGCATCATAGAATGAGTTAGGTAATATTCCTTCTACTTCTATTTTTTGGAACAGCTTAAGTAGAATTGGTGTTAGCTCTTTCCAGAATGTTGGGATAATTCAGCTGTGAAGCCATCTGGTCCTGTACTCTTCTTAGTTGGGAGGTTTTTAATGACTGAGTCTATCTCTTTAATTATAATTGGGCTGTTGAGTTCATCTATTTCTTCTTTCATCAATGTCGGCTGTTTGTGGGTTTCTAGAAACTTGTCCATTTCCTCTAAATTGTCATTCTTGTTGGCATATAATTTTTCAAAGTATCCTCTTATGATACTCTTTATTTCTGTGGGGTCAGTAGTGATATCAGCTTGCTCATTCCTTATTTCATGTATTTGCATCTGTTCTCTCTTTTTCTTTGTTAGTCTGGCTAAGGGTTTGTCAATTTTGTTGATATTCTCGAAGAACGAGCTTTTGGTTTTGTTTATTGTTTCCAGTACTTTCTTATTCTCTATTCCATTTAGTTCTGCTCTAATCTTGGTTATTTCCTGCTTTCTACTTCCTTTAGGTTTAGTTTGTTGTTGTTTTTCCAATTCCTCCAAGTGTGCAGTTAGGTCTTCAATTTTAGCTCTTTTTTCTTTTTTTATATATGAATTTATGGCTATGAACTTCCCTCTCAGGACTGCTTTCGCTGAATCCCATAGGTTTTGATATGTTGTGTTGTTGTTTTCATTAGTTTCAAGGTAGGTACTGATTTCTTTGAAATTTCCTCTTTGACCCACTGTTTGTCTAAGAGTGTGTTGTTTAACTTCCATATCCTTGTGCCTAACTTGTTTCTCTGGCCCTTATTGATTTCCAACTTCATTCCGTTGTGGTCAGAGAAATTACTTTGTATAATCTCAATCTTTCTGAATTCATTGAGTGTTGTTTTGTGGCCTAGCATGTGGTCTATTTTGGAGTATGTTCCATGTGCACTCGAGAAGAATGTAAATCCCGCTGTATTTGGGTGCAGTGTTCTGTATATGTCTATTAAGTCGAAATCTTCTAATGTATTGTTGAGTGCCTTAGTTTCTTTATTGATTCTCTGCCCAGATGTTCTGTCTAATGATGATAGTGGTGTCTTGAAGTCCCCTGCTATAATTGTAGAGGGATTTATTTCTCCTCTTAGTTTTTCCATAGTTTGCCGCACGTATTTTGAGGCACCTCGATTAGGTGCGTAATGTTGATGATTGTTCTCTCTTCTTGAGTGATTACTCCTTTTACTAATATGTAGTGTCCATCTTTGTCTCTTACAATAGTTTTGTATTTAAAGTCTATTTTGTCTGATATTAGAATAGCTACTCCTGCCCTTTTTTGGCTATTGTTAGCTTGTAAAATGGTTTTCCAGCCATTAACTTTCAGCCTCCTTGAATCCCTGGGTTGAAGGTGGGTTTCTTGTAGACAGCATATAGATGGATCATATTTTCTTATGCATTCTGCCCATCTGTGTCTTTTGATTGGTGATTTTAATCCATTAACATTCAGAGTTATTACTTGTAACGAATTTCTTACTTCAGCCATTTTTTCTTTGGGTTACTGTATGTCATATGTTGTTTTGTTTCTCTTTTTGAATTTTCAGTTGTTTTTAAAGTCTCCAACTCTCTCTCCTTTGTTTTTTCCTTTCAACTTGTAGAGATTCCTTTAGTATTTCTTGAAGTGCTGGTTTCTTCTTGACATACTCTCTTAATTGTTGTTTATCTGTGAATATTTTGAACTCTCCATCATTTTTGAATGCCAGTTTTGATGGATAGAGAATTCGTGGCTGGAAGTTTTTTTCTTTTAGTGTTTTGACTATGTCATACCACTGTCTTCTTGCCTCCATGGTTTCAGCTGAGAATTCAGCACTTAATCTTATTGTGCTTCCCTTGTATGTGATGTTTCTCTTTTCTCTTGCTGCCTTGAGTATTTTCTCTTTGTCTTGAGCATTGGACATTTTGACAAGTATATGTCTTGGAGTTGGCGTGTTGGGATTTATAGTCTTTAGGGTATGCTGTGCTTCCTGGATCTGCACATCCATCTCTCTCAATAAAGTTGGGAAGTTTTCAGCCGTAACTTCCTTCAACACTCCTTCTGTTCCCTTTCCCTTCTCTTCTCCTTCTGGGATGCCCATAATGCGTATGTTTGTACATTTTGTATTATCAGTTAATTCCCTGAGACCATGCTGGATTTTTTCTATCTTTTTGTCTATCTGTTCTACAGTCTCTTTGATTTCAACTGTATTGTCTTCCATATCACTAATTCTTTCCTCTGCCTGTTCAAATATGCTGCCATGTGAGTCCAGCGTCTTTTTCATTTCTAGGCTTGTGCCTTTGTTCACCATCATATCCATTACATTTTTAGGCATGTTAGCTATTTCTTCAGTATGTTCTCCCAGTGTCTTCTTTATATCCTTAATCTCTTCCTTCAGTTCTTTAAGTTGGTCCATGATATTTGTTTGGATAGCTTTGATTAGTTGTTCGATGTTCTGCATTGCTTCCTGTTTTTTATTTTGTGCATTGGACTGGTCCATGTTTTCCAGTTGCTCAGAGTCATTTGTATTTTTCTGTTGCCCTCTGGTCATCATATTATCTTGATGGGTTTGTTCGGTTGATTAGCATTTCTCTATGCTCTAGAATTTTATTTAGCTGTTGGTTCTGCGTGTGAGTTAAGTTTTCTCTTTGACAGTTTTTCTTCTTATTTTATTTCCTTGCTTCTTTCTATGTTTCCTTGAAGGCAAAAGTTTAGGGCCAGATGAATCAAAAGATGTAAGGAAGGCAGAAGGATAATAGAAATATTGATAAAAATTAGAAGAGGGGCAAAATGAGACTTAATGAGATGAATATTTAACTTGTGTAGGCAGTGTAGAGTACTAGGAAAAAATATGGAGTTCCTACAATGGACTGGGAAAACAAATGGAGGAATATATATATATAGTGATTTAGAAGGCTAGAATTATGAGGAGGGAGAGAAATAGTAGATAAAGGTCTGAAAGGAAAAAGTTAATACTAATAAAAAAAAAAAGAAAAAAAAATAAGAAGAAAACAAAATAGATGGGATAGAAATTGACACCCTTATGTTGTGGGCCTATGAAAAAATGTTGTCTCTAAGAGCCACAACAGAAATCAGAAGGCAGAAAGATGCAGGAAGGATAAGCGATAGTTTGTAATAGAAAATCAATATATACAGTGCGTGGGAAATTACTGAAAAAGAAGTCCAGCAAAGAAGTGACAACTGGCAGCACCTTAAAAAAAAAAAAATAGAAGGAAAAAGGAAGGGAGGAGGAAAGAGGAAATAATAGCAATAGACCAGAAAGTAACAGAGAGAAACCAAAGATCCACACAGGCAAGCAGTCAAACAGATCTAAGGGCGGTCAATGATTCCCCTAGGGTCCACGTGGATCCTTCCTGCCTACTTGTGTTTATCAATCAATTTCCCCACAGGGTTCTATATGCAGGTCCTGAAGCAGCTTTTAGCTATTAAACTAAATTAAAAAGAATTTATTTTTCATTTGTTGAGGTGATCTCACTTTTTTTTTTTTTTAATTTTTATTTTATTAGCCACATGCAGGACCCAAAATAATTCCTCCTCTAAACCAACACCCTTACGGAAGGAACCCTAGCTGGGCCCGTGGAAATTAATCAAGCACATCCCACTTTCTGGACTCCCCAGTTTAGCTGTAGCTCTGTTGTTAGTTAGTGAGGAGTGCTAAATACGGCGGATTCCACCCCTTCTGGAGCCGAGCTCAAGCGTCACCGGGCTGCTCATTAAATCAGTTTGAGTGCAGATTCGTGTCTGCTCTCAGCCTAATGCTGCTTCAGGTTGGCTTATCTGCTCCCCAAAGCTATGGGGCGGTGCAGGCAGCCAGATCGATGTCTAAAAATGTATAATACCCTTCCCTGTCTTACAACAGAACCCTCCCTTTTTTGGGAAGTGTCCCTTCTTCCTGGCTCCGCAGCGGCCCGGGTCTTATCCCTGGGTGCCTAGGGAAATTTGCTCCATTCCCCGACCAAAATCCCCCCTCCAGTTCATCGGGTGCTGATTAGCTCGTTTGTTCTGTTCACACAAGATCCAAGGGGCGCCTGGCAGCGAAATCCCCAGAAAATAAAACTTTCTCGCCTGCTCATGGCTCCAAGTGGCCGTTTTATTTTATTTTATATTTTCTCCCTAACCGCGGGGCTCAGCCGCCCATGCCAACCTCCACCAGCAGCCTCAAAACTCACGAATATCCACCGTTCTGTCCACGCCGCCAATCCACGCAGAGAGATGTCCCAAGCTTCTCACTGCACACGTGCACAGCACAGACCCTCGGGCGGGACCCCATCCACAATCCACCTTGCTCTGGGAGCTTGCAGTGTGTGCCTTCCTACACTAATTCCATCTTGGCCCTCAGTCCTGAACACAGGTTTTAACTGAAGAATTTATTAATTTTAAAGACTATAACAAATTAATATCAATTAGGAAGAAGGAAGTATTTTTCAATACTGAAATTAAACAAAGAATACTAAGTTCTGAATCTTTTTGACATGTGGCAGAATGGTAGGGTTTTCAAATGATTAGCATGTACATACAAAAAGATATTACTACTTGCTTATATTTAATCTCATATATTTACAAAACTTCAGGTTTTAAAAGATTGCAAGATGAGATTCTTGATTTTCCTTATGTACCAAGAAAATATTCATCTCAAAAATTTAAATGACAAAGGATTTACCAAATATTTAAAGGATGATTGGAAAACCTCAGCTTCAAATGAGAAAAATAAAATCTCAAATATTTTGTGAATATAAATAATAAATATATACACATATTTAAGTTTAGTGAAGTAAACCATCAATAAAATTATCAGAAATGCAAGGATACTTTTAGTTTTTAACATTTTAAAATATTTTCTTCTTCAATGTTCACAAATAATTTTTTCTATCACTTAATTCTATTACAATGTTTTACTTTGCTCTAAGACCAAATCTTGAAAATCTGTTTTTTTCCTTTTTAGATTTTTGTATATAAATAAGATAAACTAAGTATTTTTAAAGGGCCATTGAATATTATCATAACAAAAGGCATTGAGTATTCAAAAATTGGAAAGAATGTAAATATTGTAATGAGAGTAGCCAAAATTTATTGGTAATGCATGGAAATTTTAAAATAATATCTGAATTAATCTTTACAGTAACTCTATGGATTTATAGTTATATATAGATTTATTTAGAAAATAATTTATTTAGAAACTTAAATATTTAAACAACAGATTTAATACATATTTCCAGGATTCTAAGTATGATGTAGATTTCTAAAAACATAATTTGGAAATGTCCAGAGCATGTATGTTCAAGTAGAGGATGATCAGACAAAAATGTAAAGTAGTTAAAAGATGCTAATATATTTAGATAGAGACCAAGTATATACCCAATTAGGAAAGAAAGAAAAGATGATCTCAAATATTCAACATTATTGTCACTTCAATTGTTTGGAACCCTCTCTCTTCTGCATGACTCTAATGAGAGCGTTTTTCACTTCTTTGTTCCTAAGACTATAAATGAGAGGATTCAGCATGGGGATCACCATAGTATAAAAGACAGAGTGGACTTGATTTTTTTTTCCAAGGAGTAGGACCTTTTGGCTTTAAATACGTAAAATTCATAGTCCCTGGAGGTGTGAGGCACAAGTAGAGAAAACGTTGTGTTTTCATGAAGTAGAATTAATTAATTCTCAGAATCATAGACAGAATGGACATGTAGAACTAAAAGACTGTGGTAAAGGACACAATTATGTTTGAACCCATGAGAATGATTTTCATGATTTCAGTGTCACTAGCATCAAATTCTCCTTCATATATAGACTACATCTTCTATGAAGGCTGATATATATTCTTTAAAAGGCACATATCTTTATAACATAATTATAATGCATGTTTTAGTGAGAGTGCATATGTTATTAAATATCTCATTTTGATATCTAAGGTCTTCATTCAATTATGTTTTTGAGATGGATTAATTTTACTATTTATATACCAATTCTTTGCTTCCTTCTCTTCTCCACTAATATTATAGTAAAGTTATTAAATTGCTGTAATTTATAAAATTACCATCACTCACTAAATGCATTGTTTTCTTAGTAAGAAATCCATGATCAAATATTTTTTGTAATATATCCAGGAGTGGATCCTGATTCCAGACAAATACCCACATTCAATTTCTAAAAGAAACTTTCAAAATTATTTTCATCAATATATATCCTACCATCAATGTGCAAGGATTTCAGAGTCCTGAAATCTTAATTTATGAATATATGCTACTTATGTACGAGGTAAAGTGAGACAAATAATTCAATCAAATTTAATTTGATAGAGTAAAACTGTTTTATTTTCTTTAATATACTGTTAATATTTTGCTGTATTTTTTAAATTCAAATACAGGTCACTATTTAAAATGCAAATAAGCAAAGTCCATGTCAACACAGAAGTTCAAATATTTTAAAAGAGACAGATAAACAAAAATTTTTCATATTTCCTTAATATTTTATTATTTTGCTAGTAATAAAGTGGAGAGTTAGGTTAATGCTCATAACGTTGTTGTTGAAGACACATAGAACTGACACACTTTATAGGACAGTTGTTATGCTACATACCAAATCAAATATTTTGCTTTGTCTCTTGAACATATGACTAGAGTATTTCTCATCCTCCTTTGCTGTCAGGCATGGCAAAGTGACTGCGTTCCAACCTAAATCCTGTGTGGTATCCCAGTGTTAAGTGGCTTTCTACACTGGTTTTCTGATATAGAATCTGTATTTTCCAATTGGTTAACAATAAAATATCTACAAGCCATGGAATAAGTACAGCCTGTATAAGCTGGAAAATACAAGGAAATAGATTCTCTTATAGAGCCTCCAGAAAGAATGCAGCATGCTGTTTTGTTAGTGTCCTAAACCCATTATTTATTTATTTTTTTCTCAATACATGAGAAAATATTTTTTACTTCTTGTAAGCCATTAAATTTATGGTAATTTGTTTCAACAAGAATAAGAATCTAATACATAAGACAGAGCATTCGTTTTAGAAAATTCATATGCAAACGTAATTAAAAGGAAGAACATGTACAGCTTTCAATCCTGACCTTAGTTTACTTAGTAAGACGTATTGGATTGGCAATATTTCAAGGTGAGTTTTGCTCTATTGCTCCAATTCTGTTCACCTAGTTTGATGCATAAAGAATCATTTTTACTGGAAAATATACTTCTCTATTTGCTAATATATTGGCCAAACCTCCTTGTAATAAATTAAAATCAATCAATCAAACAAATAAATCAATAACATAAAATGTTTGAAAGCTAAAGTAATCAAATCAATGCCAATTTTCTTGAGACCAGAAATACTCAAGGTATCTTGACTTTTTTGCTTTCAACTCTTCTATATATTTATGAACAATGCTAGAAATTCACTCACTTCTCTGAGACACAGTTCTAGGTTTTGGCTCATTGCTGACTTGCCTACAAATGTCCTAACTTTAGTTGATTACTGTAATCCTTCTGCACTTGGCATGTCATGCTTACTCTACCTCAGTCCATCCAATGGTGGAAGCATGGATTCATCGATTTTTCATAGGATTTACAGCTCCTTGAGAAATGATGCAACCTTCAAGATGATTTTTTTTTTCATAACAACATTTACCCCTGAGCACAATAAATAGAAAATGCCAGAAAAAGTGTATTTAATATTATGGTTTTATAACAAAGGCAATTCTGTACAACATGGTCTAGCATAAGAATATCATATGGAGAAAATTTAATTGTATGCCATATTTCCATATTTGGATGAACATAAATATTTTGTTTTATGTTCAAGATTGAATGAAATAAAAGAAAGGTTGAATCCTTTATTTTTTTTTCAGAATATTTTGTCGTATGTCCTATACCATGTGTTTTCAAGCACTGATATTTGACTTTCATTTTCCACTAAGGTTTTATTTTTTTCTGTGATATAAATTGACATTTAGCACAACTCTGTGATGAGAATGAGAGCCAATGATTGTACATTTTGAATGGATTATGCAAAACATGGGACTGTATAAAACAGGGAATCCAGTTTTGGAAGATGGACTGGGTTTAACATGACACATATGAAAAAGTTTTCTCCTGAATGATAACAAATATATACACTAATAAAGGGTGTTAAAAATTGAGTTGGTTGGGGGAAAATAGAAAAATGTATGATATGGGCTATGGTTAGTTGTAATATTTGGAGATGTTCTTTCATAGTTGTAACAAATGTTTCACAACAATGAAGGTGTTGGTGGTGGGAGATGTATGGGACCCTTGAATGATGATATGCATGTTTATATTGTAAATTTACACATTTTACTATAAATTTATTGTTTATGCATGCTCATGTATAAATAATATACTTCAATAAAATTTTATTTTAAAAATTGACTTTAAGGTGAAGATAAAAATGGGCTCAAAAAAGATTGTAAATTAATGGAAAATGATATAATAAAAAGTAAAATTAATAGCAAAACCTTTGAACATTAAATAATGTATGGAGATGGCAAAAAGGATGATCGGATTCTCAAATACCTCCCAAGGAATGATTCTTGCATACCTCTATCACCATCAAGCTATCTCTTCATTTTTAAGAAATTACATATTATATTATTAACTGGGATGCATTTATTTGTTTTTGATTTATTGTTTATGAAATATATTTTAATTTTACATTTTATACAGTTCTATATATGGAATAATTGGCTGGATATTTTGGCTTGAAATAAAATGCATTGATTTTTCCCATTGAAAATAAATTAATGGAAAATGTAGCTATTTATTAAACTTCATTTATTAGCAGGATTTTCTGGAAAATTTTTAAACCCTTAAATGAAGACTGTTATAGTTATTAACTTACATTAGTTTGAAAGAATAACATGGGTTAGCCAGGAATCTCTTCAATGCATCCTTCATATCCTTTTCCTCAGGCTTTAAATTAGAGGGTTCAATATAGGTATCACTAGGATGTAAATGACCTGGGACATTGTATCACTATCTAACAAGCTGTTGGTAATTGGTTGCAAATACATGAGATGAAGAGTACCAAAGAACACAGTGATAGCAATCATGTGAGAAACATAGGTAGAAAGGATTTTTTTCTCTCACTCTGAGGACCATATCCTCAAAAAGCAGAGGACATCATGGAAGTAGGCTATCAAAACTTTGATCCAGGAAACTAAAAAATCTATCCCAGAAAAGATAATGATTGCTACTTCTGGATTGTAAGTATCAGTCAAAGGTAATGTTAACAGAGGGTCTTTATCACAATAAAAAACTGATGATTACATTTGAAGAGCTTAATGACACAGAGAATGCTCAAGAGGAGACAGACATTACAATGGTTAGAATGTACAGGTACGTGAAGAATGCTAGCAGGGGGCAGATCTGCCAGGACATACCACCATGGAGAGAAGGGACTTGCAGTAGCCACATAATGGTCATAGGCCATTGCAACAGAAAGAAAACTAAGAATCCATCCAGTTGGGCTACACAACCATAATAGAAGATGGTTCTTTTCTTAACCAAGAAATTGACCAGCATTTCAGGGGAATGATGGTAGAATTGCCAAATTGATGATAGCCAATTATCAGGGGGAAAAGTTATAGGGAGTTTGAAGTTTTAATCAGCATTGTTGAGGGAGGGTATTGATGTCCAGATTCCCAACCCAAGGAAGACAATAGATGACCAGTGAGACAAGGAGAAGAAGAATCTGGATCTCTGGATAATTCAAGTCTTGCACTAGAATGGATTTGGTTAGCATGGTGACATTTGTGGTACCATTTGTATTGCTGATTTCATCTTTTAATGGAAAAAGTAAAAGAAATTAATTGATGGTAAACTTGCACTGTTAAAGAGTTAATCTTTCATAAATATTTCATTTAAAATATGTCAATTTTTCTTCTTGAAAACTGAAAAATTTCATATTATAATTGTTTTCCTTGCCAGCTTTCACAAATTTCAGGAATACAAAATCATAAGAAACTCACTGAGTTTCTTAGAATTGTGTGAAAAAGCTATTAGCTTATTATTTCACTATTAATTGAAATCTGAAATATAAGACTCAGAAAATACTATTAAGAAAATATAATGTCTACTTGTGGAGTAATACTTTGGAAGGTAAGCCATGTATATCTATGGTACTCAAGAAATTACAGATGGAAATAATCAGAATCAGACCTATATATGAGATTGCAAGTTGTTGTACTGTGTGGCAGATTGAGATTATTTTATGAATCCCCATAAGAGAAAGATTATGTTTTTAAACATATGTTTGTAAAAATTCAGTTGAGGGGTCTTTGATTAGATCACTTGTTAAGACTGATTTAGGGTTTTTGATTCCACTACATCAGTGGGTGGGACTCAGGTTGAGTCCCTTGCTAGGTCTGATATAATCAGACACTCAGTGAGACTGACACAAGAAGTGACAGGAAGAGAGAGCTCTGTCATTTTTGATCCTGCTATGTGACAGAAAGGAGAAGGCTCAAATAGCTGAGTCACTGGGGAGGGATGAGACATTTACCTGATAGTTTACAGCTGAGATTGGGCAGACAGCAGAAATGCAGAGACTGAGAATGGAGATCTGGAAAGAAACAAGACCTATGCCAGGAAAGAGAGGACTACATGATCACTTAAGCAGGAAGCCTCAAGAGACTGGGCCCATGGATCTCAAGAGGAAACAATGATTGCTGAGGGAAAGATAGAGAGCAGCCAGAGCTCTGTGGCCATCTTCTTTCAACATTTGGCAATTACGTGGTGAGAAAGCACCTCTTATGGTACCTTAAGGTAGATTTTAATGGCTTTGGAAATGTGAGCTTTTACCGTAATTAAACCCCCTTTACAAAAGGAAACCAATTTCTGGTCATTTGCATCAGTACTCCTTTGAAAGACTAATAATACAATAAGAAATATTTTAGGGCTGTCATAAAAACATGAGATTAATTCATTGAGCACGAAACTGGAAAAGTTATGTTGAACTATTAGTAGCCTATTGCTGTATCTGATAGGCAGAATAACAATGACATTTAAACATAGGTGACTGAAGTAATCACAATTAAACTCCATATAAGAAGGATAATTGGAACCAAAATATATTACAAAATGTAATAATATAAGAGCACAAAAAGGCAAAACAGTAAGGATAATTTAATTTTGTATAATAATGTAAAAGAAAATTTTAACAAAGCTAAATCTTCAAGAAAATCATATATATCTGAAATTAGATGGATAAAAATAAGGAGGCTGTAAAAGCAGGAGTCACACAAGTCAGAAACAAAGTAGATATAAAACAAAGAGAAATCTAGTAAAAGTTAGTAAAATATGAGAGTGATTAACCACCATAGAAAACATAATTAGAGAAAGAAAATATGAAAAGGCTATGAAGAAAAATCAAATAGAAGTGAAAAAGAAATTTTAAAAATTAAGAGTAGTTGACAGAACTGAAATGCTAAACTCTAATTTCCAAAAGGTTAAAAACAACTCATACTGCTATAAAATGAATATGTGGCAAAAATTTATTTACTCTTTCATTAATAGGAAAATCAGTAAGATGATGAGTGATTCAAAGGATTTTTAAGAAACTTATTTTAAAAGGGACCAAAAATAACATTTTGTTTCCTTTTAAATTTTTATTGCATTTAATATGCATGTAGAAAATTACATATATCATAAGTATAAGTGAATTTTAATGAACTGAAAATATGCCTTTAAATATGAACAAGACATGGAAGCAGAATAATGTCATCACTCCCTTATGCAGCCTTCCAGAAAGGATTGGAAATATCTTTGCCTAGGAAGGATCTATGGAAATTCCTTTTCTCTGATGGCTTTTGAGAATTTTGTATGAGTTGATAAAATACCAGGCTGGATGCAAGAAGAGACAAGACAAAATGAAGAAACAATGACTTCAAAGGCAGAACCATGGGAAATTCTCCACTGAAGACATCTCCTCAGGCCAAGCCTTTGGGTGGAGAAGAATTTCTGACCCAGGACTGGAGGAGACAGGCCATCTATCCAGATGTTTAGTGAGACATGAGCTGCCACCCCAATGCAATACAGTGTCTTCTTCATATAGTGCCTGCTCACCATTCCAATTCTTGCAGATGGTGGAACCTAGGCCCTGCTGTTTGCAAAGCAAGACCACTCTCCAGGTGCTTGAAAAGGGGGAGGAAGGGCACCACTCCAGCAGGCCCAGAGGACTATGCATAGCTCCACAGATGACTCTCAAACCTTGAAATCTAACACAGTTTGCAGGCTGGATTTCAAACTTGCTGGGGGAAACTGATCCCACTTTCCTTCCAGTTTCTCACCTCCAGAAAGGGAATGTCTATCCTATACCTGTCCCACTATTACATTTTGTAATCAGCCAACTTGTTTTCTAGGTTTTCCAGTTCCAAAGACTAGATAAGAATTTTTCCCCAGGATGGACCACATCTCCAACTGATTTTGATGATACTTTGGACTTAAAGATGTTGCTGAAGTGACTTAAAGACTTTGGGATAATGGGGTGGATAAATAAATTTTGCTCATGGGTAGAATATATCTTTTGTGTTCCAGAGGGCAAATCATGGAAGGTTGACTTATGTACCCCAATTTAGACATATTGCTTATATTAATCCTCATACCTTTAGGGGTAAACCATTTTGTAAATTGAACCTCGTGAATATATTATTTTCACTTAGTATGTGACCAAAATGAATTAGAGTGGGTCTTGAGTACCCTTACTGGGAACTTTATAAAGAGAAGAAACTGGAAACCAGAGGCTAGAGAAGTCCATGTAGAAAGAAGCTGGAAGGGAAGCGGCTGTGGCTCAATCAGTAGGGCTCCCGTTTACCATATGGGAGGCCCCGGGTTCGGTTCCCGGGGCCTCCTGGTGAAGGCAAGCCCGCCCACACGGCGTGGTTAGCTGACCCGGCGAGCACAAGCAGCAAGGGGGGGGTAAATGAATAAATAAATAAAAAATCTTTAGAAAGAAGCTGGAAAACAGAGAAAATAATAAGAAATAAGACTAGAAACAAGGAGAAAGAGATCTTCATGTGACAGGAAGCAGAGATACAAGCCCAGAAATCCTAAGAATTGCAATAAGCCAGCAACTGAATGCTACAGAATTTTGGGATAAAGCAGGTCTCACTGTTATTTGAATGTGGACCTCCAGCTTTCAAAACCCTGATCCAATAAATTTGTGTTTTTTAAGCTAAATCATTGTGTGGTGCAGTTCATAGCCATCTGGTAAACTAAGAGTGTTTTTGACAGAATGACATGATATACATTAAAACATGTGTTATTGAAATTGGTTCACAGCATGATTATGGGGGTTTCCAAGGCTGAATTCTACAGGACAAGCTGTGAGCTGTAAACTCCCATTATGGTGAAGTTGAACTTTCCAATAGAGTTTGTTTCTCTGAAGTAGGAATTCTTCTTTCTAACTTCTGATATCCTGTTTTTTAAGAACTCTAATTGGATGAGGAGACTCCACACATTCCTGAGAAATCTCCTTTGTAGAGTCAGATGAAATGAGTTGTAAAGGCAATGAACTGATGATAGATTACATACTTTTTGTCAAATAGCCTCACAGTGAAATCATGCCAATTCTACATTGATCAAATACTTTGGGCAACATAATCTTCCCAAGTTGACAAATGAACATAAACATCAGCTTCTACACCTTATTAATGTGATTCTCATACATATACACTTAAGCCATAATTAATCCCCTAATTAAGATAATAACATATTCATAATTATGCCTAATTCGATATAACTGTCCTTTGTTTTATAACAGAGAATATGCATTAGCCTTTTCCCCAGAAGTAAATGCAAGTCTTTGAGTGATATTTACTCTTATTAATTTAATACAATGACATAAAGTTAATACAATTTATTTTTTCGTGCAGAGGGTGCAAGAGAAAAATGAAAACAAATATATACAGAAATGTCTGTGTATGCCAACATAATTGAAAATATTTCACTAGTCTTTGTAACCCTAGTCTGCCTAGTGTTACATGCTTATAGCTGGAATTTATAATACCTCTATCCTCTACCTATTCCATATTCCTTTACTACCAGCAAGCACCTCAGTTGATCATGGTCCTCTGCTTTGTGGGATGACCCAAACCTTCATTCCTGAATGATCTATACTATACAGTACTCCTGACTAGATAAGGTGGTTGTAGTATTCCACTGACTTTAACCACAGGTCATGGTAGTACTAAGAGACACGTTAAAGGATCTTAAGGAAGATATTACAGGCATAATCTTCCTTATCTCCACTTGCAGTCCAATTTCCCATTGGTAAACAGGGTCAATCACCCATGGCAGTCCATTTTCATACAGACTTGGAGGCATGTGGAGACCAAAATATACAGCTGGCAGTCTTATGTTCAGATTCATTGGAATCACTATTGTGTGTCCTTGTGGAAGGACCCCTCCTTTTCAAGTCCTCTTCGCTAGCAGAGCATAAGGTCACAGGGAAAGCCAAAAGAGTTCTAGTGATTCACATAGGTAGTAGTGATTGGTGCCACAACAATTTCCAATCTTTGATCTTGGGCCTGTTAGTCCTGGCTATGGGAGAAACAGTAACATAGAGGACACTCTGATATAGACCACATACAACTCCCTGAAAAATATTCATCCAAGGCTGCAAGGTATTACTCCCTGCTGACTTTGTGATTGAGTCTTCAATAGTCTGTTGCTTGGTTCTATCAATCTATCTGTTTTAGAGTGATGGGTTACATGGTTATGTCAGTGAATCCCATGAGCATGGAATCACTGCCACAATTCATTTGCTATAAAGTGATTTCTTTGAGCAAAACCATGCTTGTAGAATACCATGATAGTTGGAAATGGTATTCTTTAAGCACACAGATGGTAATTTTTGCAGAAGCACTGTACGAAGAGAAGTCAAATCAGTATCCAGAATACGTCTTTTCCTTTAGGAATAAGATCCTGTCCCTTCCATGCTGAAAGTTCTGCAATGTAATTCATATGCCACTTGGCTTCAGGATGATCACCTTGGAAAATGGTGACGTATTGGGGACTGTGTTTTGGTCTCTGCTGCTGATAGATTAGACAAGCAGCAGTGGCCATATCACACTAACCAGTTCAATCTTGGTTAGAAGAAGTCCATGTTGCTGGAGCCATGCATAAACTCCATCATTAACATTTTTGTTGAGCCCTTTAAACAATGTCAGGAGTGGCTGGAAAAAAGACTGACTGGTATTCATAAAAGAGTTCATCCTATTCTCTTGATTATAAAATCTTCCTCTGCTAAGGACACTGTCTCATGGGCATTCATATGGAGGCAAACATTTTCATGATTTTCATCAATTAAGAAAGTTTTGTCCACATACCTCTCCCATAAGATAATTAGTCACTAATTTTCCAATAATTTTTCTTCCAAACATTGAACACCCAGCTAAACTACTGGACACAACCCATGAATTTGTATACAAATGTACCACTGGCCATTCACTTTTGGGTGGTGTCTATTAGGTAACTCCTGTGTAACAAGGCCCCAAGTTTTCAATTCTTGTAAGAAACTCCTTACAAAGCCACAGCTGTGGGATGGGAGAGAGAAAGTAATGTGGAAGGAATGGAGGCTACGGGCATTTGAGCCACTCCTTCATTCAATTTATTTGTGCCTTCCAAAACCTGTTATAGCCTTATCTTGTATAAGCCATATCCATTTGTTGTTGGACTGCCACAGGGAATGCCCAAATTAATGGCTCACTGGATCAGACATTTCATAACGGAGAGCTTAGTTCTAGGTGTAACTAGGTGGCCCAGAGCTAAGAATTCAGTCTCCGCTAGGGCCCAATAGGCTGAAAGCTGTTTCTCAATAGGAGACTAACTATCTGCCAAAGATGGCAAACTTTGTTCCAAAACCCCATGTGTTTGCACTATGATTCTCATTTAGAGCACTGACAAAGGCTTCAAACAGCATCTCTGTTTAGCACTGAAACTTCTAGGATCATTGGATAAGCTGACTCTGTATGGCACAAGTGGCGAAGGAACTTGCATAGAGTCTAGACCCGTTGCAGAGACTCTTCTTGCTCTGGTCCCTTTCAAAAGTAGCAGTTTTTGGGGTTATTCAGAAAGTGATCAGAGTAGCCCACCCAAATGAGAAATACATTGGCTTCAGAATCCTTAGTGGCCAACTCATTCTGCCTCTTTAATGGTTGTAGGACTGGGCAGGGGTAACAGATTAGCCTTCTCTCAAAAGTGGATAGGCACTTAGATGTTCTATGAGCTCCTACTGAGGTGTACGTAAGAGTTACCTCTGGGATGACCTCCCGACTCTCTTTGAAGTCTCTTAGCCACTTGAACTCATTTGTCTTTACCATTTCCCCCTTTTATTCAAGGTCTTTTTCCAGTTGTGTTGCCAGTTGGCACTTGGTATTAATCCCTCGTTGCCAGGGAGGCTCATCCCCGGGAGTCATGTCCCAAGTTCATTGAGAGTGGTGGGCCACACTTGTGGGAGATGTTTGTGTGGGATGTGGTGGGAGGTGTGGGAGGTGGGCAACATGTGAATCCCAGTGGGTTCTGTGTAATATTTTGGGTAATATAAGCACCTCTTAAAAAATATGTATATATATAAATAACATTTTTGTAAGCAAATACACATATATGCGTATATATTTATATATCATTTTGCAAATGTTTGTATGTATTGTGAGAATTTTTATTTTTACCCACAATAAAAGTAAATTAAAAAAAAAAAGTGGATATGTTGTCATTTCCCATCCACTAAGTTTGAATTCCTTGGTGTTCGACCTAGGTATCCATGTACTTCTTAAAATTATTCTGAGAGTCTATGGTATATAGCCAAGAATGAGTCTATAGATTAGTATATGAGATGACCAAGACAAAGAACCACCATATAACTCAAAATATGTGACTTTTAACTCCACCAAACCTCTAATATTCTAATGTTTTCCATATAGACTATTACAGTTATCTGTCTACTACCCCATTTTTCTTGTTAATGCTTCCTATCCACATGTTTCTCCTCTCTGCGAGATTCTCAATGCGCTTAAACAATCTTTCCTGTCATTCAGAAGTATAGCACTTTAAAGTTTAAATAAGAAGCATAGTAAACTTTATTAAACAATTGTAAATTATGTCACAAGTTGTACTTTTAGATTATTTTTGGACATAATGAAATGTGAGTATGTATTATTTAAATTTTTGTGATACCATTGACAGTATAATTTTCAGGCTATCCTTGGTCACTTATCTTCTCCATAGAGGAATAACTTGGTTCACAAATGAAGGTATTTTTTTAGAAAATCATGTCCCACTATAGAAATTCTCTACTTCATTATAAGGAATTGGAAACATTGTGTAGAATGTATGACATTTAACCATTTCATTGAGAATGATCTGCAAATAGATATTTTTGCTAACCAATATTTTATGCATATGCGTAGCTGATTTCACTTTAAGACACAACAGCAGTTAGAAAAATAGACATCATTCTTTAAAAAAAAGACCAATCTGAAAGACACAAAACCACTTTCTCAACTCTGATATAGATGGAAATAAGAAAATAACAGAGGTCCAAAAGAACATTTTACAAACATTAAATTAGAAGAAATCCTATGATCGCTGTTACCACAGATTATTAAGTGGTTACTAGTGCTAGGAATTTTGTGGACATATTTTTATAGAATCTACATTGCAATCTGCAAACTAAATATTTAGTGTACTTTTATACATGAAAAAAAAAAACAACTCATGCCAAATTAGATATATAATTTGACTAAAGTCACACAGTTTAAGTTGACAGAGCGAGGATTAAAGTTTATGTATAGGTGCGTCCTTAATATTTTTTTGCCATGTATTTTTTTCTTCACTCTTCATAGAATAAGAAACATTCTGATGGTACAGGGAAGAACATTAGAAATCAAATGCAAATTGTGGCAAATTTATGATTTATTTCTTTCAGTATTAGCTTTTATAAACAATTTTATTAGTGATCATTTGGTGATATTTATTTCATTATCATTTTAGAAATGACATAAGCAACTATTGCATATTAATGAAATGGACATGCTTTCTTTTGAAAAAAATTATATCTCAAAACGCCATGCACGGTCTTTGCAAGGATAATGAGCATATGAAGAGAGAAACACTATATTCATTAAATTAAAATTTGAAAAGCAATAATATTGGTACAACAAGCTGCAAAGGTCAAAATGGACAATTTTTTGGTATGTATATCAAGAAAGAAACCTGGGGAGTGGGCATATGGGAATCCCTATATTTTTGGGGTAGCATTTATGTAATCTAAGTATCTTAAAAATAAAAACATATATTAATAAAAAAGAAAAGAAACCTGAAAATAAAAAAGATTTTTCCCAGCTTTTTTTTTCTGCAAATAGGGTTGCATCTACACCTAGAATACTCTCTACTGCCCTGTTCACCACTGTTCCTGAAGGAGTAGTAGAAAAACACCATTGCAAGGAAAGAGTACAATATTGTTTTGTATAAAGGACTTTTCTGTAAGACAAACTAAAATGTGAGTGTAACTTAACAGATTTTGTAGTCACCTGGAAACACTTAAAATACATAATGATCATACTTTCTTATTTCTTAAACTTAATACAAGTTTGTCATATTAATGTATTTGTTCAGATTCATAATTACAACAATTAAGGAAAGGGATTTTATGCATGTTGTAGCAAATATAAGACTAGAAATCAGATTTATACTTTCTAGTATAACTTATTTGGTTTTAAAAATCCCAATATTCATTTGTGATTATAAAATTTAAGATAAGGTACATGAGAACAGGATGTAGAAAATTGATCATAAATGAACTTGAAAATAAATATTTGAATTGGCATATTTGGTGCAATTTATTCTTTAATTTACACAGGGAAATCCATCCCCTTGGCTCAACTTCTTTGTCATTACTAATTGCATCAATGCCTTGGATATCCTTATGCTCTTCCAAGAAGCAAAATGAGGATACAATTGAATGGCATCTATTTTCACAGGTTATTGACTTGAGTACCTATAAATAGAAACTGAAATATCAGGGTTGGCATCCAATTTGGATACATAAAGGATTCAGATGAAGAATGTTACTAAATGTCACATTCTTGAATGTGACTAATGTCACTATGTTTATATTGATAGACTGAAGGGATGAGTTTGAGTTGCAAGTCTTCCTATTTTTATTATTTCTAGCAATTTATCTCTTTACTCTGGCAGGAAATTTGGGACTGGTTGTGTTGGTCATTGGGGATTCCTGGCTCCACATCCCCATGTACTATTTTCTGAGTGTGTTATCATTCTTGGATACCTGCTATTCTTCAGTTGTTACTCCCCAATATTTGGCAATTTCCTGGCAGAAAATAAAGTCATTTCATTTCTAGGATGTGTAACACAGATGTTTCCTTTTGTTACCTTTGGGACTACAGAGAGTTTTCTCTTGTTGCAATGTCTTTTGATCACTGTGTAGCCATCTACAACCCACTGCTATATGCAGTTAACATGTCATCCTGAGTCTATGTGCCAATAACCATTGTTTCCTATGTTGGTGGCATTTTAGATGATATTTTATACACTATGGCCCCTTCTGTGCATTCAATGAAATTAGACATGTGCTTTCTGACATCTCTCCACTCCTTGTTATTTCTTGTTCAAAATCAATCAGCTTCTACTCTTCCACTTTGTGGGTTTGATTGAGATAAACAATATACTAACTGTCTTGATCTCCTATAGTTTCATTGTTTTGGCCATTCTGAAGGTGCGTTCTGCTAAACGGAAGTAGAAAGTCTTTTCTGCTTGTGGATTTCACCTAACTGGAGTGTCAATTTACCATGAAACAATTCTCTTCACGTTTGTGAGGCTAAGTTAGAGCTATTCTTTGGACCATGATATGATAGTGTCTATATTTTACTCTATTGTGATTCCGATGCTGAATCTTATCATCTACAGTTTGAAGAACAAAGATATTAAAAAGGCAATGAAAAATATTTTTAAGAGAAATTAGTTAATAAATAAAGTACAATTTAAGCACTGAGCAAAACTTAAAAAAATGTATATATATATATATTTCTGTAGTCAGAAACAAGGGAATAAAGTGTGTAATTTTAATTTACAGATAAATTGAGTCATCTATATACCTATGATTATGTTCAAACTGATCTATACTAAAATTTCATTGATTAATTTATATTGATATTGGTGGTAGTTTTGTATTTTATTTTCACTCACTATAATTACAGAAGATGTCCTCAGTAGATGGCAGCTTGATGCAACCACACATTGATTTATTAAATCATCAACACTTATTATGAATCTAATTCCCCTTTCTAGAATCCCTGTGAAAGATTCCCTAATGATTAGTCACTTGCTCTGTGTGCTTTTACACTCTCATATCCATGCCCTTTGGATATGCCTTTTGTATTGTATGGCTCAACATAATATATATTTATCCCATTTTTGTCCTTCTCACTGTCCAGTCACAGAAATTTATTAGATCAATTTGGAATTTTCCAAAATTATAATGAAATGATATGGTAATATTTATTGAGAGCATAATTAAGGTCAGAAAAAACAATAGTTTAAAGAATAGCTTTCAACAAAATGCTATTTACAGTTGAACCTAGATCTGAGAACCAGCTAGCCTACCTATGAGAGTTCCTATGATGCAGATTCTTGCTTATTTCCTAGCTCTGCCATTCCCTTGTATCTTTGAGAAGTGAACTTCCATTTGTCATCATTCATCAAAGTTTATATCAAATGAGAGTAAGTCCCTGAGAAATGACCTTCCTTTCTTCAAAACACACCTGCTTCTAACTTATTTATTCTGCTTTATTTTTGTTCTCAGATTTATTTTTTAGGACAGATATTAGGTGTGAAAATTTACTTTCATTTCAATATAATTCCTTTCTTTCCCAGCAGGAATGACTGTCCTGTGAGTCCAAGATAACAATCCCATGAACACGAGGTACTAAAGGAGCTCATAGTTAAGACTGTATTTGAGATTTAATCAAATAATTTTCAGTACATCAGTTTTTAAGCCGTTATACAAAGAGAATTCATTTCACTGTTGGATCAAACACATTTTCAATGTTGTACAGCAGAGTAACATTTAAATCTATACTCAAACATCCTCTTGGAAAAAAAAGTTATTTTCATACATAAAACATTGAATATAAATTTGATATCAGATAGTCTTATAAAGAAATCCAGCTATTTGAAACCACAACATCTCAAAATTTATTTTCCCTTTTATTAAATTTTGCTTTTTTTCTGTAATAAAGTAATAAACTGTTTCAGAGGTGCTTCTAAATATCCACTTCTTACAAAAATTAAAAGTTTGCTTTGATAATTTGAAAACCTGATTTGAATGAAAGGAGTTTTAAAATGATCCTTGAATGATGCAAAGTTTTAGCCATGGTTGTATCCTGGTTCATAAGTTTAGTTGCTCCTTCAAATTAAAAAAGAAAACTTTTTGTATGGGGGGAAAAATGTGGTTATCACAAGGATACTCTCATTTATGTGTATCAATGTGTAAACAAAGAGTTCAGTCCAACTGTTATCTATTTTCTACTAGTAAAGTAACAACCAAATGGTGAACATAAACCATGTCTAGCAGAAAAAGAGCATAGTATGTGAATATTCTCTCTATCCTGATTTTGTGATAATCAAGGTAGTCTAAACATTTGCTATATTAGAAACCATGCATGTGTCTCCAGACCTAGTTTCTCTCCCTAGGTCTGGTTTATAGAATGCTGGTGATAAACCAAGCTTGAATTTTTATATGACCATCCTGTATGGGAAATGACTGTAACTCTAGGTATCTTTGGTCAACCTTAAAAGATATAGCAGGAGGGCAGATGTGGCTCAAATGATTGGGTGTCCATCTCCCATATGGAGGGAACTGGGTTCAATCCCTGGAACATGCCGGTAAAAATAAAAAAAAAGATAAATATAGAAAGCATGCCATCAGGCCACAGAAGCGGGAGAGGACACTTTTCTCCTACATCAGAGGTGCCGAGGATTGAATCCCGGTGAAGAAAGGTGGAGAAGCATGAGAAGAGAGGGCAGGAAACAGACACAGGGAATTGCCCAACTAATGGACATAAAAACAGCAAAAACAGGGAGGAGGGGTAAAAATGGACAAAAGTAAATAAATAAATCTTTAAAAAAAAAGGAAGATAGAGCAACTTTAATGCAGTTAATTAGATATCATTTTATTTAACAGTTGGATTGAATTGCTATAGTTGACAAAGCAATAGCAGTCCATCATTTGGTTAGATATGGGGATGTTTGGTATTCTGTGGCTTGTACAGTGACCCTGTTAGAACATGTCCCAGCCAGCCCCCAATCTTTGTCATCATCATTTGGTAGAGACCTGCACAGCAGAATTTGAGAGTGAATGCACACCTCTTGATTCTATATTTCTCTTCTCTTTCCACCTGGCACCTTAGCTCAAACTTGGCTTAACAATTCTTTATAATTGATCTGATATATTATTATTTGCTTGTACTATGGCCATCTCTTTCTTCTACCTTGTGATAAAGTTTTAATGGTTCATTTGTCACATCTCTTTGAGAGTCCAGTCCCACTTTGGAATTCAAATTACTTGGATATTTTCCCCCAACTTCAATTCTTTGGCAGGCTCAGGAAAAGCTATGGTTTTTTAGATTGTCTGGTTTTCCAGAAAGTGTAAGGGTTGGAGTAAATTTCTGTATCCTGTATCCTCAGTAGAAGTGGAAGTTCTATATTCCCTTTTCAATTTTATGCAGTCCGGTTGCTTCATATATTTCCTTCCTGTATAACTTCACACATGCCAGTATATCTTTCAGGAGTTCTAGTGCTCTATCTTAAAAATGTAAGGAACCTAAGAAACATTATAAGTATAAGTGATCTCATCTACTTTGTTTTTACAAATGTTCTCCTCTAATATACAGAGTAAAAGAAAAAACAGTTTTTCTACTGATTATCAGGCCTCCTGACAGTACAATACCACATGAAATAATGACTTGTTCATTAGATCAATGGTAAAATAAAAGAGAAATGTATGTTTTTAAGAATGAGGGGAAAGTGGTTTCAAAAGATTTAACAAATCATTCAGATGATTGATACACACAGAATTTACATGTTTTTATTTTGTGTGATCAATAACTTGAAGACGATAAAAATACAAGTAGAAGTAGAAAAAGGAAAAGGAGGAGGAAGAGTGGAAAAGAAAATGTAGAAGAAAATTAGAAGTAAAAGTTCTCGATGTAGAAGAAGAATAATGATGAGAAGAAAAAGGAGAAAGGGAAAATGAGAAGGAAAAGGAGGTAGAAGGAGAAGAGGGAGAACATTTGGAAAAACAAAGCCAGACAATCTAAGAAACCATAGCTTTTCCTGAGCCTATCAAAAATTGAAGGACAGTTGGGTCTAAATATAGACATAAATGTTGTTAAAATATATATCTAATATTTAATTTGTAAAATTTTAATGCTTTAAAAATAATTGTCTAAAGTTGGACTGGATGATGAATTGTTGGGTTTAAACCATATATAAAAGTAAAATTTATGACAAAAATAACAAAATGGGAAAGAAGAATTGAATACTATTTACAGTCTAATTTTTAAATTTATATGGTATATTATTTTAGATAGGCTATGATAAATTAAATATGCATATAATAATAACTGGGGCAACCAATTAGAGAGAAGACATAAACTACCAACATAAGGGATTAAAGTAAGGATATCATGATAGTTACAAACAAATATAAAAAGGATAATAAGAAAAGTCTTATAAAAGACTTTTAAACAGTAAATTTGATAAGTTAGATGAAATGTACATTTTATCCAAAATCAGAAGAAATATGTAACATATTTAGCCCCATGTCTCTTAAAGAGATTGATCCTTTTCTTAAAAACCATCCAATTGGCAAAAAATTCTGAAGTTGCTTTCCAAATATAAAAATCTCACACTTCCCTCAGACTAGAATGTGTACAGTGTGCTGTGGATAACAACTTCTACCCAGCAGAAGAGGACATCTTGGGTGATTTTACAGCAGCAACGTAGAGGAAGACTGGTTTCTAGGATTACCTCAAGGGAAACAGCCACCCAAAAAGCCTAGTCAGTTAAAGTCTGTGCTATTACACCCAAGGAAAATACCTTCTCCATTGTTGAGCCACTCTGTTTCTGAAACCCTTTCTGATACCGAATAGCTTATATATGACTAATACAGGCTCTTTCCCTAGCCCAATCAAATCCCCTGACAAATCATTCTTTCCTGTACTGAGTTCTCTCTTCCTGTAAATAGGACTATATTTGTATTTTTGAGTATGTTTAAAGGTATCACCAAAATTATACTGTCTTCTGAAATCCGCTTGAGTCTTCTATAAGTATGCAGGCAACATATGTCTCTCATCAGTGTATTTGTTAACATATTTTAATATAATGTGTTATAAGTTTTCAATTCTGTATAGTTTAATTTGTAGACAAACATGTCATATGATAATGGGGTGATTAAGAATGTGAACTCTCATGTCTGAATGTGTGTATTCAAATATGAACTTGACCTTAAAACTGTTGCCTGACCATGAACAAGCTATGAAATTTTGTACCCCATTTTCACCTTCTGTATAATTCGGCCATTCTAATACATTTATTCAGGCACGCTTCTATGTGTTGGGGATAAAGCATTGAACATAATTAGCAAAAGTCTTGTGCTCATAGAGCTTTCACTCTGGTGGAAAACAGAGAAGAAAGCAAAGACATTACCAAAATATGTAGAATGTCAGATGGGGATAACTACAATGGAAAACAAAGACAGCATTGATGAATGATGGGGCAGGTGTGACTTTAAATAGGGTGGTAATGTATGGTCTTGAGAGGAAGTGTATGAGAAAAAGCCCATGCAGCTATCCAGGGAAGGGAATTTCAGAAAGGAGAAAAAATGGAAATATTCCCGGCAGCATCAGCACTAATGTGTATAAGAAAGTGTGAGTATGTCAGTGTGTCTGCTACAAAGTGAGTGTGGTAGACACGATGAAGCCTGATTTCATAGAAATAAGAAGTAGGGGCAAGGTCATTTCAGACCTGAAGGTGACTGTAAAAATTTTGATATTTTATTCTTAATGTAATGAGTAGTCTTGTATGTTCTGTGAAGAAAAGTGACTTAATACAACTTATGTTTTAATACTATCACCCCAGCCTCTATGTTGAGATTACACTCAAGAGGTGTTTCAAATTGCCACATGGCTGCTGATGCAAAGTACCAGAAATGGGTTGGCTTTTATAAAGGGGATTTATTTGGGGTAAAAGATTACAGTTGCAAGGCTGTGAAATGTCCAAATCAGGGCAACATCAGAGGTGCTTTCTCACAAAAGTCAGCTACTATTGATCCTGTTGTCCCACCACATGGTGAGGCAAAATTGCCACCAATCTCTGACAAGATCTTTGCCTTCTCCTCCAGAATCTACCGTCTCCCACAGCCCAGCTGTTTGCAAACAGGCATAAGGCTTGTCTCTTTCAAGACTCCTCTATCCACTTTCTTCCTGAGTTTAACTGTGAGCTATTAGGCATATGGCTCATATTTTCCTGATACTGGGCCTCAGATCTTTGAGCCTTTCAGGGACTTCTCTCTTTGCAGCACATCTGTGGGAAAAACTGGAATCCTTTCTCTCATACTGAAGGATAAAATATGGTATGTTTCTTTTACTGTGGGTCAATATTTATCACACTCAGAAAGAGGGTGGAAACTCAACCTGAGTCAAGCCTCACTGACATAATCCAATCAAAAAGGGTCTCACACCCATGGGAATAAATAAATTTAAGAACATAATCTTTTTGAGATTCATAAAAGAATTTCAAACTGTTAAAAGGGTATAAAGCAGAAAACAGAGTCAATCTAGAAGGCTGTAGCAATAATTTAAAGACTAAGAGGATGGTTCTCTGGGCCAAGGAAGTAGCAGAGGATATATTGAGAAATAATTACATTGCAAATATATTCTGCACAGGATATCAATATGATTTCCTGATGAACTCTACATGAGTTATGTAACAGAGAGAAAATGCCACTATGACCCTTAAGTATTTGTCAGAATAAGTAGGAACATGGCTGTACATTACCTAAAATTAAATCTTAGATATTGCAAATATCTACCTGAGAGTTATCTTGTGAAGAGAAACTGTTAATTATATACTTAACACCCTTTGAATATTGTCTGGCTCACAGTAGGTGCCCGGTTAATATGATCTATTTTTATCATAATTATATATCATCAATCATTTACAAACAAAAATATTGAACATATTTCTTATGCTTTATTCCAGTCTTTTAAAATCATTTTAAGCAGTTCAAACTTTATAATACATAGAATTTGACATAACATCATTTACAAAAGGATTTTGTCTTAAAATATATCAGACCATATCTTACATAAAACATAATTATATATTGACATAAAAAGAGAAAATAGAGGGAAATGTAAAGAGTCCAGTGTGTTCACTTTGCCCAGTGGTTAAGTTACATTTAATTAATAACATCATAAATACTTCCTAGAATACATTAAAAGAGGACATCATAGTCTGAATTTAATTAAAACATAAGCAAATTCTGAACTTACTATTCCCTGAAAAATTAGAGAATCTGTTGGCCATGGTTGTCAATACAAACCAACATGATTCATTTTCTAAATTATAGAAATGTATATAATCAAAAGCAAGGCCAGAACAGTTCATAAAAAAGACCAGAAAATATAAAGGGCCTATAAATATAAGAAAGGAAACTATGCATATATGAGATGACAGATTAGTTTAAAAGTATATTATTGGGAAATAGGTGTAGCTTTGTGGTTTGGTCACCTGTTTCCCATGGACAAGATCCAGGGTTGACTCACTGGTAACTACTAAGAAAAGAAAACATATATTATTAGAAAAGAAATCATTAACAAAGAAAAAGCTAATTACAAACAAAGCAAAGAGGAATTGCAATAAATACAAATTCTAGAGAATTTAAAGATCAGAGCAAAATTAAATATTTTTACAGTAATTTAAGTGAATACCACATATGATAAGTTAAACTTTTATGCAAATTCAAAATGTAAAGAAAAATAATGCACATTTTAATAATTTTAATAAATAATTACAGTGATGCTTTTGAAAATTCATTAAAAGTTTAATTCTAAAACAAATTTGAATATTATTTTAATATTTCAAATATGATTTAAGAAAATGAACAATTATAATACTACAAAGAAAACCTTAATATACATTAAAAGAATAAATGTCCCTAAAGGGGAAAATATACCTAATAAATATTTAAGTTTAAATAAAGTTAATCAAATATAGGAATATAAAGAAAACCTACTTTCTTAAATATACTTTGAAAAGTAGAGAAAATACACCTGCAATTCCAGATTGTGTAGGGGAATATTTGAAGAAAAATATTAAAAACATACCCGGCAAGATTCATGGGATTTCACAAAATTTGGATTGATGATCAATTCTTAGCTTTGTAACTTTTCTCAATTAACATTCTTAAAACAAATGAACCAAGAATTTAACTCAAAAATGTATATCGTTTTAAAGAACATAAACTTATAAAAACCAGGAAACATGACATGATTTTTTAATCATGCCAAAATTAAACAAAGACGGAGTGGAAACTGAAGTTAGTTGATGTATCACGGAATGGGAAGTTTTTCAAATGATTAGCAGGTAGATCCAAAGATGTATAGCTACATACAAGTATTTTACCTCATGAATTTACAAAAATTCAGGGCTTAAAGTAATGCAAAATGAGATTCTTGATTTCACTATTATACCTAAAGACATTCATCTCCCAAGTTAAATGATGGAAGAATTACCAAAGGTTATAAGGATGAATGAAAAATAAAACCTGCAAATAAAAACAAAAAAATGACAAAATTTTATATATATATATATGCAATATATACACACATACATAAGAGTTGTGTAGAACATGAATAAAACTCACAAAAATGATTAGGATATTGCTATTTTCTGTAATAATTTAACATGTTACCAAATTTTATTCACTGTTAACATATAATTTTTTCTATAGATTGATTCTAACATAATATTCTAAAGTTTTCCAAGAGTAAACATTGAAGTTCTCTTTTTCCTTTATAACTGTTTGGTTATGAATAAAATTAGCTGAAATATTTACATACCATCAGTGAGCATTTTCATAACAATATGCATTGTGTATAAAAAATTGTGGAGGAATATAAGCATTCTGATAATCCTGGTCAAATTTATTATTAATGCATTAAATTATTTCTATTTATCATCTGATTTGATCTTTAAGGTAACTATGAATTTAAAATTATTTTTCTTGTACATCTGAGAATACTAGATTTATCCTTTCAGTAAGGGATATATAGCTAATAAGCTGACAGATTGAGACTCTCAACACTAGATTTTTCCTTCAAAAGCAGGACTCTTTAAGATTGAGCTATATATTTCTCTAAAGAATAAATTTTTTCTGAAAGTGCTTTTCATAATAAAATTCTCTGAATTAGAATATGCACAGGGATTTCTATGACAAAATTTTTAGGATAACATTAAAATTCTTTGCACATTAGTTGCCCTTAGAAACACATACATTTAAAAAATAGGATTGAAACATATTTCATGGCTTCTAATTACTATATGGAGTTCTAAAAACATTCTTGAAATGTTCAATCATGTGTGGTCAAATAGAGGATGTCTCAAAAGAAATTCAAGCTAATTAAATGATGCTACTGTATTTAGAGAATGAACACCCAAATGGGAAAGAAAGAGAATGTACACTAAAATATTTGGCATCACTGACATTTCAATTGTCTGGAGCCCTCTCTCTTATGCATGACTCTAATGAGAGCATTTTTTACTTCTTTGTTCCTATAAATGAGTGGATTCAGCATGGAGATCACCATAGTATAAAACAGAGAGCCCACTTGATCCTTTGCCAAGAAGTAGGACTTCTTTGGTTTTACATAAGTAAAAATAATGGTGCCATAAAATATTGTGACTCCTGGGAGGTGGGAGGCACAAGTAGAGAACGGTTTGTGCTTTGCTGAAGTGAATATAATTTTCAGGATAGTAGACAGAATGTACCCATGGAACAGAAAGATTATGCTAAGACAGACCACTGCGTTTAAACTTGGAAGAGTGAATATCAAGATTTCAGGGTCACGAGTGTCAGTGTAGGACAGGGCTAAAATTGGGGTTGTGATCACAGAAAAAGTGATAGATTACATTAGATTTACAGAAATGCGAGCTGTGTATGTGAAGAACAACGAGTAATGATTCAGTAAAACCAATCATATAAGACCCAGTGAGGAGGGTGCGGCAGACTCTCGTGGACATTACAACCTGTAGTGAAGAGGTATGCAGAATGCTGCATAGCAGTCATAAGCCATTGAAGAGAGAAAGAAAGATTCAGTGACAACGAAGAAGCCAAAAAAATACACTTGGGTGAAGTATCCGGTGAATGAAATATATTTGCCGGAAGTCAGGTGTGATGATAGTTGAATAACTGAGGTCAAGGAATTTGAGGTGACTGAAGAAAAAGTAAACGGGGTTGTGACACTTGAAATACAGGCGAATTATCAGTTTCATCCCTGCATTCCCCAGCACGGTAATCAGGTATACCTGGAGAAATAGTATAAATAGGACCTGCTGGATCTCATCAGATTCTGCCAATCTCAGAATGATAAAGTCAGAAATATTTGTGTTATTCCTAGTTCCCATAATATGTTTTACTGTTGTAGACGATTGAGAAATCAAATGTTATACTTAGCATGATATAACTTCAATACAGTTTTTTAAAAATAAGAATAATCTGCAATTTTTCTTAAATTAGTTTAGTGAATTTAGAAATCATTAATAAAAAATAGTTAGCAAAATAAGGCTGAAAAAATCTTAGTTTGAGTGCCAAGTATAAATTCTGTATAAATCAACTTTTGGATATTGTATAATGGGGATACATATATATTGTCTAATTAGAATGACTATGACACTGTTATAAATACTTCTTTTCATTAACACATTTATTCAGATTAAAATATTATATTGTAAATATTACTATTGTACACATTTTTTAGATGAGAAATAAGGCATGGAAATTAAAGTATCCAGAGTCACAACCATTAAGCATTATTACTTCTGTTATTCTAGCAAAATTGTTTGAGTCCAGAGATCATGCTCATAACATTGTGTTCCTAGCTATATTAATTTTCAGAACAAAATATAGAGCATTTTAATTCATCATTTACTGTTATTTTGTATCCAATATTATATAATAAAATAGCTCATAAGTTAAAACCTTAGGTTTGTTAATATTATAGAGCACACATTACTTTTAATTTTTAGAAAATAGGTTTTTCTTAACAGATTATATAATCAAAATTCCTCCCAAAATTGTATTTTTTACATTTGTTAATTGCTTGATTTCTCTGATTCCATCAGTTCTATATTTCCATTTCTACAAATATTGGCATTACTTAGTTACTAAGACTTACATGATTTTTATATGTATATGCATACAATCATAATGATATTCCCTTTTTTTTTTTGTATACTAAAAAGCTCTAACTTGAGATTAATACTTACCATGGGTCAAAGTATGTCAAAAACTTCTTCCAGCATTATCTGTTTAGACCTTTGTTAATCTCAAGTTTTTTTCACAAATAAAATATGTAAACCATATAAGGGATCAGAAATTTCTGCAATATATTTGATTCTTATCAGATAACTTAGATTTATTTTTTTCTGCATGAACTTTTTTATTTTTTTGCTTTGACTTGTGCAGCATAACTAACTTTTTTCTAGGAGTGTGTTCCAGCTAATGAATGGTACTTTTTGAGGCATGACAAAAAAATTTAGTGGTGTTTTTCCAGTCAGGTTTGATAGTGTCAACTAATTCATTGATAAAGCACATGTAATGCATTTAGTTAGAACAAGATTTGTGAAATTTGTTTTATTATTTTAGTTTATTGGTAATTATATTAAAAGAAACATGTTAGAAGAATGTAAAAATCTGTGCCAAGATGTACAGTTTTTATCATTATATTAATGGCCCAAACTTAATTCTATATACAGCCAGGTGAAATCAATTGTCATAAATCTTACATTGTTAATGATAATGAAATCAGTTTTCATGTAGATTTAGAAATAATATTGTTTATACTGCAGAATTTTCAGTGAATTTTTTTGCATTGATCAAGGTATAACAAAATAATATTTTATATATTAAAGTTTTGAATATACAATTAAGTTGATAAAATATTCAGTGATACTTATAAAAGCTTATATGGAGATTCAAAGGCTAATATCAATTTGTTTCAAAATAGGGGACCTCAGAGTGTAAGATATTCTGTGTAAATGTCACCTCAATAGGATCTTCTTCCTCATTTCAAAATAACTATGAATGAGTTCTTCTTCCAGCCATTGAAATAAATTTTTATAGGCTTAAGATTAAGTGTGCTTTCAAATAATATAAGTAATATTTGAAGAAATAATATTTCACAAAACATTTTTCACTAATATTTTTGCTGAACCTTTGTTGGGATTCCAATGTAACACCTCTAACAGTAAAAAAAAACAAAAACAAAAAGGCAGATGATTAACAAACAGAAAGGAAATATAATTTATCTGCCTAATTTCAACAAAATTAGAACTTCATCCAATGTCATTTATTAAAATTCAATTAGGTAGATGGATGGAACTGCCTTGCATGCAGTTTTAGATACTCTCTGTTTTCTGGGATGGGTGTTTTCCATAATCATCTTTTTGTTAGATATCCTGAGTGAGTCTGATGAACTGGATTGTAGGTATGGGCTTCAACTCTGGTAAGATTCAGGGCTCAACCAGCATATGAACAGACTGAAGATTTAAATCTCTGAGACATATACTTAACGAGTATAGTGCTAATTATAGATTCAAATAAAAGCAGCAGAAGAACCATGTGTAGGAAATTATAAACAAGTTTAACTCAGTCACAATAGGGAAACAGGTTAACATATATTACAAGGTAAGGCTCACCAATGGGGTGATGATTTCCTGGTTTATGGTGCCCTCCTCATAGTGTCCAGATGTCTTTAGAGCTCTCAGGAACACCCCTGCTTGAGGCACTGTTTACTGTGTCAGTTAGTGAGATCCTCCTGAGATGTGCATAAGCATAACCTCAGGAATGACTACCCAATTCACTTTGAAATCTTTTAGCTATAAAATGTGTCATATTTAATAGTTCCCCTTTTCAGTCAAAAGCTTTTTCCAAATGCATTGCTAGTTAGCACTTGGTAATAATCCCTCAGTGCCAGGGAGGCCCCTCCTGGGAAGTCATGTGTCAGTCTGGGGAGAAGGCAATGAACTGATAGGCTGAGTTTGGATTAGAGTCATATTTGAGCAACAAGGAGGTTTCAGGAGGTAACTCTTAGGGAATATATATAATTAAGCTAAATTTCAATTTTACAAGAATAAGTACAAGCATTATTTTCAAGAGCCTGGTGTACTGGATTGTCTTCTTTAAGAAGGCACTGACTATGTACTCGAAAAATTCTTGCCACTGTATTAGAGGATGTAGCAGGACTCTCCAGGAGGGGAATTTAATTTTTGTTGTGCATTATGTTGTTGGCGTTCAGGAACTGGGTCCGTGAAAACGGTTCCGTGGATGAGAAAGAAAGAATAAGACAAAGAAAAGAAAAACTGGGATCAGGGGACTCTCCGTCCGATATGGAGAGAAGAGCCCTGCCACCTCATAAAGTGTGGCTTTTAATTGGCTTTAGAACAAAGAAAATACCTGTGAGGATGTGCAAGGGCAATAGATACTTGACAGTTACATTTTACTGAAATCAACAAGTCTTAAAGGTCAATGACTCAGCTCTTTTACATTTCTGCAATTCACAGGCAAGCTCAGGATGTTTCCCCACCCAGCTCCTGTTAGCATGAGACTCCAGAACTTGTTTATTACATTCCAAGGTGACCTTTTTTCTTGTCAGTTGCCATGACCTTTAATTGAAACTCCATCATTTCCCCTTTTTTATTAATTAAAGCTCATAGGAACCATTATATAAGCTGATACAAGGTGACCTCCTGTCACACTTGTCTTCTTCCATAGGCTCTTGTGACTGTGCCTGTCTTAGGTTGTCCTCCTCTGAGAATCTTACCCGTCATTGACTACCAGTCAAGCTTTGAGCTCTTACATGGAAGGTAATTTCATTATTATTTATGCTTCTTCAGGTTCCTTAAATGAACATTTTTTATGCAGATATTTAGTATTAAGATCAAGAGGTTATTAGTAGAATCTTTCTACTAAGTAATGCAAAATTAGTTTTTCATGGCCATGTTTCTTAACATAAATGCATTTATCAGGTCTAATTACTCTAGTCTTGACAATACAAACAATTAAAATGCATATAACAATAATTCCAAATCCAATCCAAAATGATATTTGAACTGTTTTTTGTTTCCACCAATGAAACGGCTGCACCAGTGGTTTCTTTCAATTCGTTTGATACATGCTCAATGCCTTCTTTTGCAATTCTAAAAGATTTATAGAAGCATTATGCTTATATACAATCAAGTGATTTTTCAATTCCTCCCAATCATGTTCACTATTATAAGAAAAGAGTAATACAGATAGAACTTTCATTCCAATCACATTCAAGAACTCTTTACAAGTTTAAATTATAAATTTGATTACCCAAATGTATAATAGTTGTTTCAAGATCATTCATACAGTTATTCAGTTCCATATCAATGTGAGACTGGCTATGCCACATCTCACTTTCATTTTTATGCCAGTCCTTAACATATTGTTGATTCTGTACTCCTTGATGCAGGGTTGTGCCAATGACAGCTGCAGCAGTTATGATGCCAACCAGTCCCAAAATTTCTGCTATTAAAAGTCCAATCAGTCTTTTAGTTCTTTTTAAATAATGGTTGAGTAAATGCCACAGTAGCTGGGATTCTGGACTGCTGCCAATGTCTGGTCATCCGAACCAGTAACCATAGTCCTTTTCTTCTTCTTGCTATAAAAAAAGAGTTTGATTTTCCTGCAAATATGAATTCTTAAGACATGTAAATAAAGAGAAATTAATGTTCCTTTCACCAAAGGTTACTTTTCCAATGATAAAACTATAAGATCTCGTACACATACTGTAAGGAATTGAGTTGATTTTCTTTTTAAAATAGTAATATTAGTTTTGCTGCCTTGCCATTCAAAAATTGGACCAGTTTCCCAAAATAATTTTCACAAATAACTTTGAGTTTTATTAAGTTTAGTGTCCCATGGTTGTGGGATAGATCTTCCTTGATATTTCCAAATTATTGAGCTGTTAGTAAAAGCTGTATAACCAAAATTCCAGAAATAAGGATTACTGTCATTAGTAATTATGGTTGAATTATTAATGAACCAAGATATGGTTGTGTTTTTAATAGGTTTAGGCATCCCTATAAGGGCCCGATCCTTTACAATTCCATAGGAATCATTAAACAACACAACCTCTGTAAGCCCATGACAAATATGCCATTTGTCATTAAGTAGTCTGTTGTGAGAGTGACATGTAAGATTTATCATATTTTCTGGCTTATTTGGTAAAGAAGGGAAAATGAGAACATAAATTTGAGTTTGATTTTTCTCTTTTAAAACTATACTGTGATTTTTAGGTCGCATGCATACAGAACCATATCCAATAAAATTAGGACAGTCTATAAAAGGTAAAGTTAAATTTTCTATAAGTTTCCCTTCTTCTTTTGGCTTTAAGGGTAGTCATAATTTATAGGTCCTGGAAAATGGTGAGATTGATTAAGATAAATTGGGTAAGACTCATCACTCTAAGTCAACAGCTCTAGAAAAGGTGAGTTGGTTGTGTAATCCCAATAAGTGTAATTATGATGTGGTACCTTACCTTGACCTAATACTTTACCTATAATTAATCCAATGTAAAACCACCATGTACACAGTTTAAGTCTTGGCAGCATCTTCAACTCTAGGCTTGATTCTTCTAGAGATGATCCACTGCTCTTCTGTTTCTGTAATGATAAGAGCAAAACCTCGGCCCCAAAATTTTACCTCTCCTTTTTCCCATTTATTGGTTGTTTCATTTTTCCAATATACAGGTTGTCCACATTTTTCATTTTCATTCCTTTTTTTAACATCCTAATGTCTTTCTGTGCTGTGATATTAGAAATTTGTTGTCTATTAAGAAAATTTAAGGTAAGCAATGCTCTAGACAGTCTGTCCATAGCACACTCTCCTCCATCTCCCCCTTTTTGTTTTTGCAACATTAATTTTAATAAATGATTACTTTTTTTCTACTATCGCTTGTTCTTGGAGGTTATATGGAATTCCTGTAACGTTTAATATTCCAGTCTCCGCAAAAATTTTTTGAAAGATAGTCTGACTAATATAGGCAGGCCCATTATCAGTTTTTAGCTGTGCTGGCAGGCCCATTACTGCAAAACAATGTAATAAATGGGAACGTACATGTGAGGCCTTTTCACCAGCTTGAGCAGTTGCCCAAATAAAATTAGAATATGTATCCACTATCACATGCACATACTGAAGGTGGCCAAAAGAGGGCACATGTGTGACATCCATTTGCCAAATTTCATTAGGATGTTCTCCACAGGGATTAGTTCCTGGAGAGAAAGTGGGGGCATTTATGGGCCCACAAGTAGGACATTGTCTAACAATCCTCTTACATTCTTTTACTGTTAAGTGGGGATATTTATGACATAAGTCAGAAGCATTAGTATGTGTAAGTTTATGATAATCACAAGTTTTTTTGTATCTTTGTTGGGTAGGAATATCCATTCTATTATGCCATCCTCTTGTCAAAGTATCCCAGTAGGGGAATGGCAAGATGGAAATATTAAAAGAGAAATTTGAAGATTTACATTTATCCTTGTTAGTTGGCTATTTTGCACTCTTTTTCCAGCCATTTAACTCCTCTTTTGCTTCTGGGCTTAAAATGCAAGGACTATTTAAGTCAGGGTCTCCTGTTAGGTTATTGAAAAGATTAATTAAAGCATAAGTTGGAATTCCTAAATAGGCCGTACCCAATTAATATCACCCAGTAATTTCTGAAAATCATTTAAAGTATGTAAATTATCAGTTCGAAACTGGACCTTTTGTGGAGTTATATTTCTATTAATAGTATGACCTAAATATTGAAAAGGAACCTGTTTTTGAAATTTTTCTTCTGCTACTTGCAACCCATGTTGAGGAAAAATTTCTTTAGCCAGCTGAAATAGTGGTTTCAGCTCAGAAGATTGCTTAGTGGCAAAAATAATATCATCCATATAATGAATAATTATAACCTTAGGAAATTGTTTTTGTAAAATTTGTAATGGAATGTGAATAAAGGATTGACATAATGTAGGACTGGTCATCATTCTCTGAGGTAAAACTTTCTACTGATATCGTTCAGTAGGAGCTGAATGATTAATAGAAGGAATAGTAAATGGAAATTTTTCTCTATCATTTGAATTAAGAGGAATAGTAAAGAAACAATCTTTTAAGTCAATAATAATATGTCAATTTGTGAGTATTTTGCTAATTCTTGAGGAAGGGGCCAGCCTCCCCAGGAAGGAACACAACACTCCTTGGGCAGTATATTTTAAGGTTTATGCATCAGTCCCTGGGAGAGTGGCCAGCTCCTCCAGGGAGGAATACAACACCTTTTGAAATATACTTTATCTTTTAGAATTTGCTACAAAACATCCTTGATGTGCTTACTATTTTAGTTTCCATTTTAAAAATTATATATATATGTATATATTTATTTTTTATTAGCAGAGGTGGAGTAAATCATATAAACAAGTTAAAGCATCTGCCTTTTGATTTTTAGGCAGAGAGGTAGTTTTATAACACATATTATTATATTTTTAAATAATTAAAATTATGATTAATAACAGTATACTTTTATTTAATATTACACTGAAACATTACTAAATTTTCAGCAATTTTATACACCCTTAAAGTATATGAACTTTTTATTCATATAACTTTGTTACAAAATTAGAAAATTTCTTTTAATTGTACAACAGTTTTAAATACTTCATTCAACTTATATCACATGAACTTAACTATTTTTAGTATTTTATCTTTTTCTAGGCATAAAACTTGTTTCTTCAAAGAAATGTTAAGGTTAAAGTATAGGAAGCTACTTTGATAAAACACATTCTTTTTTGCATACTGATTATTCAGGAGAAAAGCTTTGTTAATTTTTAATAAAACAGATTAATGATTTGAGAAACTTTGAAAAAGAATGAAACTTTAACTTTGTTTTAATAGCTAGTCATTTTATCTTAGGATAAAATTACTTTCTTTTCTTTAATAATAAAATCACGTTCTATATACGTGTTCAATATACCTTCCATACCACACTAATACCACAATAATTTTAGAAGTTGTTTCTAAGCAAACTTCTGACAACATACAATTACCATCAACATTTAACAAACTTGTTAGAATAATGATTTAGTTTGTTTATATCTATTTTTATTGTTTTAAATTAATACTCATATTTATTTATTAATATAAGCACTTATTTAATGTTGGCCATTTGAATAGAGCTCTTTTAATAATTTTTATTCATCAATTTAATGTTACCATCTGGAGGTATCAAAATATACAGACACTGAACAACCAGACAAACACAAAACAAATTACAACACATCAATAGAAACATATAACTTTGATTTCACTGCTTTTGAGAATTTTTCTGGAAACTGTATTGCTAAGTTTTCTTACTTTTCCAGGGGCTTAATTTTATTAGTTTCTATCATCCCACAGCCCTATCATTATGTAAGCAGTAGAGATTTATATAGTTGCTGCTGGAACTGAAGGGTTAACATCCACAGCTGGAGTTGAAGAGCAACAGAAATAAGACTACAAAAAGACCATACATGACAGGGAATTATTTTTCCCTTTTGATAAACCCTTTTAAAAGCTTTCTTCACTAACTTCCAGTGTTTCAGGTTTAAAATATCCCGCCCTTGCGGCTGAAACCAATAACATTTCTGTACAAGAGAAATAAGTTCCTCAAAAGCTGAGGATTTAATAGTTACACCGGTGCATTTTAATAAAGTTTTTAACACTCTAGAGTACTCTTCAAAGTTCGACTGCTGATTACCCATTATCCTGATGATTCCAAGAATGAAGCTTACCTTTTCTGTTTCTTTTTTCTTTTAAAATTGCTCTCAGGAGCTCCTTGGTCCACGCACTGACTGAAAGAAAAGTTTTGTTTTCAGAGCCCCACGTTGGGCGCCATATGTTGGCGTTCAGGAACTGGGTCCGTGAAAACAGTGCCGCGGATGAGAAAGAAAGAATAAGACAAAGAGAAGAAAAACTGGGATGAGGGGACTCTCCATCCGATATGGAGAGAAGAGCACCGCCACCTCATAATGTGTGGCTTTTAATTGGCTTTAGAACAAAGAAAATACCTGTGAGTATGTGCAAGGGCAATAGATACTTGACAGTTACATTTTACTGAAATCAACAAGTCTTAAAGGTCAATGACTCAGCTCTTTTACATTTCTGCAATTCACAGGCAAGCTCAGGATGTTTCCCCACCCAGCTCCTGTTAGCATGAGACTCCAGAACTTGTTTATAACATTCCAAGGTGACCTTTTTTCTTGCCAGTTGCCATGGCCTTTAATTGAAACTCCATCATTATGTGGGTCTCAATAACATTTGTTATACATTTTATATATATAGTATGCAAATATTATATATTTTGATAAAATGTTATACACTTTAAACAAATGTATAATGGCTTGTAATCATAATTGCAAAACCATGCAAAAGAATTATCACAGTTACAAACCTTCTGCAATCCAAAACCTTCCCAAAATCAAAGACATAAAATAAGTACATAAATATAATAAAAAATTAAAAAATAAAAATTAAAAAAAATACAAAAAATATTTATTTTTGCATTGTCTTTCATCACCATAAGATCTGTTATCTTTTATGTACAGTGACAATTTATTATGCATGTTCTTCTGTTATCTTTCTTGTAAACTGAGATTTTCTTCTGCAAATTCCTCAATTTCTTCTTATTTTTTCACTTTTTTTCTAAAATACTTTCATTTACACAAGGTTACCTAGAAAATATAGGGGATTCCCCTATATCCCACCCCTCCCCCTCTAACATTCTCCACCAGCAATAACATCCCACATAAATATGTTTCCTTTGCACAATTAATAAAAAATATTGTAGCATTGTTACCAACCATGGTCAATGGTATACACTATGGTTTACACTTTTCACTGTACACTTCTCTAGGTTTTGACAAAACATGCAAGGTATTTTCTACAAATGAAGAGTGGCCTCCATCTGTCACTGCAAGATCATGCAGAAGAATTCCAATGCCCTAAAAATGCCCCTTGTTTCATCTCTTCTTCCCACCCTCTCCCCTCATAACTTATGATAACCACTAAGTTTCAACTTTTGAAGAATAATTTTCAGAGTTACATGCATTAATACTGAGGGCTTGACATATTGGTCTCTTTTGTTTTATTAGTCACTGCCTATGTTCTTGAGGGATTCTTGTGTCTCTAATTGAGAATAGGTTAGGAATCCCCAGGATAAGAATTTAATATTTTCTTGTTTATTGTGTGTAACACCGTATGACAAGATAAACACTTTTATATTCCATAGAAGCATGCCCCCAGTAATGCCCTATCCCACATATCTCTGTATTCCTGAGGCCATGCACCAGTAACTATTCCTTACTATATTTGCCAAAAGAACATTTCCACCATTGTTTTTTTTTAATATAATGTGTGAACACTTATTCCATTATCATAAAATAGTAAGGCAGAGTTCCAGAGAGGAGGTTATGGATTAGACAATATGGATACCATTCATTAAAAAATGCTGTGGGAATTTTTATTGGGCTTGCATTAAAATGTATGTCAGTATGGGTAGGATAGACATCTACATGTTTAGTCTTCCTATCAATGAAAAGGGAATATCCATCCCTTTATTTAAGTCTTCTCTGATTTCCATTAACAAAGTTTTGAAGTTTTCTGTATACAAGTCCTTTAATCTTTAATGAAGCTTATTCCTAGATATTTGATTCTTTTAGTTGTTACTGTAAATGGGAATTTTTCTTGAATTCCTCCTCAGATTGCATGTTCTTGGTGTACAAAAATGCTACTGTTTTTTGCATGTTGATATTATATCCTGCCACTTTTCTGAACTTATTTATCAGCTCTAAAAGCTTTGTTGTAGTTTTTTTTCAGGACTTTCTATGTATAGGATCATGTCATCTGCAAATAGTGAAATTTAAAATTCAACCTTTAAAATTTGAATGCCTTTTATTTATTTTTCTTGCCTAGGTGCTCCAGCAAGAATGTCTAACACAATGTTAAATAAGAGAGGTGACAGTGGTCATCCTTGACATTTTCTGAATTTCAGAGGGAAAGCCTTTAACATTTCACCATTGAATATGATGTTAGTTGTGGGTTTTTAAAAATATATACCTGTAGTAGTCAGCCCAAAGGGTGCTAATACAAAATACCAGAAGTCCATTGGCTTTTATATAGGGTATTTATTTGGAGTTGAAGCTTACAATTACAAGGCCATAAGTGTAAGTTACTTTCTTCACCAATGTCTTTGGTCACGTGTTGGAGCAAGATGGTTGCTGACACTCAGCCTTCCACTTCCTCTTAAGTATCCATGGTCAGGCTCTCAAGGCTTTATCTCTCTCCTCAGTGCTCAATTCTCTCCAGGCTCAGCTGCTTAGTTCCTCCACCATGCTAGCTGTGAACTGCCAGGTGAATGGCTTGTCTCTTTCCCAGGACTTTCTCTCCTTCCTCATGACCAAGCTCCTCTGTGTGTTTACTTCCTTGGTCTCCAGCTCAAAAACTCTGAACTCCCTTCTCTGTGGTAGAGTTTCTACGTGAGTCCCCACCCACCAAGAGGCAGGGGTTCAATGTCCTACTAATGTGGCCCAATCAAAGCCTTAATCATTATTTAATTAAGTAATTGTAAAACCTCTGAATCCAATACACTCTAATATGCACAAAGGAAAAAAACAGTTTACAAATATAATCCAATATATTTTTTGGAATTCATTAATAATATCAAACTGCTACAATTCCCTTTATCATGTTTAAGAATTTTCCCTTTTTGAAGTGTTTTTATCAAGAAAATATACTGTATTTTATCAAATGCTTTTTCTGCATCAATAGGCATGATCATGTGTTTTTTTTCTTTCTGTTACTATGGTGTATTATATTGATGGATTTTCTTATGTTGAATCATCCTTTCATACAAGAGATGAAACCCACTTGATCATAGTGTATAATTCACTTGATGTGATATTGAATATAGTTAGCAAGTATTTTTTTGTGGATTTTAACATCCACGTTCATTAGAAAGATTGGTCTATAGTTTTCCCTTCTTGTGGCATCTTTATGAAACCTTGGTATTAGGGTGATACAGAATGAGTTAGGCAATGTTCCCTCCACTTATCTATTTCAGAAAAGTTTAAGTGGTATTGGTGTAAATTCTTTCCAGAATGTTTAGTAGAATTCACCCATGAAACCATCTGGTCCTGGGCTTTTCTTTGTTGGTAGGTTTTTGATGACTAATTTAATCTCATTACTCGTGATTGGTCTGTTGAGTTCATCAGTTTCTTCTTTCATCAATGTAAGCGATTTGTGCATTTCCAGGAATTTGTCCATTTAATCTATGTTATCCATCTTGTTGGCATACAATTTTTCAAAGTATCCTCTTATGACACTCTTTATTTCTGTGGTATCAGTGGTTATATGCCCTCTTTTGATTTTTTATTTTATTTTATGTATTTGCATCTTCTCTCTTTTTTTCTTTGCTAGCCTAGCTAAGGCTTTGCAAATTTTAATAATCTTCTCAAAAACAAGCTTTTTGTTTTGCTAATTTTTTGAAGTGTTTTTTTATTCTCAATTTCATTTAGTTCTTCTCTAATCTTTGTTATTACCTTCTTTCTGCTTGCTTTAGGATTAGTTTGTTGGTCTTTTTCTAGTTCCTCCAGGTTTGCAGTTAGATCTTTCATTTTAGCTTTTTCTTCTTTTTTAATATAAGCATTAATGAGTATATTATTGCATCTCATAAAATTTGATATGTTGTGTTCTCATTTTCATTCATTTCAAGGTAGTTTCTAATTTTTTTTGCAAGTTTCCCCTTGATCCACTGATTGTCTAAAACTGTGTTATTTAACTTCCATAACTTTGGCCTACTACAGTTCTCTGCCCCTCATTAATTTCTACCTTCATTCCATCTTCATTGTGGTCAGAGAAATTATTTTGTATAATTTAAGTCTTTCTGAATTTTTGAGACTTGTTCTGTGACCTAACATGCAGTCTATCCTGGAGAATGATGCATGTTGGCTTGAGAAGAATGTATACCCTGCTGTTTTGGGGTGTAATATTCTGTATATGTCCATCAGTTCCAGATCCTCTTACACATTATTCCACATCTCTCTTTCTTTATTGACCTTCTGTCAAGATAATCTGTCTAATGATGATAATGGTGTGTTAAAGTGCCCCTCTATAATTGTAGAAACATCTCTTACTCCACTTAGGTTTTAAAATGTCTTTCTCAGTTATTTTGAGGTACCTTGGTTCTTTCTGCATGATAGGTTACACTTTTTATTGATACATAGTGTCCTTCCTTGTGTTTTACAATATTTCTGCACCTAAGCCTATTTTTTTCTGATATTAGTATTGCTACTCCCACACTATTTTAGTTATTGTTTGCATGTAAAACATTTTCCAACCATTCACTTGTAACCTCCTTGAATCACTGGTCTAATGTGAGTGTCTTGTAGATATCATATAGATGGGTCATATTTCCTCATGCATTCTGCCATAATGCAGTACTTACATTAGCCATTTTTTTCTTTAGCTTAACATATGTCATATTTTGTTTTTATTTATCTTTTTATCTTTTTAGCTACTCTGACTAATAATCTTCCTTTCTACAATCTCCTCCAACACTCTCTTGATTTTCTTGTTGGTTTTGTTTTTATGAACCTGCAGAATTCTCTTTAGAATTTCTTGAAGGGCAGGATACTCTCTCATTTTCTATTTATCTGTGAATATTTTGAACTATCCCTCAATTTTGAATGCCTTCTTTGCTGGAAAGAAAATTGTTGGCTGGCAGGTTTTATTTATTTATTTTCTTTTTTCCTTTTAGCACCTAAACTATTTCATACCACTTCCTTCTTACCTCCATGGTTTCAGGTGAGAAATCAGTGCTTAATTTTATCCAGCTTCTTTTATATGTGATGGATCTCTTTTCTCTTGCTGCTTTCAGATTCTTTCTTTGTCTTGAGTGTTTTAAAATCTGAAACGTATGTGTCTTGAGGCCTTTTAGGGATTATACTCTCTGGTGTGCACTGCACTTCCTGGACATGTACATCCATGTCCCTCAAAAAAGTTGGGAAATTTTTAGTAACTATTTTGTCCAAGACTCCTTCTGCTCTCCTTCCTTTCTTTTCTCCCTCTGGGATGCCTAAAATGCAAATGTTTGTGCATTTTGTGTTGTTATTCAATTCCCTGAGTCCCTACTGAATTTTTTTGTCTCTTTTTTTCTATCTGTTCTTCTCCCTGTGCAATTTCAGATGGTCTATCTTCGATGTCATTATTTCTTTCCTTTGCCTGATCAAATCTGTTCTAATGTGCTTCCAGCATAAGTTTTAACTTCTTACATGGTGCCTTTCATCACCATCAGATCTGTTATCTTTTCATGTATGCTTACAATTTCTTCTGTATATTCCTCCAGTGTCTTCTTAATATCCTTTATCTAATCCTTCATTTCATTAAGTTGATTCATGATATTTGTTTGGACAAACTTGATTAGTTGTTCTATGGTCTACATCTCCTCCTGCTTTTTGGTTTGTTCATTAGACTGGGCCATGTCTTCCTATATCTTAGTATGGTTTATGATTTCTTGCTGGTGTCTAGGCAACTGTTTACCTTGATGAGATTTTTTCAAGTGGTTAGGTTTTCTTTCTACTTTAGGGTTTTGTTACATTTTGTTGTGTACTAAGGATCCTCTTTGCCATTTGGTTCGACTTATTCTATATCCCTATAGTTTTCCATATTCTGCCCAAAAGTATTAAGACCATAGCAAAAGAAAGCAAAAAAGAATAGAAAAAGAATAATAATGATTTAAAAAGGATGGATAAGGAACCATAACATAGCCAGGAAAAAAAAAAAGTAATAAGAGTAAATCTCATAAAAATAAAAATGAATAAGAATTTAAAAGTTGGAATTAGAAAAAAAAAGAAACAGGAAAAAAATAAAATAAAAGACAAGAAAAATGAGAAGAGAAGGAAAAAAGAAGAAGACTAAATAAAAATTGGAATGAAAGAAAATCAACGGAAGAGGGAAAAATGAAATAATATGAAGAAATATAGAAAATAAAGAAAAAAAATGAAGAAAAAAGGAAAAAGAAACAGGAAAAAAGGCTTTTCTATCAGGCTTACCTACCTAGCAACCATCTCAGGCTGCCAGTGTTAACCAATCAATCATTCTGTGTCCTGCCCACCTCAGGTAAAGTGTCTGGGAGTATACTATAGAAAAAAATAAATATAAAATTAAAATGTTAATATATATATATATATATACAAAATTTTTAAAAAATTAAAAATATAAAAATAAAATCTCAGACTAATTTCTTTGTCACAAAGATACTTGTCCTGCACCTTCATCCTCCTCAGGCAATTAACTGTGTGCCTGACAACCTTCTGGATCACTCTCAGGCTCCATCCTCTTCTTGTTCTTTGGAAATCTAATGGCTGCTACTCCCTGTACTTTCCCTCAGGCTGATCGGGCTTCTGATGGCTTGCCAGCTGCCTCTCCCGTCTCCCCTCTAACCCGGGCTGTTAGGCATCTATCAGCCCACCCCTTCCTGATCCAGTTACTCATTTTGCCAGGGCTGGTGTGTGTGACAGAAGCCTGCCTGATCAGCTTCCCCTAACTCTGTCTCTAGAGCTGCTTCACTGGCTGACATTATTTCTTTTCCCAGGAAGTAGCTAAGATCCAGTCAGCCCACCTTATTTACCCTCTACCACAACTCTGCTCTCCCCCTGAAATGGCTGAATACAGGTTGCTACACTTGTTTGGCCCATAGTACCCCCACTTCAAGAAGCTGCTGGGCACCAGGACACACTCTTGGTTGCCTGCTGTCTTTCCTCACACTCTGAGTTGTCTGAGAGCTGGTCTGCCAGCCAAATCATTTCCCCAACTTGCCTCTCCCTCTGAGATGGCTGTGTGCTGGCTTGCCTACCCTATTTCCCACAGTTTCCCTGTCCCCAGACAAGTGGTTACCCCATCTCTAGCTGCCCTCTCCAATTCCCCCAGTCATCTTGTGGCTTCCCTTCTCTTAGGTAAATCTGACTATCTTCTGACAGTTTCTAGAGGAGGAGTGCAGCCTGTCATTCCCTACCCTGCAAACTTGGATCTCCACTAATGCTTACTTTTCTATATATTTGAATTGTTGTGTTGTAGCATATTGAGCATCATCTCATTTTTATCTAGATATATATTTACATCTGTTTTCCTTGTGGTTATGATGGGGTTAAAATTTGACATCATAAGTATATAACAGTCATATTTGTTTTGTTCCAATGTCACTTCAATATCATACACCTGTACTTTTCCTATACTGCTCTTTCCTACCACATTTTTTGTACTTGTTAGTACTTATATTTTTGTACATTTTATGTCTAAAACAAAGCTTTATCATTACTATTTATGCATTTGAATTTTAGCATGTGTAGGAAGAAGTGGAATTATAAACCAAACAACACACTTTAATAATAAAGATGATTATAAATACACAAATAGTTACATTTACCTTAGGCCTTTATAAGTTTATGCCATAATGAACCACTTTCTGGTGATCTTTCCTTTCTTTCTTCGGAACACCCGTTAGCTTTGCTCACAGAGCATGTCTAGTGGTGATGACTTCCTAGCATTTGTTTATCTGAGAATGTCTTAATCTCTCCATAATTTTTGATAGAAATTCTTCTGGTTATTAAATTCTTGGCTAGCAGTTGTTTTTCAGTGTATGAAGTATTTCAACCCACTGCCTTTTGGACTCCATGGCTTCTGATGACAATTCATCACTCAATCTCATTGGTACTCCCTTGTACTTTTGTCTTGCAGTTCTCAGAACTTTCCCCTTGTCTGTCACAATTAATAGTGTGAAAAATATATGATGGCAAATACTTTTCTTCACGTTTATCATGTTTTGGGTTCTCTGAGTTTCATAAATGTGCATATCCATGTATTTTGCTAATTTGAGGAAGTTCTAACAAATTACCATTATACTAGTACAGGATCAGACATACAGTGCATTGGAATTGAAGTGGGATTTAAGGAATAAAACTTCATGTCTATGAACAATTGACTTTTGTCAGTGTTGCCACATACAGTCAATAATGAAAGAATAGTTGCTTCAATATTTGGTGTTAGGAAAACTGGATGGTTCACCCCAACCCAGCTTATTATTTTATTCTTTCATAAACCATATAATTTATCTAAAAAATAGTATCATTGGGATTTGATATAATCATCAAGTTGTACATTCACCATTTCAATCACTATTCAAGCATTTTCATTACAAAAATAAATAAATAAATAAAACCACTATCATTCCCATATGTTAGTCCTACTAATTACAAATCCTATGATGAGATTTTATTTTTTCTTTTCTTTTCCAAATATTTACAAACAACTATTTTACCAATTCTGCACAGGTTAAACTTCAGCTTTCCATTCTCTATCCACATTTTACTCTCTGGTGACTTATATTCTAGCTATAAACTCCATAAGTTTGCACATTATATTTAATTCATAATATTGAAAACATACAATGTTTGTACTTTTGTGACTGCCTGTTTCATTCAACATAACATCCACCAGGATCATCCACATCGTCAAGTGTTTCACATCATTTCTTCTTAGAACTGAATCGTGTGTATACACCACAGATTGTTTATCCATTTGTCAGTTGATGGACACCTCAGTTGCTTCCATCTTTTGGCAATTGTGAATGATGCCATTATGAGCATCAGCGAGCAGATTTCTGTTCCTCTCACTGCTCAATTTTTCTGGATATATACGTGGTAGAGCATTGCTGTGTCACAGGGTATATCTCTAACTTAGTTAGAAACTGCCAAACAGACTTCTACAGTGGTTGTACCATTCTCATTGCCACCAACAGTGAATAAGCATTCCAATCCTTCCACATCATCTCCAACACTTGTAGTTTTCTGTTTTGTTAATGCTCATTCTGAAAGTTATGAAATGATATCTCACTGTAGCTTTAATTTGCATTTCCTTAATAGGCAGTGATGTTATACATTTTTTCATGTGTTTTTTCACTATTTATATTTTTTCTATAGAAAAGTTATTATTCTGGTCTTTTGCCCATTTTCCCCCATATTTAAATTCATGTTTATTTCAATCCTGCAGCATGCACTGCCTATAATATGCTTGAAAAACACTTTCATGTTTCCTTGGTAGGTTATTAAATTTTACCACCCATTTTCATTAATTAAATTTACTAATGAAAACCACATTTTAAAAAATTGTACAAGAAGAGACTATCAAAATCAACAAAAGAATTGAACTGGGGAATTCAAAACAGTATAATGTCAAGAAGTTTATCTTCATGGTAAACATTCACTTTATGCAAATCCTACTTTGTTTCTTTTAATAAAAATGCTGTAAGGACAGCCGTGGTACTTGGAACAAAATACTGAAAGCACAAAACTGTAGAACAAGACCAACAGTCCTAAACCTACTAGGCAAATTGTTCATCTTTTTCCAGCATCTCCTTTGGAAGCTGCAGCTTCATTTAGAAGAATCATTCCCAAGGTGATAGCAGCACTCAGTATGAGAATATGTGATACTGCTATGAATTAAGCTGGCTGTTTCCGTGAGTGTAGCTCACTTGTCCATAGTGAGGGTTCTTTTGAAGGTATAGAGGCCCACAGATACAATTCCACATCTGGCCAGAAGTCATAGAAAAGACCATACACAAGGATACCATGGCCCAACCAGTCTTGTTACAGATGAACTATAAGTTGTTCCATCTTAAATAAAGCAAACTGTCAACAAGTGGCACCAACAGTTCCAAAACAATGGTGCCAGAGTAACTGGGTGGTGTGAAGACCCAAATATGAACATCTGTTCTGTCAGCAATCCATTTTGCTAGTTGTTCAGCAGCAAATCTGATTCTTTGAAAGGCAAACAGATCAGCTCTCTCGGGCCTCTCTTTTGGAGGAAAATACCTAAATGTAGCAGCAGAGTTCATGATAAGCTGTCGAAAAACATGTGCCCTCTCATCATAGTCCACCACAGTGAAAAAGAATTTGTTACAAAAGCACATGAATAGCACCAGGATTTATCCAGTATTTGATATTCTTCCTTAGCTTGCCTGCACATAGAACACTATCGCTGAGACAGAAAAGCAATGAGCATAACCATCATAGAATAGTTTCGAGGAGGTGCCTTTACAACCTTTTGAAATTTGTAACCATTCATCTGGAAGAGTGAGCTCCTGGAACTCCATTCCATCAGCTGTTCTACTATTTTGGCTATAAGATTGTCCTTTTTCTTCTTTCTTTCCATGAGCTGGATGCACAGGAGCAACAGCAGGAAGAGGAAGGGAAAGCTCCCAGTGGGCAGTGCCACAGCCTCTGCCTCTCCTGCCTAAGTTATGAAGGAGCCCCTGGCCCTCACTGCCGCAGCGCAGTGTTTCCTCAACTCCTGGTAACCTTGTGCTCACACCTTCTCCCAGTGCCCCACAGCCACAAATCATGCTGCCGCCAGGAGCCCCCTGGTTGGGCTCTAGCGGGGATGACAATGGCATAGCAAGAGACTCATTTGGAGGCCAAGGACACCAAAGAGGAGACTGACAGAGCATCTGGTTCAGCGAGAGAGGGAACCTGAAATGCATTTTGCCCATTTTTTAATCAGGTCATTTGTCTTTTTTATTGTTAAGTTGTCGTATCTTTTTATATATCATGGATATTAAACCCTTGTCACAAGTGTTATTTCCAAATATTTTCTTCCATTGAGTAGGCTGCTTTTTTAACCACTTCACAAAGTCCTCTGAGTTTCAGAAGTGTTTAATTTGAAGTAAGCCCTATCTATCTATCTATCTATCTATCTATCTATCTATCTATCTATCTATCATCTATCATCTATCTATCTATCTATCTATCATCTATCTATATATATATATATATATATTTTTTTTTTTTGGCTAATGCATTCTGTGTAAAGGTTTGAAAAAAAATCTACTACAAGGTCTTGTAGATGTTATCTTCTAGGAATTTTATGTTGCTGGCTTTTATGTTTAGGTCATTGATCCGTTTTGAGTTGATTCTTGTATAGAAAGTGAGATAGGGGTCCTTTTTCATTACTTTAGTTATGGATAGCCAGTTTTCCAAGCATCATTTGCTGAAGAGGCTGTTCTGTCCAGGAAAGTGGACTTGGTAAGCTTATCAAATATCAGTTGGCCATAGAGGTGAGACTCTATTTCTGAACTCTCAATTTGATTCCATTGATGAATGTGTCTATCTTTATGCTGATACCATGCTGTTTCAACCACTGTAGTTTTAAAATACACTCCAAGGTCAGGAAGCTTCTGACTCTCATAATATCCTCTTATGTTCCTTTTTATTTCTCTGGAATCAGATGTAATATCTCTCTTTTATTTTTTATTTTATTTATTTATTTATTTATTTTTTATTTTCTTTCTTTTTTCTTTGGTAGTCTAGCTAAGAGATTGTTGATTTTTTTCCCCAAAGAACCAGATTTTGTTTTTGTTGATTTTCTCTATTTTTTTAATACTCCATTTCATTTATTTCTGCTCTAATCTTTGTTCTGTCTTTCTTCTTGCTTTGGAGTTCTTTGTTGTTCTTTTTCTAGTTTCTCCAGTTCTTCAGTTAGAACTTTGGTTTTAGCTCTTTCTTTCTTATTTATTTATTTATTTATTTATTTATTTATTTATTTATTTATTTATTTTTGCCAGCATCTAGGGCCATAAACTGTCTCTCAGCACTGCTTTTGCTGTATCCCATACGTTTTGATACAGTGTGTTCTCATTTTCATTTGTCTCGGGACTTCTACTAGTTTCTCTTGCAATTTCTTCTTTGACCCACTCATTGTTTAAGGATGTTTTGTTTAGCCTCCATATATTTGCAAAATTTCCACTTTCCCACTTATTATTGACTTCCCCTTTTAAGGCATTCAACTGATTGGATAAAGCTTCACTCATTGCTGATGGCACTCTCCATGTTTGATGTAGATGTAATCAGCCATCTATGCAGTAAACTCACTGATGACTAAAGCCCATAAATGTCCTTGCATTACAGTTAGCTTAATCCTAGCTTGACCAAACAACTGGGCACAATTACCTGGCCGAGTTGACACATTATCTATCACACATGGTGACTGACTGCGGTGAGAATGCACCCTTAAGTCAGACAGCTTACAGCCTTGTAACTTTAAGCTTTTATCCTAAATAAATAACTTTATAAAAACTAACAAATTTCTGGTATTTTAAATGTGCAGCCCTTTGGCAGACTAAAACTTCCTTTCTGTTAGCCTTCACTTCTACACTTTCCTCCAAGCCTCTTTCTCTTCTCATTTCTTTTCTAGCTGCAGAACTACCTTTAGTGTCTTTCCTGTAGAGCTGGATTCTTGTGTAGAAACTTTTAGATTATATTTATCTGTGAATATTTTAAAATCACTGTCATATTTGAAGGACAATTTTGGCAAATAAAGAAATCTTGCCTGGCAATTTTACTCTTTCAGTACCTTAATTATACAATACCACTGCCCTCTTGCTTCCATGGTTTTGAAGAGAAATCCACAATAAGTCCCCTGTATGGATATTTCACTCTTCCCTTGCTGCTTTCAGAATTTTCTCTTTATCTTTGGCATTTGGCATTCTGAACATTATGTGTATTGGGGTAGATCTACTTAGATTTATTCTAATTGGAGTATGCTGTGCTTCCTGTACACATATGTTCATATCTTTCATGAAAGTTCAGGAATTTGGGGTCATTACTTCCTCAAATAGTCTTTCATCCCCTTTTCCCTTCTTGTCTCTTTTTGGAACTTCCATAACATATATGTTGGCATGCTTAGTGTTATCATTCAACTCCCTCAGACTGTGCTCAATTTTTTTCCATTCTTTTCTCTGTTTTTCTCTTTTCAATTTCAGTTGTGCTTTCTTCTATATCACTGATTCTTTCATGGATTTAAATCTGTCACATGCTTCAATTGTATTTCTAATCTCACATAGTGTGTCTTTCTTTCTATAAGCTCTGTTATTTTTTTCTATCCAAGATTTCAAATTTTTCTTTGTGCTCACCCAGTGTCTTCTTACTGTCTCTTATTTCTTTAGCCATCTTGTACTTCAACTCCATGATTTGATGTAAGAAATCAATCAACCTCATTGATTAGCTATTTAAAGTCCTGTGTCTTGTCTGGAGTTTTGATTTGTAACTTTGCCTGAGTTATATCTTCCTTTTTCTTTGTAAGGCTTATAATTTTTTGCTGATATCTATGCATCTGATAGTGATGATGAGTTTACTCTGTGTTCAGTTTCTCTCTCTTTCCTAGGGATTTACTGTTTGGTAGAAGTGTGCTAACATTGTTATTCAACTCTTGGTTCAAATTGTTCTAGGTATTTAGGATTTCCCCTGTTTAACTGCTCAGACCATAGCTAAAGACTGCAGGTCAGTTTCCAATGGCTTTGAAGAAGGTGGCAGTAATGACACCTGCTTGCCACTTTTATTTATTTATTATTTTCCCTTTTTGTGTATTTTTCTGGTTTGACCAGCAGATGACACTCTTGAATTACCTCTCAACTCAAACCCCAGGTGCTAGGAGAGTTTATGTTCAGTGTAAATCCTCCAGGGGCTAGGCAGTACAGAAGCAATATCCTCAGCACTGACTAAGCCTCACAAACAAACTTTCTCAGAAGTTCTTTCCACCCTTAGAGAGCCTCACCCTCCCTCTGTCTCCTCAGCAACCAGCCTGGAGCAGTACAGAGGGGGATTGAAAGGAAGGATTGTCTTCAGCTCTCACTGCAATGTCACTGCCCTACCTGGCCTGCAAATAAGAGACCCCACAATGCAGCAGACCAAGTTCCCTTGCCAAAATCTGAATTTGCTGTTGGCTGTGCCCTCATTTTCCCCTTTCTTGAGTAAGAAGACCCCTGCAAGCCTCTCAGTCCACAACCACTGCAGTCCACACCTGGTGTAGTCTGCAGGTTCCTATTTGCTCTGTATGTGGGGAGATGGGCTCCTGCTGCTGCTTTGGTAGCTCTACTCTGGGATTTTTCAGCCAGCTGAAACTCCTTTCTTCTGTTCCTCTCTCTTCTGGGTGGTGTCTCACCCTCCCCTGGTGTCCTGAGCCCAAGAGCATCCCTCCAGACAGTCTCTGACTACTTTTCTGGGAGAGAAGTGATCCCTCCACCTCTATAATCCTCCATCTTCCCATAAGTCCCCTCTAGCTTTTTCACTTCATTTCCATTTAAAATAGGACCCTTTGAAAACAGTATTTTAGTTAGGGTATAATGTACTGAATAAGATTGAGTAGGGATAGATTACTGTAGTTCTTTAAATGGAGAATGATATTCAGATGAAGAAAGAAAGCCACAGAAGATGCTGGAAATGACTGGGATGCAGGACAAAAAGGAGAATGACATCACCATGCACATTGCCACATGACAGAAAAGCAAAGGACAAAGGATCAATGACAATGAGACTGAGAACACCACAGGCTTTAGGAAGAAAGTATCAGCTTTCTGATGCCTAGACTTTTTATTTCTGTCAGCCTTAATCCTATGAACCAATAAATTTCTATTGTTTTAAGCTCAGCCAATTCAAAGTATTTGTTTTAGAAGCCAGAAAACTAAGAAAAACTCCTAGAAGGAAACAACGGGAAACCTCCATAGGATCTTGTGTTAGGCAATGCATTTACACTTAAAGCCAGGAACAAATGGAACAAGTAGATAAATGGGGCTTCATAAATACTAAAATATTAGTGCATCAAAATACTTTATCATGAAATTGATTTTAAAAACCTACAAAATTGTAGAAAACTGTAGGAAATTATTTATCAAATATGAGTTCATTATCCAGATTATATAAGACAATCCAACAACTTGATGATAAAAAAAAAAAACACAAACAAATGAAAAATAGAAAAAAAACTTTAATACAATTTTCTCTAAAGAATATAGGTAAATGGTCAATAAGCATATAAAAAGATGCACATCTATACTGTTATATGAAAATCAAAAGTACAACGAGATACTATTTCACACCCAGAAGAATGTCTTTTATGCAAAACATGGAATAGCAAGCTTTAAAGATGATGTGGAGAATCAGAACACTTGTTCATTGTTGATGGGAAGGTAAAATGATGCTGGTGCAGCTCTGGTGGAAAATAGTTTGAAGCTTTTCAGAAGGTTTAGTATTGAATTATTAAATGACATTGCAATCACACTTTTAGGTATATACCTTAATAGATTGAAAAAAGGGACTCAAAAACATATTTACATAGCAGTGCTTATAGCAACATTATTCATAATTTCCAAAGGATAGAAGCAACTAAATGTCTGTAATCAGATGAGTGGATAAGCAAATGGTGGTATATACATAAAACAACCTTAAAAAGTTACAGAAAAGACATGTTACAGAAAAGCCATTATTAAAAACAAATGGAAAACTACAAGTTCTGGAGAAGATGTGAAAAAACAGGAGCACTCCTTCACTGTTTGTGGGAGTGTAAAATGGTTCACCCTTTGTGAACGACAGTTTGACAGTTCCTTAGGAAGTTAAATATAGACCTACCCTATGATTCAGTAGTCCCACTACTAGGAATATATTCTGAAGAACTGAAATGAAGGATACAAAGATCTATTTGCACATCGATGTTCATAGAGGCATTATTCACAATTGGTAAAAGATGGAAACAAACTAGCTGCCCATAAATGAATGAGTGGATAAAAAAATATGGTATTTTCTTACGATAGAATAATATTCTACTGTAAGAAGAAATGAACTGGGGAAACACATGACAACAAGGATGTACCTTGAGGATATTATTTTGAGTGAATAAGGCATACAAAAAAGGACAAATATTGTGTCGTCTTGCCATATGAACTAAATATAATGAATAAACTTACAGAGTTAAGCTATATAGTATAGGTTAGTAGGAGACAGAATGTAGGTTGAGAAGGAGGAGCTGATACTGAATGTATGCACACTGTTTAGAAAGGTTGATTGAAAAGATGTGGTAATATATGGAGTTGATGGTAGCACATAATAATGAATATACCAAACATTCCTGATTCATAGATGTGATAGTTGCTGTTTCAAATTCCTTGGCTGCTAATTCAAACTTTAGGTTTACCATGAAGTCTGTTTATATTACATTTTTTCTTTGATGTGGTTCACATCTTGTTGTGCTATTTTAGTTATTTTTATAATATACTGTAGTTTGGGAATGACACATTATTGGGAACCTGGATTGTGTTGTCATTTGATATGGGTTATTGAGGTTTATTCTGGCTGACAATAAATTACTGGCAATGGGTTTTTAAGCCCTCAGGCTTTATATTATTCTCTGTTAAGGATGATCCATTTCATTTTTTCCTTACTCTTAAGGCATGGTATTTACTACAGGGTATTGTCCTTATTTCCAATGTTCTTTGTAGCTTTTTGTTTTGTTTTGTTTCTTAACTTCATGCGTGAGTTAATCAAAATCTTCATCCTACTCACTGGACCATTAATTCAGCTTCTCTTACCCCGTCATGAACTCTAGTATGAACGTACTGATCTCTGTCCTATATCAGCCTCTCTTGGCTTGTTGATTCTCCATCTGCACATGTACAGTACAGTCTTCAGCTGAGGCCCTGCAGAAACCTAGTGCTGATATTTGGGCATCTCCTTTCCATAACTATTTTCTCTCTTCCAAATTCTTTAATGGTGGAAACTCTGCTATTAAAGAAACAGTATGTTCAGCTATGCAAGAACTTTATAGTCTGCTTGTACTCTGTAAAACCTAAGTCAGTAGAAGTATGGAAAGGCAGGTTAAATATGAGCTCCTTCTCATATATTTCCATTATCTCATGTTATATCTGTTTTCAATGCCTGAAAACACTTTTCACTTGCATTTGGTTCAGGTTTATGATATGTTATTTATGATAGCAGGGGAGTTCTTGTACCAATTACACTGTCATGGCAAAAGCCAAAATCTGACGAAAGATTTTCAATATCTTCTGGTTTAAATGACAGTATGGTTTGAAACACTATCCCTATGTATTTGTATTATGCTTGCTCTATTTGTGGCTTATTAAAGAGTGGCTCTTTATCTTTCTTCCGTTTTTGATAAATGTGCTTCAATTTTATTTGCTTTTTATTCATTGTTATTCTGGTTTTATCATATTTCCCATTTTAAGTTTAAATTTCTAGGTTTTATTGTAGCACCTAGAGATAACAGATTATTGGTTTTTTTCACCTGTTTAATTATACAGAAATTTAATATTTCCATTATTTATCTGATGATCAATCTATCTTACATGCAGTGCTATGTATTATTCATATTGACACTTATTTTAGAAATATTCTCGAGTTAAATATTTTAATTACTATTTAACCAGGAATAACAATGCCAGATTTTTCACTTTATTTATTTTGAATTTTTGAATTGATAGATCATGCATTTTTTATTTTATGAATATAATTTCAAAAGGTATTATTGTCAGATAATATAGCTCATGTAGTTTAAACTTTTTGAAAATTTGAATAAATTTATGTATTAATTAATATAAATTTTTATAAATGACTCATAGGTGCTCTAAAAGTAAGTTGCAAGTGTTTTGCAAATTTGGATTGATCATATATATTATTCATAGTTAATATACTTGCAGAAGGTGTTTTCTCCTGGATTACTTAAATGTTACATGTATTTTGTTCATTATGCTACTTTATTTAATTCATTTATTCAGTAAATAATTTAATGAATATTTTCAATCTACTAGACAATATATACTCAGTATAACAAACAATAAAATATCTTTTGCTTTTTGGACCCTATATTCCAACTGGGACATACAGGAAAATATATAGAAACAAGTGATATGCCACGTTAGAAAATGATAAGTAATATTTTAAATTACCTAATGAAGGCTAGTGGGTGAGAGATGAGGGGGAAAGGCATGAAAAAGCTACTGGAAATAGTGTGGTCAGGACAGGCCTCAGTATAAAGTTGGCCTTTGATCAAAGACTAGAATGGGGAAAAGTTAGTCATACATTTTCATGAGAGGAAAGTGTTCCAAAAAGGGGAAGACCTGTGGAAAGGGCCTGTGCAGCTGCTGGGCTGTTCATTTTGAGGAAACTGGAAGAAAACCATCTAACAAGAGTGGCATACTATTGCTAGGTGAGGGAGACAGTAATCAACCATGTACATGTGTATGGGTGGTGATAACTGCTATGGAGGAAAAACTATGTGGAGGGGGTCCATGAAGAGAATAGAACTTGCTCTCTTAAAAAAATAGAAAATTCAAAGAAAAAGTCCCATTAGAACAACTTCATGGCAAATAACTAATAAGCTTCAAACTGGGACTATGATTATATTACTTGGCCAAACCTATGACCTATGGATTTCCACTGAGTTTCATTATTTACTAGAGGCCTAGCTGCATTTATGTAATTGTTTATATTTTATCATGTAGTTTGATGTTCCAGAAACATTAACTTGTTTGCCATGGAAAAGAAAATCATTTCATTTCTCTTCTGTCCCAGCAGGGAAATTTTTCTCCTTGGATATCCCCTGTGCACTTCAAGAGAACTTGATAAATTTGTAGAAGAATTTGAAATATAATTTTGTAGTGTACTTTAATTGAGATAGAGAAAGAAAGAGAGCAAAAATAGAAAAAGAGAAAATTGGGTGCAAGAGAGAAAGAGAATGAAGAAATTTTTGTAACAGAAATATATTTTTATAACAAAAATGTATTAATGCATATTTATATTGTTATTAGCCTCATAGCTATTTAAATCAAATTAGAAAAAAAAATCTGTGTGTGTTTTAAAAGACATGGGAAAATTCTAAGAATTTACTCAAAAATTAAAATTTAACTGAATTATGTATTTTTACTACAGAATTCACGCTATGCATTGGAAAATATTTCATTAACATCACCAGGAGCCTTTCTGGGACAATAATTCATGTGGCTTTCTTCTCATTCCAGTAATTTTAAATTGTTTCACTCATTCTCTTCATGACATGTGAAAAGCTCAATATGACAAAAGTTTAGCATATTTCATGTCATGGAGAGAAATCATTGTAGGCCGCTGAATGCAGCACAATCTAATGCATGGCAAACATTACTCTTTAAACCCAGGATAATACAACTGCCAATTAGTTAAAAATGGGTCAAACATTTTAGTCTATGATATGCTGAAGGAAAAGCAAAGGTTACAATGCTGAATTCCTCCTTTTTTTTCCCCTTGTACTATTCTATATTCACAATCAACTGAAAGAGAAACAATTTGATCACATATGGAAAAATAGCAGAAATCAAAAAATACTTGTGGCAAAATTTTTTCAGCAGTAGCTTCTATAAACTTTTTATTAGTGATCATTAGTTGAAAGTCAATTTGTAGTTATTTTCTAGATTACATAAGCAAATAAAGAATATTAATGAAATGGCCATGATTTCTCCTTGACAGAAATATGTCTTCAAAACACACACATAGACATTAGAAGGGGAGTGTGCATATAAATAGAGAAATACAGTATATTATCATAAAGTTAAAATTTGAACTTTAATAATGGTACAACAAGCTGCAAATACCAAAACTGGAAAAGCTGTTTCAAGAAAGGAAACTAGAAAACAGGTATTGTATTCTTTTTGATGGCGCACAAGTTATACTATCTGCTGGCCTTTCCTCACAGCTCCTGAAGCACTACTGGAATGGGTTTATTGCCAAGAAAGAGCCCAAAATGTCTGGCATGAAAAGAAAGCCCTGTGAGACAAGCTAAAGTATAAATCTCACTCATCCCATTTTTAAGTCATCTGCAAACATTTTTAATTAAATAATTTACACATTATTTCTTATTTTAATTTATTGAAGTCTTGTGATGGGAAATAAACTGGCAGTTTTTTGGGATTTATTTTGCATGATACATTTAGCCAAAAAGTGTATGAAATTATTTCTTCATTTATTTTATACAGGAAAGTGCATAGAATTGGACCCAAATTCTTTGTTTTTGCTTACCTCATCGCTTTCTAGGATACATTTCCCTCTCCAAGAAACTAACGGGAGGATATAATTGGTGGGCTCACTTTTTGTGGGACATTGCATTCAGGATGGATAAATATAAGTTGAAATGACAGTGTTTCCATCAGATTTGGAGTCATACAGTATTCAGTTGAAAAATGTGACTGAAATCACCATATTTATACTGAGGGGCTTCACAGATTATATTGAGCTGAAAGTCTCCCTGTGTTTTCTATTTCTGGCATCCTACCTTTTTACTCTGATAAGAAATTTGGGACCTGCTATATTGGTCATGAGGATTCCCAGATCCACAAAACCATGTACTCTTTTCTGTGTGTGTTGTGGTTCTTGGATGCCTGCTATTCTTCAGTTTCATGTCAAAATATTAGTCAATTTCCTCACAGTGAAGAAGTCCTTTCATTTCCTGAATGTGCAACAGAAATACTTCTTTTTGATACTTAGGGGTACAGAATATATGTAGCAATCTAAAACACAGACGCCAGTTCACACGTCGCTGGAGTATATTTCCCACTCATTATTGTTTCCTATATTGGTAGTATTTTGCATGATACTTTGTAACCGAGGGTTATGAAATAACAAATAATTATGATTACTAAATCATTATATAGATGCCTTCATATTATAAAATAGCAAAAGGTTAATACCTGAAATGACTGAAGCTTGCTAGACTCCTCCCCCCTCCATTTATGTTTACTCTAGACTTAACCTTACCCTTGTGTATACTTACTATTGTGATAGTGACCACTCCACACACTTCTGATTAATATCCATGAAAGCCCTTGTATCTGACCATTGTACTGTATACCTTATCCCAAATCCTTGTGACTGACTCTGGTTTACTACCCCATTGCTGTTCAGCCCCTTAATGCTTATGAATAAAGGAACCTGTGTTCAGCTCCACCCCAATTATTCATTTGCACCCAAAGTTATGAAATATTAGATATCTATATAGAAAACCTTTTAGCTGACCTTCATTTTTGGTATCTCCCTCTCCAGGATGCTTAGATCTCTGATAATGATAACTTTGTAACAACCCCCCCCCCCCAGGTCTGTACCACTCCCCATCCTGTTTCAGCCTCTTGATGTTTATAATGAAAGAAACTGTGCAAGCTACACCCCAATGATTTGTTAGCTTTCTGATATTATAAAATATGAATATTTTTGCAAACAGAAAATCAGTTTTGGGGCCACCTAAGGTGACTGTCCTCCTTTGTTTGCACAACCAAATAAAATTTTGTTCTCTTTGAACCCCGGCGTCTCAGGAACTGGCATTAAAGACACATTGGGAAAAAAGAACGCACTTTTCCTCTGTATTACATAAAGGAAAATAAAGCACATTTTATGTATTTAATACAATAATTAAGAGTGATGAATTGGTGAAAAGTTGTTAAACATTTAAGCCATAAAAGAGTGGTTGAACAATATTTTACTTATTCAAAAATCATTTTCAAAAATAACCATATATAATTCTATAAAGAAAACCTTGATATAAGTTAAAAGAATTCAAAAGACTTGAAAGCAAAACATATATGTAATAACAATTGTAAAAGTTTTAATAAAAAATAAAATACTTGAAATATGAAGAAAACATGCTCTCTTAAATATACATTGAATAGTAGATAAATTTAATTGCAATTAGAGATTATACAGAGAAATTTGTAATGGAAATTTTATCAAAATATCTGTCTAATATTTATGGGATGGCACAAAATTTGTATTCATTATCCATTCTTAGATTTACAAATTTTCTCTATTAATTTCTTAAATGAGCAAAGATTTTAACTGAAGAATTTATTTCTTTTTAAGCACTGTAACAAACAAAATATATCAGGGGGAAGGAAATAATTTTTTTTTAATCATACTAAAATTAAACAAAGAAATCCCAGTTACTGATGCTGATGGACATATCACAGAACAGTAGGGTTGTCAGATGATTAGAAGGTTGACAGAAAAAGATATTACTTCATGCAGATATTTTAAATCTTGAATTTAAGAAAATTCAGGTCTTAAAGCATTGCAATATGAGTCTATTTCACTTATGTACAAAGAAAACATTCACCTCTCAAATCGAAAATACAAAGGATATACCAAATATTTTAGGGATGAATGGAAATCAAACCTGCAAAGGAGAAATAGAAAATGACAATGAGTTTGTAGAAATATGTATAATATAATATCCATACATAAATTTACTCATGGGAGACCATAAATAAATTAATAAAAAATGATGAGGGTATTTCTATTTTCTTTAAAATTTTAAAATACTTTCCATGTTTTCTTTGGTGTTCACACGTACTTTTTCTATACATTAATTCTATCAAAATATTTTACTTTTTTAAAAGACCAAATATTGCAATGCTGCTTTTCTTTTTCTGCTGCTTATGATTAAAATAAGCCATAGGTATTTAAAAAGGGACAGTAAATATTATTATAAAAAAGGCAGTGATATTAAAGATCTTAGAAGAATATAAGTATTCAGATGATAATAGTCAAAATATCTTATTAAAGTATTAAATTTTTTAATTCAACACCTGATTTAATATATCTATAGACTTGGAAATATCCATATAATTTTTTGGAAACTTATTTATTTAGAAACATATATATTTAAACCTCATGTGTAACACAAAGTTCATATCTTCCAACTACTATGTAAATTTCTAATATCTATTCTTGGAAATCTTCCAGATCATTTTTGATCAAGCGGACTTTGGCTAAAGAACAGTGCAAACTAATTAAAGAATGGTAATATATTTAGACTAAGAACAATAAATACCCAAATAGGAAAGAAGAGAAGATGCACTTAAAAATTCAGCATCACTGTCATTTAAATTCTCTGGAGCCCTCTCTCTTCTGCATGACTCTGGTGAAAGCATTTTTCACTCCTTTGTTCCTAAGACGATAAATGAGTGGATTCAGCATGGGAATCACCATAGTATAAAACACAAAGGCCACTTGATCCTTTCCCAAGGAGTAGGACTTCTTTGGTTTTAAATAAGTAAATATTGTTGCGCTGTAAAAGATGGTGACTCCCAGGAGGTGGGAGGCACAAGTAGAGAATGCTTTGTGCTTTCCTGAAGTGGATTTAATTTTCAGAATAGTAGACAGAATGGATCCATAGGCCACAGAGATTGTGGTAAGAGACACTAGTACATTGGAGCCAGTGAGAATGATACTCCTGATTTCAATGTCATGAGTGTCAGTGCAGGACAGAGCTAAAATTGGGGTTGTGTCACAGAAAAAGTGATAGGTTACATTGGATTTGCAGAAATTCAAGGTATTCATGCAAAGAACATTAACCAAAGAGTCAGTAAAGCCAATCATGTAGGACCCAGCAATGAGAGCGTGTCAGCGTCTCCTGGACATAAAAATCTGGCACTGAAGAGGTTTGCAGATAGCTACATAGAGGTCATAAGCCATGGAAGAGAGGAGGAAAAATTCAGTGGCACCCAAGAAGACAGAAAAGTACATCGGATGAAGCAGCCCATCAATGAAATATATTTGTTTGAAGTCAGCAGGTTCTCTAAGATTTTAGGTGTGATGACTGTTGAGTAACTGAAATCAAGGAGTGACAGATGATGGGGTAAAAGTACATGGGGGTGTGAACCTGGAGATCCAGATGAATTATCAGTATCATCCCTGCATTCCCCAGCACAGTAATCAGATATATCAAGAGAAACAGCATAAAGAGGACCTGATGGATTTCTTCATATTCTGTCAATCCCATGAGAAAGAAGTCAGGTACATTTGTGTTATTCCTACTTCCCATAACAGCATTCAAACTTTGTAAAATGTTGACATGAGTGACTCTTTGTTAAAAACAGTGATCTGGCATCAAAAAATTAGTTTTGTGATTCTAGAAATTTGTAATAAAAAGTAGTTTGCAAAATATCACTGAAAAAATCCTTTCTATACAAAGTGAATATTAGATATAACTCATCATTTGTATTTTATTTAATTAGAATCATATATTGCATTATAAAATGAACTTGACACTCTTTTATATACCTACATTTATGAACACATTTATCCACAAGAGATTATTATATCATAGGTATTCTTATTTTGCATGTTTTATAATTGAGTAAAAGGGCACTGAAAGTTAAATAACTTATCCAGAGTCACACAATTAACTGCTAATCTTGTATTCTGCTGTAATTGTTTGAGTCCAGAAATCACACTCATAACACTATATTCCCACAGAAAATTTTGTTCAGTTAAACCAAAAATATATACTACATATGTAATAAATGGTAGAGAGTTTTAATGCATCATTTACTGTGCATTTATAGACAATATTATCTAATAAAAATGTCAGATCAGAAATTGAAATCTTAGACCACTTTCCTGGGGTGTATTTATACTAAAGACCACACATTAATATTAATTTTTAGAAGATAAGTTTTTAAGTGATTATTTGAAATAACATTTTGGAGAGGGTGTAGTTCAGTGGATAATGACAGCTTCACATGGAGGAGGTCCTGGGTTGATCCCCAGTCTCTCCTAAGAAAAAATTAATAATAATAATAATAACATTTATACAAAAATTATATTTTCATTATATGTAAATTTCTTGATGACTCTACTTCAATTATTTCTTTACCCTTCTACAATCCTGGTCTTATTAGATTAGACCTAAAGATAAGTCTCTCTCTCTCTCTCTCTCTCTTTCTCTGTCTCTCTCTTTCTCTCCAAATATACATAAATAAATTTGGATGTTCTTCTAAAAATGCCCTCATTTTTAAGGATAAACTATAGCATTGTACTTTTGAGAACAGTACTTTTTCTACCACAATTTTCTGTCTAGAAATTGGTCAAAGTTAATTTTTTTCTCACAAATAAAATATGTAAAGCATTTAAGGAGTCTGGATTTTCTGTGATATATTTGTTTCATTTGAAAACTTTATGTTTATTTTTTCATGCATGAGTTTTTGTTTTGTTCTGATGTAAATGAAATTGATATTTGAAAAAGAATTTTCCACACATAAGCAGGTATTAAATCTCTAATATCCCTTCCTAGAAGTAGCTGAGCTGGCTATCCATTAATCTTCCCTCAATAGCTTGTTAGCATCTTGTATCTAACACATTAACGAGAACTTCTCAGTTCTACTTACAGGAATAAGACATCTCATTGTAAAATTAGGCCAGATACATAGGGGGACACCCTGTAGCTCAGTAAATCAATTTCTTCACCCTTAAGGCCTGAAGGCTGGACAAGCCTTCATAGTCAGCAGAAAAAGGAATCATGGGAGCCCTGAACTTAGGAGCCTGCACATCAAGGTCTAACTCCTGAGATATGATTGATTAACCACAGAAACTGGGATAGCAAGGATAAGGCTGACATGCTTGAGGAAAAATAAAATTAAGGAGTGTATTCTGTTCCTTATTAAAAGGCCCTTGAAGAAATCCTGCGTCTTTGTTGATCTGGCAAACTTTGCCACGTAGATTTCACTTTTTCCCCCCTGCACATAAAAACACCAAATCACATTCTCTATGGGAAATGGTTTTGAGAAAATTCCACCAGTTCCTTGCTTGTGCATTCTCAATAAATCAGTTTCTCACTGAGAGAAACGTTTCTCCTTTGTAGCACCTGGTCAAGTGTGCTCTTCCATTGGAAATAGCCAGGATAGGGGGTGGCGGGGGAAATGAGCATAATATTTTTCCCAGGTTCCTGTCTTTATTAGTCAGCCAAAGGGGTGCTAATGCAAAATACCAGAGATTGGTTGGTCTTTATAAAGGGTATTTATTTGGGGTAGAAGTCCACAGTTACCAGACCATAAAGCTTAAGTTTCTTCACTCACCAAAGTCTATTACCACGTGTTGGAGCAAGACAGCTGCCAACGTTTACCATGGTTCAGGCTTCATGGGTTCCTATCTTACAGAGGCTGTGTTTCTCGTCTTAGCTCCTATGTTTCCTCCCACAAGGTCAGCTGTAGACTATTAGGCTCTCTAGGCTTTGCTTCTCTCCACAAGGCCAGCTGTGAACTCTCAGGCGAATGGCTCGTCTCTATCCCACAGCCTTCCCTCCAATATCAAAACTCCAACATCATAAACTGCTCTCTCTGTCCTTTGCCTTGCCTTTTATATTTGATTCCCCCACCCACCAAGGGGTGGGGCTCAACACCCTACTGATGTGGCCCAGTTAATGCTCTAATCATAACATAATCATACACAGATTAGCAGAGCAGTTTACAAGCATGATCCAATTATATTTTAAAATTTTTCATAATTACATCAAATTGCCCAACGACTACACTGTCAAATGGAAAGCACACCTAGAATGTCTCACAGGTATACCAGTCAACTACTGTGAACACAAACAGAGCCGGAGAATCCCTCGCACTTTACCCTGATGATGCCATGGCACCTCTTCCATTGAGGTTTGCTGATAATGTTCCATTCTAACATCACTGGGACCAATTTCCAAGGAAGATGTTAGCATGTTCCAAGGACTAAGATATTTATGTTAAGTTAGTGCCAGGATTTCCTTGTCTCTTAGAAACCATATAATGTTGAGCATCATATTTAAATATTCTTTTGTGATGATTTCACTGATGACTGGTTTTGAGGATGTATCCACAAAAAATAATTACTCTTTGGCTGTCAGTCCAGTAAATTAACCACCCTGATGGAATAGAATAATTTTCACAATGAAATATTTTTATAGCTAATACTGTGTCACAATCATAGGAATAAACATTGTTCATTACACAAAATTAGAATATAACAAAATTCAAAGAAAAAAATGAAAATCGTTCATATTTGTTGTTAATTTTTAATTAATTTTTCTTCCAAATATTTTTCTAGGTGCCTAGAATGCTTAGTTATATGTATTTTAGTAAATCTACATTTTATTATTAAATATTTATAATATCCCATGATCTATATTATATTAATCATATGTAAAACCAAACTTTCATGTACTTTGCATTGGCTGGAGCAGTATAACTAACTACATTCTAGGAGTGTGGCCCAACTAGTGGATGGGCAATTTTGAGGAAAGACAGGGAAAATATGGTGGAATATTTCCAGTCAGTTTTGGTAGTGTCATCTAATTCATTTGCACAGTAGATGTATTGATGTATTCTGACAAAAAATTGTTTGTGCAATCTATTTTATTATTTTCCTGTATTATCTTTAATTATATTAGAAAGACTCATGAAAGAAAAATGTAAAAATCAAACTACAAATTGTAAGTTCTTTATAATTAATTTAATGGGCAAAAATTCACTTCATCTATATATAACCAGGTGAAATGCTTTCTTGTGAATATTGCATTAATTAACAATAATGTATAATTTTATGTGGATGTAGAAAAACTCTTAAAAAGAAACCATTTCATTCTAGAATATCAGGAGAGAATCTGATTGCATGGATCAAGGTGTTATATCAAATATTATATATTTGATGAGCTCTTGAAAGCACAATTCTCCAAAACTCAATGATACTAAGAAATGCATATTTAGAGACTAAAAATCCCACATTGATTTATTTCATAATTGATGACCTCGGGGTTTAAACAAAATGAGAGTCTAATGGAGATTTTCTGTCTCAATGCCACTTACTCCCCTCTGCTTACTCCTTGCAAAATCACCAAGAATGAGTATTTCTCTCCAGTATTGAAATAAATTTTTAATAGTCATTAAATATACTTTCAAATAATATATGTAAAATTTAAAGAAATAATAATTTAAAGATAATTTTTAAATTCTCTGAAAAATTGGGCAGATAATTATTTTATACTGTCCTTCATATCTCTGGAATATAGACATACATCTGCTTTTTCTAACAGTAGTATTTCAACTGTAGTATTTATATGGTTATATTTGCAGATATATGTCTGTATATCCTATTAGTATTCACCTATAATTGACATCACATAGTTGATCTTACTTTTTAATACCTACAATTACTGTGAAATGTATTAAATATAAATATAAAGCTATTGTACAATCCTTGGATATTAACTAAAACTTTGGGTTGATCTTGAAATCTGTTTCTAGTAAATTTTTTTTCATTAATGTGGGTCACATTTTCTTGCTTGGTAACTTGTAAAATATACTGTAATTTGTGAATGATATATTGTAGGGATTTGGGGTATTGAGTTTTGTTTTGGTTGAAAATAAATGACTGGTAATGACTTTTGAATCTCTCAGGCTTCATATTATTTTTTTTAAAAAAGGTTTATTTGGTGTTAACCATGGTCTTAGGCATATTTTTAGCTAAAAGGTCAGAGTCCTTACAGTTCTAATGTTTGAATATTCTTTTTTGGGGGGGTTACTTTCACACCGGACTTAATCAAACATATATTTGATTATTTTACTGACTGAGGTATGAATCCAGCTTTGCCTAGCCCTTTATGACCCCTGGTATTTATGCTCTGCTCTCAGCCCTAGAGTAGTAACCTCCCTTACCTGCCTGGTGATTTGCCATGTACTCATATACACCTCAGCATAGAGCTAAGGACCTATAAGAAATCCCAATACCACTATTCAGGACAACTCCTTTTGATATCCAATCTTTACTATTAAAGCTTATTCAGGTGGTGGAAACTCCAGTGTCTGCCTCTTCAGCTATGCCTGATCTTTGTACTAGGTTTGTATTCCGTATCTCCCTCATCAACAAACAATATGGAAAGGCAGGGAAACTTGATTTCCTTCTCATATAATTCCTTTATTTTATGGATAAGTGACGTTTTATGCTTCCTGTCCAATTCCTGAAAACATTTGATGTGCATTTTGGTCATGTTTAGAGATATTTATAATGGAAGGGATATCATGGACCACTTACAATTTCATGGCAGAAGACAAAATTTGACAAAGATTTTAAATCTCTTCTGATATAATTGATGAACTATTTTGATCCTGTAGATAAAATTTTATTTTTCCCTCTATTATTTATCTGTTTCTTTTTTCCTGTCATGGATTATTACTGTATTATTTTTGCTTATAAAACAATGGCTCTTTATCTTTCTATGCTTTTAAGTAAATGTTATTCAATTTTTATTTGCATTTTATACATTGTTATTTTAGTTCCATCATTTTATTTCTCCAATTTTATTTAGTTAAATTTATTGCTTTTTCTCTAACACCTAGAAGAACTTGATTACATTCTTTATTTTAATAGTTTTCTGTTTAATAATAGAAGAATTTAATTTTATTCATCTGAGTATTATTTTAAATTATATGTATTAATATGCATTAATCACAGTACAAGCCATCATGTAGGTATTCTAAAGGTAAATATTATATTTCCTATTTGACCTAGAATAAATTCAGTTTGCCTTGTTGATTATATTTGTTTTTAATTTTCAAATAGAAAGAACATTCAGGTTTATATTTTAAGTATTGATGGACACTTGGTTTGCTTCCAACTTTTGGCAATAGTGAATAATGCTGTTATGAACATTGGTGTGCATATACCTGGGTGTGTTCCTACTTTGAATTCTTCTGGGTATATAACCAGAAGTGGGATTACTGGATCATATGGCATTTCTTTAGCTAGCTTCCTGAGGAACCACCAAACTTTATTACATAAACTCACTGATAAAACTAAAGCAAATTGAGCAGATTCACAGAGCTAGAATCTGGAAGATAGGTTAAAATGAAACAGAAAGAGAGTAGAGGGTGGTGATCTGGTGCTCAATATGGGCAAAATATATGATAAGGTAGAAAGCTGTGATAGGGCAGTGGATGTGGGTGATGGTGCAGTGAGGTGATTGGGATCTTTGGTGTAGAAATATGATGGGGAGAAGGTTTGGAGGGTAGGGTTGTACTATCCATGGAACTTGAGGTAGGGCTGGAGGAAGGAACAAATGAACTCTGGGGATTTGCAGGTCTGTGGTTAAAACTACAATGGTGGGAATATTCTTCTGACAAATATGGCAGTGGAGGGTTACTGCCAGTTACTGGCAGTGGAGGGTGTTGATGTTGAGGGTGGGGGATTATGTGGGATAGAGTGCACCTTGGGCATGACTATGGAATATGAAAGTGTTCATCTTTTCTTAGTGTTTTATCTCAGTAGGTAGAGACCCACACAATAAACAAGAAAATATTAAACCCCCATCCTGGGGAATCCTGCTATGTTCTCACTTTGAGGGTCAAGAATCTCTCGAGAATATAGGCAGTGCCTAATAAAGGGAAATAGACCAATATGTCAATCCCTCATTATTATTGCATGTAAATCTGAACCTTACTCTTCAAAAGTTGAAACTTAGTGGTTACCATAGGTTCTGAGGAGGGGGGAGGGAGAATAGAATAGATGGAACATAGGGTTTTTTTAGGGCATTGAACTTGTTCTGCATGATCTGAAATAACCAATGTAAGAAATTTTAAATTTTGTTAAAACCTATAAAAGTGTACAGTGCAAAGTGTAAACCATACTGTAAGCCATTGGCCTGGTTAGTAGCAATGCTTCAATATTCGTATACCAATTGTAACAAATGTACCATCCACATGTAAAAGATTATTAATTTGGGAGAGTGTGAGAGTGTGTGTATTGGGTATATTGGTATCCGCTATATTTTTCATGTGACTTTTCTGTAACCTAAGCCTTCTTTAAAGATGAAGTAATGAAAAAAAAAAAAAAAAAAGGACACTGGGGGAACATACAGAATAAATTGTCATTATACATAAACAATAACATCTTATAGCAATGAAAGAAACAATGAATAAATTTTTTTCTTTTTTAATTTGTACTTTGTTATAATTTTTTTATTATTATTTTATTTACTTATTAATTTTATTTGGTTATTCTTTTGGGTTTGTTTTGGGGAATGTTTTGGATCACAGAAGTGTCACAATTGAGGCAGGGAATGATCAATGGTGTGGAGGTCAGTGATGGGGGGATGTGTGAGGAGTGATGTACCTGGGGCATGCCTCTAATGTAGATGAATATGCTAAAGTGTTCATGGGGCATTGTCTCAGTGGGTGGAGACCCACACAATAACTGAAAGAATATTAAATTCCCATCCTGGGGAGTCATGCTACTTTCTCTAATAGAGCAGAAGAATCTGCTAAGTACATTGGCAGTGCCTATGCAAGGTGGACAGACCATTATGCCAGGCCCTTGATATTGATGATTGTACTCATGAACCTTCTCTTTTGAAATTGAAACTTAACGTAGTATTATATTTTGCCTAAGACTTACCTCCTGAAAGCCTCCTTTTTGCTCAAATACAGCCTTTCTCTAACCCAAAGTCAGCATATAAATGCACTCAATCCCCCCGGGTGTCGGGCATGAGTCCTAGGTTTAAGCCTCCCTGGCACCAAAGGATTATTCCCAAGTGCCAACTAACAATGCACCTGGAAAAAGACATTGACCAAAAGGGGGAAATGGTAAATACAAATGAGTTTTTATGGCTAAGAGATTTCAAAATGAGTTGGGCGATCATTCCAGAGTTTTTGCTTATGACATCTCAGCAGGATCACATTGACTGCCACAATAAATAGTACTTCAAATAACAGGGCTTTTGAGGGCTGTAGAGAAATACAGACACTATAAGCAGGGCAGACAGCTCAGGATTTTGGCACCTTGTCAGTGGACCTTATTTTAGAATTTATGCTCCCCAGTGTAACAGAATTAGATTCATTTATAATTTCCTTGTACATGGCTCTTCTTCTGCTTTTATTTGAACCTATAATTAGCACTATATTTGATAAATATATTTCCCAGAGACTTAAATCTTTAGTCCATCCATGTGTCTGTTGAACCTTGATCTCAACAGAGTTGCAAAACCTTCTTTCCAGTTCATTGAACTCACCCAGGAAAACTAACAAGGAGATGATGATAGCAATGCCCAACCCAAGGAACAGAGAGCATCTGCAACTGCAAACAAGATAGTTCCAACCATCTGCCCCATGGAATCTAAGCCCCCTCTTAATTAAAAGTAGAGTGGGCATCACCACCCCAAAATCCTCAAGATTGCGGAATGAACAATGGAGTAAAATAGACTTATTATTATTCTACTATATACTTATTATTATTCTAGCAATGGAAGAACTTTTTTCATTGATATAAAGTCAGTGACCACCAGAAATTCTGAGGAGAAGGGAGGGAAGAATAAGTGTAATATGTGGGCATTTTTGGCACATTGGAATTGTCCTGCATGACATTGAAATGGCAGATAAAACCATCAAATATTTTGTCATAACCTACAAAATTGTGTGAGACAGAGTGTAAACTATAATATAAACTATAGTCTACTTTGCTTCAATATGTGTTCATCAATTGCAACAAATGTACCACACAAAGAAGGATGTTGTTAATGTGGGAAAGTATGGGAGTGTGTGGGGGGGGAGTGGAGGACATAAGAATGCTCTATATTTTTTATCTAACATTTTGTAATCTAATGCTATTTAAAAATTAAAACAAGCATAATTAAAAAATAAAAATATAAAAACAAACAAGCAAACAAAACTCTAGGCTTATATTCAAATAGTAGAAATCAAACACAAAGGTAAAATATTAAAAAAACAAAAACAAATATAACAAGAAACTTAATTATAGAGGAACAAGGTTAAGAAATAGATCAGACTTCTCTTTAGAAACCATTCAAGAAGAGATGAAGTGGAATACTTAAAAGGTTGAAAGAAAAATTAATAGAAAAACCAACCAAAAGTGTTTTTTTTTTTTTAAGATTTTATTTATTTATTCATTTATCCCCCCCTTGCTGCTTGTGCTCGCTGGGTCAGCTAACCACGCCATGCAGGCGGGCCCACCCTCACCAGGAGGCCCCAGGAACCGAACCCGTGGCCTCCCATATGGCAAACGGGAGCCCTACTGATTGAGCCACAGTTGCTTCCCCAACCAAAAGTTTTGTATGTAGCAAAGTTCTCTTTCAAAAGTGAGGGAGAAATAAAGCCTTCCTCAGACAAAAAAAAAAAAAAAAAAAAGAATAAGGGACTTAGTCACCAATAGAACTGCTTGTCAGAAACTTTTAACGAAGTGTGTCAGAGAGATTGTAAATCATACAGACCAAAAAGCTCAGATGTATCTAATGAAAGGAAGAGTGATGGAGAATATATTAATTAAGGTAATATATTATAAATTTATTCTTTCATATAAAATCTACTAATATTTTTGGGGTAACTAAAATCATAAGAAAAATATAGGATATATCTACTGACACCACATAAATAAAATAATTATAAGAGTAATCTATGAATTGTACACCAACAAATTAGATAACCTAGAAGAAATGGAAAATTCCTACAAACACACAAACAACTTACACTGAGAAAAGAAGAAATATATATTCTACAAACACCTATTGCCAAGAGATGAAATAAAACACGAGTCCTGTTGTAGATGAATATATTAAGCCATTAAGACAAGAGAAAGAAAGTATGAATCAAAGAGACTATGAAACACAGAGTAAACTGTAATGACTTCTAGATTAGATAACTAGCAAAATAAATTTTAAAGAATTATGGACTATTTTACTCATTATATGAAAATATAAGACACCAGATGGCAGAAGGTTTCCTGCTCAATATTGATAGCTTTTCATGAACATATAAGTTTGGAACTCATTTCCATTGGTATTATGTTAAACTTGATTGTCTTCTTCATTAAGAAACTGAAAGCAGCCATCTAATTTGGAGCAATTACCATTACAAACATAAATTTTATATTTTCTTTTTTCTTTATTGTTTTCCAATGAGTGTGGGGTTCCAATTCTTATGTAGAAAACTATATAAATCAAGTTTTGATGGTTAATTTCTAGTTACCTATGTAATAGGCAAAAATTCAAGTATTTAATACAAGAGATTTAATAGCATATTTGCACTTAATATTTTACATTTTACCTCAGAAATATTCTACAAATTACCTGAAATTTCCTCTTACCTATGGAAGAGCAAAGGGAGATGTAATTTACACTATTAATATGGTTTATTTAAATTCTTTATAACCACTTAGTCATTGTAACCCATTAGAGATGCCCAAGAGGCATGTATTCCAATTATCTCCTGGTTCGAAAAAAAACAAAACAAAATGTGGATTTACTTAATAACATATAAATATTTCTGAACTAATACACTTTATGTCAATATTTATTGAAGGAATACAGTTCTTTGACCTCTCATTTAAAATGGTACCTTAGAAAATACATACATATGTGTTTTAAGGCTACATGAGAACTCAAAAAAATTTCCATAGATAGTGAGCTTCAATGATTGAAAGTACCTCTGCATATATTTCTAATGAGGGCCAAACTAAATTGAAAATAAGCAGAATTGAAAGGTCAGGTAAGGTCATTCATTAGATGAATTGTGTGAGGTGTATGTATTCTTCATTCAGTATTTGTGAACCTGCCACAATGTAAACATTCCATAGGTCTAGACTTGGGTATACCCTCTCCCTTCTCATAATTTACCTAGGTGTCTTAAAGGATGCATTCATCCTGATCTGAAATCCATGTTATAAATTTTACATAGCACAAGTAAAGAGGGAATGTTTAGGAATGGGACAAGGAAAAGATCTTCCCATACCTCTGCATAGGCCCCTGTTATATATCACAGCTTCAATGCAAAGTATGTAGCTCAGCCCACAGGATATTTTCCATGTATTTGAGAATCTGGAATAATGGAATATAATTATAGTGAAGAAGCACAGATAAACACTATCATCAAAGATCATCACAGAGACAAAAAATAGATTTGAGGGTACATTTTAAAGTTGTTTTCATGATTTTATTAATGTTGTTCAGGATTTTTGCATCGGTCTCTCTCTCTATATATAAAGTGGTGGGCCATAAATATCATTTACACCTTTTTAAAAACAACGTTATGCTGACCTTTTAGGATGAATTACAGATTAAACCTCATTTTATATAATCTGGAAGATTTTATACAAAATATGGATGAGCTCTTCCTTGAAAGTTTGAAGGACTAATTTTTGAAACACACAGAATGTAGAATAGTTGGGAAATCCATGTTCTACAAATGCAATCCTCAAATTAAAATTTGTTAAATCAAAATGTTTGATGGCAGATGAAAGATATAAGTACAACATTAAAATACTGCTAATTTAGAGGTTTTTTTCACCTAGTTGGATTAATATATTTGTAATGGTTTACTTGATAATTTTATATGGTACAATAGGAAATACATTTTAATAATTTTATATTTGTCTTAGATTATACTATAAAATTATAACTAGAAAATTAAACCCATATTTTTAGAGAGATTATTGCTTTGTCAAAACTAATGAGGCAATGCCTTCTAACATTTCTTTCTCAAAATGAATAAAATACGATGCAAGACTTCCTTGATATTCAACATAAAAAACTCAGGAAGTTAAATTCAGTCAATATTCCTGTTTCTTAAAAACATATACAATAAACAAATTTTAAAATGACTATGGAAGGTGTTGATTAATAACACAAATAAGTATTCGTTGCTGTTAAAAAAAAAAAACCTCAATTTCTTTCTTTCTACTCCACATTTTCTCTTCCATTCTCTCTCTAATAATTTCCAATTCTTGCCATTGTCTGTTTTATAAGAGTCCGTGGGATATATTCTTAAATATCTGCTGTAGAGGATCAGGGACAAAATAGGAATTGGGAAAATAAAAAGAAGCACAATATAAGTAAATAAAAATATAAAGACCAATTTTGAAAATTGTAATTTTCTTATGGTTACACATTTGTATATGCTTGTCAAATTCATATAATGGGCACATGGAAATGCTGGGTGTTTTTATATTTATATTAACATTACCCAACTTTAAAACTACCTAGTACATAAATTAATCTTTGCTGCAGAAGAGGAAGTTACCATTTTAGGGAAGTTAGTGGGTAGAAAAAAGTATAAGAGAGTCTTCTATAGTGCTGGCTGTTAGATTGCAACTTACTAACCCTGAGATCAAGCTATGTGTTCAAACGCAGAATGTTCCGTTTCAGCCCTGCTCTTTTCACATCCCTGCGGAACCACAGAACATTCTCTCCCCCAATGATGAGGCAGTCCTCAGAAAGTCTGAGAACAGCAAGCATGGTACTTTTCTACCCCGTATCCTTGTGCCCCTTTCCAACCCGACCAACTCTGCCAGTTCAAAAAGTATTCACCAGCTCAGTCAGACGGGCTGAAGTTTTTTTTTGGACCTGCCGTGCTGGCGACCTAATAAATGCTTGCCTGAATCTTGGTCTGTCTCCAAGCTTCACTGAACTGGGATCTAACACTGGCAATGTTTTGTTTCCTATTCTTGGTCCTATTTACAGGATTATTTTCAAAATTAGAGTAAATCATAAAGATTTACTCTAAAGATATCTGGCCTTGTCTATATGCATATGATCCCAATAAAAATTTAAAAGAAAACAAAACTTTATTTTGTTTTTCCTTTTCTAATAAATTCTATAAGCCCTTGTTACTCAAGTGCTCTCTGAATCAGTCTCAACATCATACTGATTCGCCGCTTAATGAAATAATGCTAAAATTTCCACTGTGTATTCATTTTATATTTCTTAGCATTTCTCTAATCATTCTCTTTCTTATTTCAAATTATTTTCTTCATATCGGTCCTTTCCATTTTTTTGTTCCTTAACTATGTTGTATGGGTACAATCATTCATATTTACTGAATTTATTTTCTGGTTTTTCTTATTTTTAGTTAATTTCTGAGTTCTTTGAATCATGTTTCCAAATCTTCTAGATGTATTCATCTCATAACATAAAATTTTAATTTTCATGAACTTTCATATTCCTTTTTATTTTCTTTTATACTATTTTAATGTATTAAATCAATATATTCATTTACATGTTCTAAAGCCATTTTTATACTCATGTCAATAACTTTTGGAATATTATTTGTATTTATTCATCATTTTGCACATTAAATACCATCATATGGAGTTCATTTGTAATTCTCTATTACAAATGTTTAAATTTGATAGGCATTTTGACTATCAGAAAGAGCTAGAGATGTAGGTTAGGGATTGATCAATGTAATTTTTCCAGTTTCATGCTCAGTATTCACCAGAATATTGTGCTCTGATGAATATATTAGCCTAAGCCAAAATAATTACTCTTTTATTCTGACTTTGCCATAAATTTACAATTGAAAATATCACTTTGGCAGAAACATCTTTTCTACCTATCACTTTGGGCCAACTCTGATGTGGCCTGCATCCATGTCCAAGCTTCAGCTTCTCTGACCTTCCTTGGGACAATTCCAAGATTTCTGCATGACACATCAAAGCATGTCCAGTGATTGATCCTCATTTAGTTGCAGCAGTAACTTTTTCTCTATTGCATATTTTGAAAGGTTTTCTCCCTTTTCTATCTCACATTCCCTATTCCTAATTTATTCTTCCAGGAATCACTTATTAATTAAACATCAAGTATCCAAATCCTTGTCAAAGAATCTGCTCAAGAGGGAATTTAAACTCTGACAATCCCTGTCTCTTGTATGGATTTGGTAAAATGAGAGCACAGAAGTCCATGGCACAAATGAAACTCTGTAGATTCAATTAAAGGAGACAATAATAATATTATATCACACTACTGAATAACTGGAAAATCTCTTTTAAAAACTATTATAATAGGAAATTTACTGAGCATCAATAACCATGACCTGACCACCACAACCTTTGCTAAGACCAAATTCAAGATGAGGCTTTCCAACAGTGCTTACTCCTTTTGCCTTCAGAATTTTCATTGTTTAAATTTCTAGTATCAATATAGAAATCATAAAAGCATAATAATTGTGTTAAATATATCAAGTTACTTCAGAAAATCTTGTAATGAAATGAGAATATTAATATGAATGGAGTAATGTGCTCACTCTGGCACTGGTACTATCATCTTTTCAATAATTTAAATCATTGAATCCACAAGTCAAGAATTGTCATTGGAGCTAATCTGAAGATTGTGACCTTTCTACTCACCTCAAATGAAGAATGTGTTATTGCTCCTTGAAGTGGTTGGTAATTTCACTGAAATAAGTGGAATTTAGGAGTGCCTTTTTCTTTTGATACAATAGCTTGGCAGCTTAAATATAATTTATTATTAGTCCCAAAGCATCTGAGAACAGGAAATTATGCCATTGAGTCTTTGATAATTATCCAGGGTAACTTTAATTTCCCTTTTATGAAAGATTCTTTTATATGTATTTTCCCTGCTTTCTCATGTTATTTTAGAAATACTCCCTCTCAAACAACATGAATTGAGTATATTTTTTGTTGGATATATACTTTAATCACCCCAAAATGATTGCAATATTCAGCATTTTCCACAGTGGCTTCCCCATGGTTTTATGTCTGTGAATGAAGGTTGATTTCTTTGACATGTCCTTTGATGTTTTCAGAAGATTCAGAAAGAATACAAATTATGAATATGTGTGTTACTCTTGTTTTAAATCTTTCTTTTAATCTCATGAGTAAATTCAGTTCATCTTACTTTAATATATTTTCCCATAATCATCATCATCCTTTATTACCAATTCCACTTCAAATCTCCTTCGTACATGTACCTCTTCAAAGAAGGTTGATATATGACCTTAAAAAGTCATACATCTTCTTATAAGTATAATGCAAATTTTAATGAGCATGCATATGCTGTTACTTATGTCTTTTTGATATCTGAGGTTTCCTTCAACCATATTTTTGTTTTATTCAACATATACAACAATTCTTTACTGCCTTCATTTCTTCATGAATATTATAGTAATATAATCTTTATTAAATGCAATTTTTTCTTTAATAAGGAACACTGTCAGTTCCTAACTACTGAGTTATACATATATTACCACATTTAACAAGATTGTGTGTATCTCTCTGCTGATCCATGATTGTTTATGTTAGTGAAATATATCCAGTAGTGGACTGCGGATTCAGGATAAATAAACTAATTTAATTTCTAATGGATCTTTTCAAGATTACTTTTATCAATGTACATTCCACCATCAATGTACAAGCATATCATACTCACAACATCATACTTTGAATATGTGCTGCCTTTGAACAGGGTAAGGATTAAGATAAATAATTTAATCAGATTTAATTTGGTAGAGTGAAGTCATTTTTATTTGCATTAATATATTATTACATATTTTAATATTAAAATGCTGGTCTGAAGATGAAATGCAATTAAGAACAATCCATGTCAGCAAAGAAATTCAGTTATTTTAACAGAGACAGATAAAAATACAATTTTCATACATCTTTAATATTTCAACATGTTTAGAAATTGTTATTTGGAAAGCTTTGTGTAATTTTGAAAAGGTAGTTGTTGAAGATGTACAAAACTAACACATCCTCTAACCAGAAGTAGCCTGGCTGATTATCAGATCTTTTTCTTTTGTCTCTTGGACACATGACTATACTGTTTCTCATCCTGTTTTGTAAAGTGAGATCTAGCTTAACACCTGTAAATTATCCCAAATCCAACTCACCTTGAGCCATTCCTTCTGTCATTTTTTGTTTGTCCTGGGTGACTTTTACAATGGTTTTCTGTTTTAGATTTTGTACTTTAAAATTAATGAAAAATAAATTGTTCATGAAATGTTGAAAAAGCATAGGGGAAGTACAAAGAATGAGGAAAGGGATTACAGTGGAAAAGAAGATACCAGTGCAAACAAAGAACAGTTTGTTTACAACCATATGATTATTTTGTGTTCAAGAAGCAGTATTTTAAGCACATATACCTGAATATGAAAGTTTCTAACATATATTTCAAAAAAGGTTCTAGATAACATGATATAAACTCTTAAGCCAATATCTAAATCAGTGCATTTTTGGAATTTTGTAAACTTTAAGAACTATTAACATTTATTAATCTATTTTATTAGATCTTTGAGCAATATTTTGGAAAGGATTTTATAATTTTATTAAATTATTAGGAATCTCTTCACACCATTTTATCACAAACTGCTTTTGTGTTTCTAATTGTATATTTTCTAATTTTTTTCCTAATTTTCTAGGAATGTCCAACCAGTCCTTTCTTAATGATTTTCTTGCTTCTCTTATACCCCTAACCACTACCAAGACTTTGCCATCATTGTTTTAGACACAAGATGCCATAGAATTTTGTGGAAATACAGATATGCATCACTTGGAATAGAAGGGGAAGTAAATTCCCATGGTATTTTCTCTGACCAGTAGGAGATCACAGCCTACAGATTTTTTTCCTAACTTATTTCATTGGAAACTTGTGCACTGCTGATAGGGAGAGTTGGTTTATTGAATTCGTTTATCACTTCTGAATGAAAGTTTAACAACTGATACATGAGTGTCAGTATGGAATCTTATGTGAAATTTTTCTTTGTTAATCTTTTATTTAAAGGAGATTCCATGTAAAGTTTGATTAGAACAAATAGTATTGCTGAGTAATGATGAATGCAAATATGATTTGTAAAATTTTGTGCAATTACTTTCTTGAACAATAGTAAATGAGAGAAATAAAAGATGTCAGATGAGCGATTTCCAAAAATATGCCGATAGAGGATAGGTGAGCAGAATAATGCTCATCATCCCAAAGGTGTTGAAGTCCTAATTCCCAGAACTGGGACCCTCTCCTTTTCATAACAAAATGGTCTTTGCTATTGGAATTTTTTAAGAATATTGAGATGGGTCATTACGTTGGATTACTTGGGTAGGGTCAATATAATCACAAAAAATTTGGGGGAATCAGAGACAGAGGAGATATGATGACAGAAGCAAGTTAGAGTAATATGTTTGCTGGCATGAAGGGGTCCACAAGCCAAGGCAAAAATATATCCTATAGAAACTGGAAAAGGCAAGGAAACAGTTTCTTTTATAGAGCTTACTGAAGGAATGTATCCTGCTGGTAATTTGTTAATTGCTGAAAAAACATTTTAGATTTGTGTCTTCCAGATTTTTGATAAAATAGTTTTGTGTTGGTTTAAGCCACTAAATTTGTTGGAATTTTTTTCATTAGCAATAAGAAATTAATAAATGAGACAGAATAATTTGTTTTAGAAAATACATAAGTGTAAAACAAAATGAAAAGTAGAAAATGCTACAGTTTTCATTGTTGAACTTAAATCACTTAACAAAATATATAAGATTTTTTAACACTGCAAGGTAAGTTTAGCACTTTTGCTCTAATTCTGTTCAACTAGCTAAACCAAAGGTAAATAATTTTATACGAGGAAATATACTTCTCTAATTGCAAATGTATTGGCAAGAGCAGCCAAACAAGCTTGTAATAAATTAAAATCCCTCAAACACAAAATTTAATAACATAATGACCTTAAAATATAATTTAGAGATGGAGTATTAGGGAGGCAGAGGGATCATTTCTCTCCCAGAAAAAAATAGCAAGAGGACAGGTGGAGACTGTCTGGAGGGCTCTTCTGAGGTTCAGGACACCAGGAGAAGGCCAGACTTCATCAAAAAGAGAGAAGAGCAAAGGAAAGGAGTCTCACATAGCTGAAAATTCTGATGAGTAGAGCTGCCTAAGCACCAGCAGGCACCCATCCCTAACATACAGAGCAAATAGCAGCCTGGTGACTGCAGTAGGTTGAACTGCAGTGGCTGTGGACTGAGGGGCTTGCAGGGGTCCACTTCCTCAAGAAAGGGACTAGTGAGGGACACCACCTATAGCAAATTCACATTTTGACCAATGAATTTGGTCTGCTGCATTGGAGGCATCTCACACTTCCTGGCTGGATGGGTTCCCAACATTCTTGCACTGAGTGCAAGTAGGAAGGTAAAGACAATTTTCCTCCTCAACCCCCCTCCTTACTGCCCCAAGCTGGTTGCTGAAAATGCAGATGTAGAGATAGTGTGGCTGGCCAAAGGTATATAAGACATTCTAAGAAAGTTTGTTTGTGAGAATTGGCCAGTCTTGAGGACATTGTTTCTGCACCACACACCCATGAAAAGAGTGACACTGAATGCATTACCCCAGCACCTGGTGTCTGAGCTGGGAGGTCTCTCCAAGCCTGCCAGTGCTGGCCAGACCAGGAAACTGCACCAAAAAAAAAAAAAAAAAGTGATAACAAATAAATTAAGAAACAAGCAAGTGCCTTTACTCCCACCCTCTCCAAGGCCTTTGGAAACTGGCCTACACTCCATTACTGGGATATTAGCCCTGGTTTGAGCCATTAAACAGGGGCAATCGTAAATATCAAGAATAATTTGAACCAAAAGTCAAAGAACAGTGCTAGGACACAGCTACTTAACAGTATGTCCCTGGGCAAAATAGAGAAACTGAACAAAAAAGTAAATTCAGCATCAGAATAAGAAGCTTAGACATCAGCAAAAAATTACAAACCATAAAAAGGAAAAGGAAGATATGACTCAGGCAAACAAAGAAACCAAATCTCCAGACAAGACACAGAACTTAAAACAGCTAATCAATGAAGTTCATACAAATCTCCTAAATCAAATTATGCAGTTGCAGGACAACATGGCTAAAGAAATAAAAGGCATTAAGAAGACATTGCATGAGCACAAACAAAAAATTTAAATCTTAGAGAGAAAAAAATAACAGCTTATGAGAATGAAAGAAACAGTAAGTGAGATTAAAAGAATACAACAGAAGGAAGCAGGTTTAGCTCAGTAGTTGAGCACCTGCTTCACATGTACCAGGTCCCAGGTTTGATCCCTGATACTTCCTAAAAAAAATAAATAAATAAAAATAAAAATATATAATAGAGGCCCACAACAGTCAGATTTGAAATCATGGAAAAAGAATCAGTAATGTAGAGGAAAGAACAGCTGAAATGGAAAACAGAGAAGAACAGAGAGAGAAAAGAATGGAAAAAATTGAGAATGGACTCAGGGAGATGAAAGATACCATGAAGTTCACCAACATAAGTATTATGGGAGTTCCAGAAGGATATGAGAAAGGAAAAAGGGCAGAAAGTATTTCAGGAAATACTGGCTGAAAAGTTTTCAACTCTCATGAAAGATATGAATATACATGTCCAAGAAGCACAGTGTACATCAATTGCAATAAATTGAAATAGGTCTACCCCAAGACACATAATATGCAGAATGCCATAGATGAAGAAAAAATTCTGAAGGCAACAAAGGAAAAACAAATCATCACATACAAGGGATGTCCAATAAGAGTTAGTGTGGATTTCTCTTCAGAAATCTTGAAGATGAGAAGGAAGTGGTCATATAATTAATGTACTGAAAGACAGAAACTGCCAGCCAAGAATTCTTTATCTGTCAAAACTGTATTTCAAACACTACAGTGAGTTTAAAACATTCACAGACAAACAGAAGCTATGAGAATTCATAAACAAGTATCCAGCTCTGCAAGAAACACTAAAGGGGGCTCTGCACCAGGGGGGATGGGGTAAAGAGATGAGAGAGAGAGAGAGAGAGAGAGAGGCTTGGAGGAGAGTATAGAAATGAAGACTATAAGAAAGGGTAACCAAAAAATGTAAAAAGATGGTCAAAAATAAAATATAGCATATAAACACAACAGGATAAAATATAGGAAGTAAGTGTTGCCTTTAGAATAATAACATCAAATGTTAATGGATTAAATTTCCCATTCAAAAGATATAGGCTACAGATAGGAGAAGAAAACATGACCCATCTATATTCTGTCTTCAATGACACAATTTAGACACAAGGTTGCAAATAAACTGAAAGTGAAAGATTAGAAAAAGATACTTCATGCAAATAGCAACCAAAAGAGAGCAGAAATAGCTATACTGGTGTCAGAGAAAACAGACTTAAAATGCAAAAAGTGATAAGAGATGCAGAATGCCATTATATATTAATAAAAACGACAATCCACCAGGAAAGAGAAACAGTCATAAATATCTATGCCTCTAACAAGAGTGCCTCAAAATACATGGGGTAAACTCTGGCAAAACTGAAAGGAGAAATGGATATCCCTACAATAATAGTTGGAGACTTCATTATGCTACTCACATCAATATATAGAACAACTAGACAGAGATCAGCAAGGAAATGGAGAACGTGAAAAATATGATAAATGAGCTGGAACTGACAGGCATATAAAGAACACTGCATGCAAAATCAGTATGTTATACATTCTTTTTGACTGTTCATTGATCTTTCCCCAGAAAAGAATACATGTTGGGACAAAACACAGCTCTCAATAAATGTAAGAGAAGTGAATTATACAAAGCACTTTCTCTTACCATAATTAAATGAAGCTGGAAATCAGTAATAGGTAGGAAAGGGGAAATTTTGTCAATAAATGGAGCCTAAACAACACACTTTTATACAATCAATGGGTGAAGCAATAAATTGCAAGAGAAATTATTAGATATCTCAAGGTGAATGAAAATGAGAACATATGGTATCAAAACTTATGGGATGCAGCAAAGGCAGTGTTAACAGGGACATTTAGAACCCTAAATGCCTTAATTAAAAGAAAAGAAGAAAGAGCCAAAATCAAAGATCTAACTGAACAACTGGAAAAAACTAGAAAAGAAGATCAAACCAATCCTAAAGCAAGCAGAAAGAAAGAAATAACAAAGATTAGAGCAGAAGTAAATGAAATTGAGAACCAGAATCCAACAGAGAAAATCAACAAAACCAAAAGTTCGTTCTTTGAGAAAATCAATAAATTTGACAAACCCTTAGCAAGAAAAAGAGAAAGAATGTGTATGTAAATAAATAAACCAGGAATGAAAGAGTGGACATTATGACTGACCCAACAAAAATATAAAGGATCATAAGAGGATATTATATGAAACCATATGCCAACAAATTAGACAACATAGCTGAAATGAACAAATTCCTAGAAATGCACAAACTACTTTGTCCTTACAATAAATACAGGAATTCAACAAATCAATCACAAGTAAAGAGATTGGATCTGTTATCAAAACTCTTCCAACAAAGGAAAGTCCAGGACCAGATGGCTACACAGGTGAAACCTACCAAAACTTTGAGAAGAATTAATACCAATGCTGTTTAAACCCTTCCAAAAAAAAAAAAAAAAACGAAATGATGGGAAAATTATCCAACGCATTTTTTGAAGCCAACATGCCTCTAATATCAAAGCCAGATAAAGAAGCCACAAGAAAAGAAAATTATGGACCAATTTAATGAAGATAGATGCAAAAATTCTAAACAAAATATTGCAAATGAAATCTAACAGCATATAAAAAAATATACATCACAATCAAGTGGGTTTAATTCTAGTATGCAAGGGTGGTTCAACATAAAAAAATCAATTATTGTAATACTCCACATTAACAAATTGAAGGAAAAAAAAACTACATGATCAACGCAAGCGGTGTAGTGAAGGCATTTGACAAAATCCAGCGTCTTTCTTCATGAAAACACTTCTAAAGATATGTTTAGAAGGAAAGTTCCTCAACATAATAAAGGGTATATATGAAAATCCCACAGCCAACGTCATAGTCATTGAAGTAAGACTGAAACCGTTTCCTCTAAAATCAGGAAAAAGACAACCATACCCACTGTTACCATGGTTATTTAACATTGTGCTAGACATTCTAGTTAGAGAAATTAGACAAGAAGGAAAAAGTTGTCCAAATTGGAAAAGAGGAAGTAAAATTCTCACTATTTACACACGACATGTTCCTGTATTTGGAAAATAACAAATTATCTACAATAAAGCTATTAGAGCTAATAAATGATATCAACAAAGTGGCAAGGTACAAGATATCTACACCAAAATCAGTAGTGTTTCTATACATTAGTAATGAGCAAGGAGAAGGTGATATCAAGGAAAAAATTCCATTTACAATAGAAAAAAAAAAACTCAAATAACTAAGAATTAATTTAACGAGGAATGTAAAGGATCTGTATTCAGAAAACCACAAAACACTGCTTAAAAATTACTGAAGAAAATAAACAAATGGAAGAACATTTTGTGTTCATTAATTGGAAGACTAAGCAATGCAAAGATGTCAATACTACCCAAATTGACTTATAGATTCAATACCATACTAATCAAAATTCCAAAAGCCTACTTTACAGAAATAGAAATGTTAATTACCAAATTTATTTGTAAGGAAAAGGGGGTACTGAATGGCCAAAAACATCCTAAAAAAGAAGAATGAAGTAGGAGCACTCAGGCTTCCTGACGTTGATGTGTATTATAAAGCTACAGTGGTCAAAACAGCATGGTATTGGCATAAAGATAGAAAAAATGATGAATAGAATCGAATTGAGAGCCCAGAAATAGACTCTAACCTCTATGGTCAACTTATTTTTGATAAGCCCACCAAGTCCACTTTTCTGGGACAAAGAAGTCTTTTCAATAAATGGTGCTGGGAGAACTGGATATCCACAATGAAAAGAATGATAGAGGACTCCTATCTCACACTATATACAAGAATCAACTCAAAATGATCAAAGACCTAACATAAAAGCTAGGACCATAAAACTCATAGAAGATAACACCAACTTGTAGTTGGTGGGGATTTCTTAAACCTTATACCCAGAGCAGGAACAACCAAATTTAAAATGATAAAATGGGACCTCTTCAAAATTAAGCTCTTCCACACCTCAAAGGACTTTGTAAAGAAGGTAAAAAGCAGCCTACTCAATGGGAGAAAATATTTGTTAAACACACATTTGACAAGGGTCTAAGATCCATGATATTTAAAGAGATCCTACAACTCAACATTAAAAAGATAAATAACTTAATTTAAAAATTAGCAAAAGACATGAATAGACATTTTTCTAATGAATAAATACAAATGGTGAAAAAAAAAAAAGATACATGAAAGTGTTCAAAAATCACTGGCTATTAGGGAAAAGCAAACCGAAGTTACAATGAAGTATGATTTCACACCTACTAGAATGACCACTATTAAGGAAACAGAAAACCACACTTGTTGGAGAGGATGTGGTGAGATAGGAACACTTATTCACTATTGGTGAGAATGTGGAATTGTACAGCCATTGTGGAAGACCGTTTGGCAGTTCCTAAGGAAGTTAGAGATAGATCAAACATGTGACCCAGCAATATTGCTACTAATTATATACCCAGGAGAACTGAGTGCAGTGACACGAACAGACATCTGCACACAGATGTTCTTAACGACAGTATTCCCAATTGCCAAAAATGTAAACAACCCAGGAGTCCACTACCCATCAAACAGATAAACAATCTTTGGTATATACACAGGATGGAATATTATTCATCTATAAGAAGAAATGAGGTTGTGAAGCATATGACCACATAGACAAACTTGGAGGACAGACACAAAAGGACAAATATTGTGTGATTTTGCTATTATGAGTAAGTATAAGTAGGAAACACATACAATTAATAGGTAGATTTTAAGTCACCAGAGAAAAGAATGTGGTTAGAATATGGAAAACTAAAGATTATCTGTGTAGAATTGTTAAAAGTTGTTTGGAAAGGTTTGGAAAAAAATAGAAATGGTGAGAGCACATCACAGGATTTGTAATTTGTCGTGCTAACATGGGTATGATGGTTTGATTTTGTTAATTTTTTTTTTTTGGAGTAATATAAATGTTGTAATATTGATTGAAGTGATGAATGCAAAACTCAGTGATTATATCAAATGCCATTAATTATAGACTTTATAAAAATTTTATGATTTATAAACAAAAAAATTAATGGGTGGATTGGGAGAAAATATACCAAATGTAAGATACAGACAGTATCTTTAGCCAAAGGGGCACTGAGGCAAAATACCAGAAATCTGTTGGCTTTTATAAAGAGTATTTATTTGGGGTAAACCCTACAGTTACTAGGCCATAAAGCGTAAGTTACTTCCCTCACCAAAGGCTAATGTCACGTGTTGGAGAGAAATGGCTGCCCACATCTGTGATGGTTCAGGCTACTTTCTTCCCAGGGCTTGCTTCTCTCCAGGCTCAGCATCTCTGCTAGCTCCACAAGACCAACTGTTGACTATCAGGTGAATGGCTTGTTTCTCTTCCCAGGGCCTTTTCTCTTTCCTCACGACCAAGCTCCTCTGTATGCTTACTTCCCTGGGCTCCAGCTCCAAAACTCCAGCATCAAAACTCCAACATCAAAACTCCAACTAACTCCTCTGCTCTGCCTTGCAGTTTATCTGTAAGTCCCCACTCACCAAGGGGGCAGGGACTGAATGTCTTACCTGGCCCAATCAAAGCCTTAATCATAATTTATTCACATCCAGGTACAGACCAGTTTACAAACATAACCCAACATCTATTTTTGGAATTCATATACCATATCAAACTTCTACACAGAATATAGTTAGCAATAAAACTTTGAAGATGCACTTCTATAATTTCTGACAAATGTTTCACAACAATGCAAGGTATTTGTGGTAGGGTGATGTATGGAAGCCCTGTATTATGTTATGAATGCTTGTTTTGGAAGTTCACAACTTTTACCTTCACTTATTGTTTATATATGTTTATGTATGAATGAAAAACTTCAATAAATTATTTTAAAATGAAAAATTAGCTAATGTAATCAAAATATTGCTTATTTTGTATCTTGAGTCCAGTAATATCCATTGTATATATTGACCTTTCTAATTTAAGCTATTCTGTTTATTCTTGACCAAAGTTAGGAATTCACTTACTGGCTTGAGACATACTATTCTCAGTTTTGGTTTATATCTCACCTAGCTGGAAATATCATAAATGTAGTTCATTACTAGACTCCATCTTTACTTTTTATGTCATGACTAGTTTCTCTCACTCTATTCCAAGTTGGAAGCATTTTACACACACAGAAATGTTTCACATGACTTGAAAAATAGCGCCCCTATTAAGAAAATTACTTTTTTTCTCTTTTTTTTTCACTCTAGAGAACATGCAAAAAATTCCAGAAGAATATTTGAATTTCTGCTTTTATAACTAAGGCAATTCTGTAAAACAGTGTCTTCCATAAAAATATCATATGGGGTAAATTTAATTGCATATAATATTTGAATGAACATAAATGTATTGCTTTCACTGAATAAGAACAATGAAATGTCAAATAATTTTATGTTTTTTCTCAGAATGGTGTGCAATGTATCTTATATTAATCTGTTTTGGAGCACTCATGTTTTTAGTTTTTATGTTCCCCATAATGTTTGATTTTCTGTGATATATATTGATTTTAAAGGATGTTTATGTGGGAGGCTGTGGGAGGAGTGGGAGGGGAATCCCTTACAATTTTTGTGTAACATTTATGTAATCTAAGTATATTTTTTTAATAAAAAATAAAATTATTATTAAAAAATTTACCCAAAAAAGATTGTGAATTTGATGGGGAAAAGGATATAATAAAAATGAAAAAAATAATAAATCCTTTAAGTGAACAAAAGATGGGAATGGCAAAGAGGATCATCTTGCTATTTTCTCCTTGTTTCACTTTATTAAGTTGTATTAACTTTCAAATTATTGTTTATTCTTTATGTTTGTTTTAGTTTTATAATTGGTACCTTTTTATATCTGGAATGATTGATTTGGTATTTTAGGTTGGGATAACATGATTTAACTTTTTTCCCATTAAAATTAATTTAAAGAAAATAGTCATTTATTACCTCTTCATCCAATAGAAAGATATAAAGAGTAAATTTTTTATTTGTTAATTTCCATTAGTTTGAAAGAGTGACATGGGTTATTTAGGATTATCTTCTGTGGCTTCCTTGTCCTGGGCCATAAATTAGAGGACTCAGCATTGGTATACCTAAATTATAAAACACCTAGGCTATTCCATCAGTATTTAATGAAAGGTTGGTCCTTGGTTGCAAATATATGGGGAAAAAAAATTACTACCCTAGAACACAGCAAAAGCAATTATTTGAGAAGCCTGGGGAGACAAGGATTTTTGCCCTGTCTCTGAGGGAAGTATTTTCAAAATGGCAAGTATTATATATGAACAATGATCATGGAAAAAATACAAAAAAAAATCCCTGAAAATATAAACCTTGCTGTTTCTGGAATGTAGGAAGTAGAAAGAGCTAATGCTTCAAAAATTAACATAATCACAATAAAATTGTTGATTATGTTGGAACAGCATTATGACATAGAGAACATACAGGAGGAGACAGTGTGGTGGTCTGACTGTACAGGTATGTTAGGAATGCTAGCAGAAGGCAGATCTACCGGGATACCACCACCATGTGAAGCAGAGGGTTGCAATAGCCACGTGTGGTCATAGGCCACTGTAGCCAGAATGAAAAATAAAGAAACTTGGAAGGTACCCAGTTGGCCTGTGCAACTGTAAATAGGAGATGTTTTTCTGCATAACCAAGAAGTTGACCAGCATTTTATGGTCAATGACGATAGAATTCCCAAGGTTTATGATACTCAAGTATCAGAGGATAAAGTTCAAAGGGGCTTGAAGTGGACAGTCAGCCTTGGTGAGGGTGATCATGGCCAGATTCCTAACTGTGGTCAAATAACAGGTCATTGGCAAGGCAAAGAAAAGAGGAATCAGGAGCTATGGATGTTTTAAGACTCTCATGAGAATGAATTCAGTCACCCTAGTGAGATTATCTGCTGCCATTTATTGTTGTTTTATATTTTAATGGGAAAAAACTGAATGAGATTTATTGATGGAAAATTGTGTTTGCTATTAGAAAGTTACTCTTTGTTAAATATTTCTTTAAAATAAGTTAATTTTTTGTTCATAATCACTGACAAAATTTTAGATATTTGATTTTCTTGCCACCTTTTCACAAAGTTCTGAAATACAGTCACCAGAATCCCATCAAGGTTCCTAGAATTATTTGAAGAAGTTATAAATTTACTTACTCCCTGTTAGATGCATTTTAAATATTGGAGAAATACAGAGAGATACACATTATTTTTATGTATACTATGTTGTATGGATAATATGTCTCACATTATAAAAGAGAGCTGTTTATATAAATTCCTGAGGTAGAGTAAACTCCAGCTATATTTTTTCAAGCTGCCACAGGCTGCCTCTCAAATTTCTACTTATAATGATCCTTAGGAATATAAATATTCCAGTGGGATAACACTTTCAGTATCCTGGCATTTTCTTTATCAATTCTGAATCACACAACGTTGCTCCAGCTAACAAAATACACCCACTGTTCTTTCTACAGTGTTATTTAGCAATCCTGAGCATTCCTCTTTCAGTCATGTATTTTTACTTCCACAAAATAAATTAGCTTTGTTATGTCACTATGACTGATAATTGCCAAAGTTTTTCTTTTTATTTTACTATGGAAGCACTTCATTCTCTTTCCAGCTTATCCTACTTAAACTGAAATTGATTAAAATCTTTTTTTAATTTAATAAATTCTAATTCATTAAATTTTGATCAATTTGTTTATATTGTTTAAAGAAATGAGTGGGGAGAGTGCTAATTTTTTTTTAAATTCCTATCTGTACCCAGAACTATGCTAAATATTTTTAAATAGTTATCTCATAATTCTGCAAGAAAGCCCTAGGAGGCAGAATTATTTTCATGTTTGTTGAAAGACTTGTACACCAAAACTTACAATACACTGCTAAAAGAAATTAAGATGTCATGCGTAAATGGCAAGACATTTCATTTTGATAGACAGGAAGATATCATATTGTTAAGAAATAATTACCACCCAAATTTACATACAGATTCAATGCAAGAACTCAAAATCCCAGTAGCTGTTTTGCAGAAAAGGAAAAACCAATTCTCGATTTCATATGAAATTGCAAGTGCGCTTGAACAAGCAAACTCAATATTGAGAAAAAAGAACAAAATTAGAGGTCTCACACTTCTATCTGGCTGCTATGACAATTACCACACAGTGAGGTGGCTTATGCAACAATATTATATTGGCTCAGGATTTCACAAGGTAGAAGACACAAATTCAGGGATTGTCAAGGCAATGCTATTTCCCCACCAAAGTCTGTAGCATCCTGGCAGTGGCTTTCCTACAGTGCTTGGGGTTACTTCACCTACCTCTCTGTCTCCTGTGATATTACTTTTGCTTTTTCCTTGTGTCTACTTTTTGGTTTCCACTGATTTTTACTTTCTGACTTCTCCCTGGGCTTTCTGAAACTGCCTATAAATTTCTTCTACTGACTCCAGTACTATGGATTGAGGCCTACTCTGATTTAGTTGGGCCACAACTTAACTAAAAATAACATACTCTAAAGGTCTCATTTATCCTGAGTTAACAAATTAATATTGAGAATAAAACCAGAGGAGCCAGTGTAGCTCACTGATTGCCTGATTCACAGGTATGGGGTCCCAGGTTCAATCATTGGTACCTCCTAAAAAAAAAAAAAAAAAAAAAAAGATTGAAAACATTCTTTAGGCCTACCAAAGTTCCTGACTTCAAAAGTGGCTTCAAAGCTATTGTAATAAAAACAGTTAGGTAATGGCATAAAGATAAACCAATGGAATCTTATTGAAAGTATTGAAAGAAACCCCACATCTATGGATGACTGACATTATACAAGGGTACCAAGTATATTAATTGGGGGAATGAACTGTCTCTTCAATAAATTGTGTGGTGAAAACTGGATATGCTTGTGCAATAGAATTATATCTAAATTGCACCTCACACTATATACAAAAATCAACTGAAAATGGATCAATTACATAACCTAGTAGCTAAAAAGATAAAACCTTAAAATGTCATCATAACCTTCAATTTGGTAGTGACTTCTTAAAAGGACACCAAAAGCAATAATAACAAAGAAAAAATAGATAAGATGGACTTCATCAAAATTAAAAACTTCTGTATATCAGAATACAGTATCAAGAATATGAAATGACACCCTACATAATGAAAGAAAATAATTGTTGACCACATATCTGATAAAAGTTTAATATCCAGAACATATAAAGACCTGATACAATTCAATAACAAAAAGAAAAATAACCCAATGCAAGCATGGACAAAGGAGTAGAATATACATTCCCTCTAAGATCTACAAATGGCCAATAAGGATAAGAAAAGATGCTCAACATCATTGGTTATCAAGGAAACGCAAATGAAAACCAAAATGAGATACCACTTCACAACCATGAAGATGGTTGTTATTAAAAAATAGAAAACAACATGGGTTGACAAAAGTGCAGAGAATTTGTAACTCTTATACATTGCTTTTGTGATTGTAAAATGGTACAGCCACTGTGGAAAACAATTTGGTAGTTCATTAAAAAGTTGAGCATAGAATTTTCAAACGATCCAGGAAACTCGCTTCATAATGTTTATCCAAAGAACTGAAAATTGGAATTCAAACAGATATATGTACATCAGTGTTCACAGTAGAATTATTTACAATAGCTAAAAGGTGGAAGAAACTCAAGTATCCATCAAAAAATGAATGGTTAAACTGAATGTGGTATAAGATTTCAATGGAATATTATTCAGGTTGACGAAGGATACATGTCATTACATGGATTAATCTTGAGACATTATGTTGACTGAAATAAACCAGACACAAATACATGAATATTGTGTGATCTCACATGAAATACTTACAACAAGCAAATACATAGAGACATAGATATCACAGGTTATTTCAGACTTGCATCATCAGGGGAATGTTTCCCAATTGCTATACGGGTATGGGTTTTATGTTTGAGGTGATGAAAAATTTGGGATAATTGTTGTTGATGGTGGTGGAATATTTTGAATGTAATTAAAATCAATGAACTTTGCAATTGAAATTTGTTAAAAGGGGAAATTTTTATTTGTATATATGCAGTTACCAAAAAAACTTTTAAATATTGTATATATTAAATATCATTAACATTTGTTTTACTTTGTTGCATTTTCTAGTCTATTTGCTTTACAAGAGAAATGTGCATATCAAAATAGTTCATCATTATGAACTATTATTTTAAAATAATATCCAGGAAAGGTAGAATTTCCAAACATATATGTTGACTATTTAACTGGGAATGAATGCTTGAATGAATGAGTAAACTACTTAACTCTCCAACCAAATCAAACCAAAATCAAACAGGTGTTTTTCTCTAGTGCTTTATTCAAATTTATGTTATTTTAACTTTGATAAAGAAATGATGATATCTTGCATATCATTCCCTAAAATATTCACTCTTTTAAGGCTTGGCACATCTTTTACTTCCTCTTCTTGATATTCCTGATATCTAATATGGGTTTTGCACATTCCAAGGTATTAAATAATACAAAGTACAAAATTGAAGTAAAAGAAATAATGTGCAAAACAAAGAAGACATTCACCAAGACTGTTACCAACTTTAAGCTACTCTTTACAATCAATTTAACTAATTGAGGCTCTGTCACATAGTCATATGAAGATCATGTTACTGCTTCTTTTGTGATTTCCCCTGTATGTTTTTTTTTTTTTTTTTTTTGTGGCCAAAGCCATGGTCCCTACCATTTACTGTTATGCCAAATTGATGATACATTCATTATTTCCTAACCTCTCATAATTTCTTTCTCTCGTTAGCATTCTTAAAACATTATAAAGGTTGTTTTAAAACTCGAGCTTTTACATTTCACATTGTTGAAGATTTCGATTGCAGCTCAACTTATCATTTCAAGTTTGGAATTAATTTTCTAATATTTTACACTTCTAAGAGATGAATATGTTTAAAATTTTGATATGTTCTTCTGTTCATTGCTAAGGATTGAGGTCATGAATTAAAGCTAAATGCAGGGAAGTGGCTGTGGCTCAATCAGTAGGGCTCCCGTTTACCATATGGGAGGCCCCAGGTTCAGTTCCCAGGGCCTCCTGGTGAAGGCAAGCCCGCCCGCACGGTGTGGTTAGCTGACCCAGCGAGCACAAGCAGCAGGGGGGGGGCAATAAATGAATAAATAAATAAAATCTTAAAAAAAAAAAAAAGTTTAGTTTTAGTTCATTGAACTAAAACTGTTATGTGAGTCCCAATTAAAGTAGTCATCAAAAACAGTAACTAAGTAAAAGCACAAAAGTATATAATTTTTGTACCTAGACATAAGACTTAATTTTTAAATGTAAAAGAACAGGAGAAAATGAAAATAAAAGAAATATTTCCTGGGTAGTCATATAGTTCAAGGAGTTACCTGACTCAGAATGCAAAGTTAAATTTTTTAGTCCATAATATGGCACTGGTAAAAGGATAGACTTTATTAAATTTGTTTGTTACACTTTGGGTTATATGAGTCTTTTGTGGACCCTAGGAAATCCTGTTCTTAAATCCATCCCATATCTATCTGTGTAAACCTATTATAGGTGGGACATTTTATTCAATTATTTAAGTTGTGGGCCTTTGATTAGATTGAGTGACCAGGTCCTTGATTATAAATTCCTCCTATGCTAATGAAACAGTCATGTGAGTCTTTACATGGGACACAAATAACTTCCTGTTTTACACCTATTTAGAAAATTCTATCCACACACCTCTCCCCAAGAAGAATGATTCTCCAATTTTTCAACATGTTCCTTCTAAACTCTGACAATCCATCCAAACTACCAGACACAGCCCATGAACCTGTATACAAATGCATCTCTGACCATTTTTACTTCCAAGCAAAATTAACTATCAGAGACACTGCTTGTGGTTCTGATCTTTGTATGGACTTTCCTCCAAAACTTTCCTTTATTAATATCCCAGAAAGGGGCTGTAGTGCAGCAGCTGTCTACTTTTGTATGGTGTCTGTATGTTGTATAAAACCCTCTGTAAACTAGTCCCAAGTTTACACTTTTCAGAGGAACCCCCTAAGAAGCCAAACCTGTGGGCTGGGTAAGGGAAGATAAGGTGGAAGAATTGGTGGCCACAGACATTTAAGACACTTCTTCAGTAACTTATTTATGCCTTCAGGTACTTCTAGAGCCTGATCTCTTCTAAGCCACTTCCTTCTGATGATGGAGTGCTGCAGTGCTTGTCCAACTTAATGGCTTAGTGGGTCAGACATTTCATGAAGGGCCCCTCAATTGTCACGATAAGCATTCAGTCTCTACTAATGCTCTCAAAATAAGCTAAAAGCTATTTCTCAACAGCAAAAGATGGCAAGCTTTACCTTAAAGACCCATGTCTTCTAATGATTCTCATTTAGAACCCTGCCCCAGTCTCCCTCTAACATATTGAATGCTCCTGATACTTCAAGAACCATCGGATATACTGGATCATTATGATCCACGTGACAAAGCAGCTTGCATGGTAGTCTGGGCCTTTTGCAGAGCATCCTTTTATTCCAGTCTCCAATCAAAACTAGCAGCTTTTTGTGTTTATCAATAAATGGGTCATATTAGCATACTTAAATGACAAATATGTTAGCTTCATACTGCTTAGAGGCCAACTAAGCATTTTGCCTGTTTTGTTTTGTTTTGTGTTTTTGTTTGTTTGTTTGTTTTTAGGACTAGGAAGATGCAGCAGATTGGACTTTCCCAGGAGAGAGCTATCTTGACATTGTCCTCTGCAATGGATGCCTTCAAATTTCACTCATGTGAAGGCCCCTGATTTTTGGTTGAATTTATTAACCACCCACTGACATGCAAATGTAGTATAAATAATTCTAAAGGAGTTGTACTTTTTATTCACTAGTTCCAATCAACATAATACCATCAGTTTAATGGTCCAGAGTGATGAGTTTTTGAAGGGCAATTCAATCAATAAAGCCTCAGACTGGATTAAAACAAAGGGCTGGATATTTACTATACACCTGAAGAAGGACATTGAATCTATTTTTGATGGCCTTGCCAGCTGATAGCAAACTAGCAGGTATTGGGGAAAAAAATGGATTTGCAAAATCCATAGCTTCATACCAAGAACCTGGAAATGTGTTATTTTTTAAAGCAATCATACTATATGTGAAACAGCAGCTGCAATTAGAGTAACCATCTGGTTTAGTTTATGATAATCCACTGTCATCCTATAAGATAATCTGTTTCCTACACTGACCAAATAGTAGTGTTGATTAACAATATGATGGAATCACCACCCTTGTATTGTTCAAAACTTGATGGTGGCTCAAATCTTCAGCATGTATGTGCAAATCTCTTTCTGATTTCTTAACTCTCTATTCAGTTTCACTGATCAAGGAATCTATTTTTTCAACAATACAGCACTCTTGATTATCTTAGCTTTTTGATAAATCCTAAAATCAGATTACAGGAGTCCTCAGACTTTATTCTTCTTTTTCACAACTGTTTTGATTATCTTATTCCTTGGATACAGATTGTAAAATCATTTTGTCTATTTCTGAAACAAATTGCCTTGCTTAAATTTTAATTGGTTAGCATTAAATGTATATATCCTTACCAATATAACATTTCTTTATTTCTTCTTTTTATTCAGATTTCATGACCAATATTACTTATCCAATAATTTAATATCTCTTGGTATGGGACCCAGGCATGTGGGGTGCCTAAGAGTTGCCACCTGAGAGCCTCCTTGTTGCTCAAATGTGGCCTCTCTCTAAGCCAAACTCAGCATATGATTGCATTACCTTCCCCCCAACGTGGGACATGACTCCCGGGGATGAGCCTCCCTGGCAATGAGGGATTAATACCAAGTGCCAACTGGCAACACAACTGGAAAAAGACCTTGAATAAAAGGGGAAAATGGTAAAGACAAATGAGTTCAAGTGGCTAAGAGACTTCAAAGAGAGTCGGGAGGTCATCCCAGAGGTAACTGTTACGCACACCTCAGTAGGAGATCATAGAACATCTAAGTGCCTATCACCCCACTCAGTGGGGTTCCTGAGAACTCCGGAGACACCCTGGTCCTATATAAGGTGGGATAGCCCCAGAGACTGATGCCTTATCAGTGGGTTCTATTTTGGAATCTGTGCTCCTGAGAGTGACAGAATTAGACTCAAATAAGTCCTCCCTGCACATGGTTCACCAGTCCCTTCTATTCAGACCTATATGTGATGCTGGAGTTTTTAGGTATATTTCCAGAGACTGGAGCCTTCCACCTACCTATGTGCCAGGTGTGCATGAAATCTAGGTGGAGCTGCAACTCCTACCCTACAGCTCAGTGGACTCATCCAAGTCACCTGGTGAGGAGACAACGATGGGCATTGGCCATCCCAGGGAATGGAGAGGGCCTGCATCTGCAGACAGGATCATCCCACCCACCATATCCATGGGATAGAAGCCCTCTCTCACTTGGAGTTGGAGTGGACATCACCATCCCAGTTGACCTCAGGATTGGGGGAAGAACTATGGACTAGAGTGGACTTGATGGTATTCCCTTGTTCACATATGATGATTCTAGCAATGCAAGAAATTATAACAATGAGGTGGAGCCAGTGGCCACTTGACACTTTTGGGGTAGGGAGTGGATGAGCAGTTGAAATACAGGGGCTTCTTTGGGAGTTGGAGGTTGTCCTGAGTACTGTTGTGGCAATGGATGTAGGCCATTTTAAATCAGCACACACCACTCAGAACTGAGTGGGAGAGAGTGTGGTCTACAGTGTGAACTGTGGTCTATAGTTGGTGGCAAGGCTCCAGGATGTGTAAGTTCTTTGAGGGTGGTGGGCCACACTGTGGGAGATGTTTGTGTGGGATGTGGTGGGTGTGGGAGATGGGGAACATTGGAATCCCAGTGGGTTCCATGTAATATTTTGGGTAATCTAAACACTTCTTAAAATATATGTATATATATATATATAAATAACATTTTTGTAAGCAAATACACATATATGCATATATATTTATATATCATTTTGCAAATGTTTGTATGTATTGTGAGAATTTTGATTTTTACCCATAATAAAAGAAAAAAATATATTGTGAATGTTTCGTATATATATAAAGCCACGTACTATTCCATAGATTAGTATATGCCATCACCAAGATGAGGCAAGACCATATAAAAACTCAAAATTTGTGAGGTTTAGCACTACCAGTCTTCTGTATTCTAATGTTCTATCACATAGTATATTACAGTTGTCTGTCTATTGCCCCAACTCTACAGTTAATACATTTTACCCATAAGTTTCTACTCTTGTGAGATTCTCAATGAGCTTAAATTATCTCTTATGCCAATGTGAAGTGCAGCACTTTAAAATTTAAATATAAAGCACAGTAACTTTTATTATACAATTAAGAATTATATCATAGGTTTTTATAAACAAATCAATTTTATTGATACACATATTAATAAAGCATGCAATCCATCCCAAGTGTATAATTAATGGTAATTGGTATAATCCTATAATTGTATATTCATCAATTTAATCTTTATTAGGGCATTTTCATTGTTCCAATAATAATAAAATATAAAAACATAACAAGAACTCATCATCTCATAGGTTTTGAGTTCATATTATTTATTCCATATATAGTTTTCAAAATGTTGAGGAATTGAATCAGTTATATTTCCAGAAATAGGAAACTAGATTTCAGGGAATTTAAGTTATTAATCTAATACCACATAACTTATATATAGCAGACTTAACAATATGTACTAGAATATAATTATTAGAATACTCTTCCAATCCTATACGATATGATTATTCCACTGAGGGATCATTTTTTAGTAAAAGCCAAAATGCTTACATGTAGTCATTTTTATCATGTAGTTTCTTGTTCCAGACACTTTCCCTTGAGTATTATTGAAGGAAAATCTCAAAGTGTTGCTTTTTCTTGCAGAAGAGAGTTAATGTGTTTTCCCCTTGAGAATCTCTTTGAACTTCAAGAATAAGTTTTTAAACTGGCATTAGCATTCAAATACATAATATTCATGGTGTATTATAATTGCATTGCCAGTTCATTTCCAGAAATAAGAAAAGTTTTTCATCATTTAAACAATATTTTAAAAACCATAACCCTGAATCTCAAACTAGAGTATAAGAGCTTAAATTTTAAATTTGAGATAATGTGTTTTATTTTACTCTGAGTTATATTCAAATTTAACCAATTGTATTATAGGGAAGGTAGCTGAGAAAATAGGAAGGTCTCTCTAATACTTCAGTCAATAGAGCTGCAAGTCTCAATTTTTTTTTTTTAATTTTCTTGATGGGAGGAAAGACAATAGGGGCAGCAGAAATAAGGAACTGTATTTAAATATGAGGCAAATTATTGAAGAGAGAGAACATGAATTTTCCACCATCCATTTGAGTATGCCACTTTTGTATCATAATTTTATTTTGATACAGAAGTCATTTTATTTTTATTACGTTTAAATTTTCATTCACTTTTAAGCTGCATGAATAATTCAAATAGATGAAGGTATAATTTGCAGTGTTTCTAGGCGATAATGTTTGCAGACTTTTTCACATCATATTGCGACTGTAAGTATGGTTCAATGGCTTAGCCTGTGGAGTCAAATAAATTTGAGCTTAAATCCTGGGTTTGCTAACTTTGCAACTTTGGTAAATTATGAATCTAGCTTGGCATGTATTTTCTCATGCCAAAACAAATAAATTATTTGTTTTGTAGATTGCTATGTGAGTTTTATAAGATCCATGATATCGCTAACCCTGTTAACCACTTAATATTAGTTAACAGGAATACATTTTGCATATTAGATGAAATGGATAAACTTCATATATTTTGCACCATGTTTTCAGTTTCTTATAGTAATGTAGAAAATTTCTATAAAGGGATATGATTTGCTGAAAAATAAGCCTTCATTTGTAAGATATTTTCTCCTTTACAGAGAAGATCAGTAACCAAGGATTCCCAGAAAATTGTATTTTCAAGAGAAACAGGGGAATTTAAGGAAATCATACTATTATTCATTGACAAGTCCACTAGCATATCAGAAGAATTTGGTGACAAAGAGGAATCATTCTGGTCCCTTAAAGCATGGAATATTGGTTTTCCCTGGATTTATTCTCAAAAAAGCCAAAGTGCCTACATGTAGCCACTTTTAAATTTATATATATATATATATATATGTTGTCATATAAATTTAAGAAAAAATAATAAGCCTCTGTGTTAGGACCCATTCATTTCTCAATCCTGTGGTAAAAAATAATTGATTTTTATCACCTCATATTTATTTTAGCTAAATTTACTTTTCTTACAATGCAAGTCACTCTTTCCCGAGCAGGGATGATTGTCTTGTGAACCTGCCAAAACAATCTCATGAAAACCAAGTAATCAAGGGTTGTTTCTTAAGTTGAAATATAAGATCCAATCCAATAATTTACAGGACATCATCTTCTAATCAGTTATGCCTAGAAAACACATACATCTCTCTTGGAAAAGACACATCTTTGAAAGCAGAGTGTGGTTTAAAACTATTCTCAAAAAACCTCTTGGGAAAAAATAAATTTTTAGACACAAAACATTGAGTATAATGTGGATATCATGTTGTCATATAAAGAATTTCAGTTTTTGGGAAAGTACTTCATCTTGAAATTAATTTTGTTTGTGATCTTTCAGTTGATTTTTCTGGAATAAAAGAATAAACTACTTCTCAAGCATTTCTGAATATCCATCTCTTACAAAAAACAAAATGTTTGCAGCATTTCAAAATTGTCAATGGATGAAAGAGTTTGCCATAGTACAAGCAGATACAAAGAAATGAGCTAAATTTTAACAATTATTAAACCCAAATTTGGGCTAGAATGTCACTTGGAAAAAGAAGAGATTCAAGGGGTTTGTATTTCCTCTCAATCTCTTCTTTGCAGCTATCTACTAATGCTCCAGGAAAAGACTGGGGGAAGGCTGAGAGACCTTCAGTCAAGATCCCAATTCACCAGACAAAATACCAAATGTCCTCTTTTACTAAATGAGGGTCTGCTATTATTTTGCCAAATACAATTTTATTATTACTTTAATCTGCCCTAAAAATAGATGAGATTTTTTGAGATAACTATTCATAGAATTGCTCCTGCTTTCTGAGAGCATTCAATCTATAATAGACATTTGCTTCCTTATACCCTCTCCTTAATTATTCAAACAAAGCCTAACACTATCATAGTTTCTTTCTAAAACCCTTTTACGTAGAAATAGCACATTTCCCCATTGCCTGTGCTCTTCATCACTGCTTTTAATAATAAAGACTATTTGTTGAACCATAGATGTTCCTAGTGGTCATTGGTTGAAGAGTATTGATAATTACTAACTAAAAATTCTAGTGGAGCCTGTAACCAACATTCACAGGTACATGAGAAATTTTATCAGAGAGAGGCCACTTTAAGGTAGTGTCACATGAAATGCTAGAAATAAAATTGTTAAAAGCACACAAACACAATATCAGAAAAAAAGAATTCCATAAACATATTCAAAAGTAGGGTCTGTACAGCTGTAAATAGAGAAAATTAAAACTGTAATTCCATATTACATAGAGGCATATTTAAAAGGAAATAGTAGTTAATGCTTAAATTGTACAAGGTTGCTATTAAGAATATTGGAAATGTTTTTGTATATTTTATACATAAGATTTGTCTAGATGACCATGAATAAAACACTAAGAAAAGATTATGATATTTCTATTTTATTTAATAACTTAAAATATCTTCCAAATTTTCTTTATTGTTCACATATACGTTTTATACAACTTAGATATTTCACAAGAATTTACATTGCATTAAGACCAAATATTGAAGTTCACTTTTTCATTTTAAGCTGTTTTTTGTTTATGTGTAAGATTAGCCATAAATACCAGTCAACATTCTCATAACAAATGTTACTGTGCATTCAAAATTTTACAAGAATGTAAGCATTTTGATGAGTATGGTCAAAATTTATTAGTACTGCCTTAAATTCTTTCTGTTCAGCATATGGTTCCATATTTAAAATAGCTCTATGGTTTAGAATTATTTCTTTTGTATAGTTGAGGAGAAAAGATTTAAACTTTCAGAGACTTACCAAAGGAATATGGAGTTTAAAATTTGGCACTTCTAATGTCAAAACCCTGGATTTTTCAGGGCAAAGCAGCACTCTTTAAAACTACATTATATTTCTTCTATACAGAATAAATGGAATAATTTTTGAAAGAACTCTCCATAATAAAGGTCACTGAAATGGGACTATACATGGGTATTTTGATATAACAATTTAAAGAAAAACACTACTTATTTATTTATTTATTTTTACACAACAGTTGCCCTTAAAATCACATATACTTAAACCACAGGATTAACACATATTTTATGGCTTCCAATTACTATGTAGATTTCTGAAAAAAAGTTTTTGGAAATGTTCTGATCATGCATGATCTAATAGAGGATGGCTCAGCAAAAAATGCAAATTAATTACTGTATTTAGAGAGAGACTAAATAAATAACCAAATAAGATTGTAAAGATGCACTTAAATATTCAACATTATCTTCATTTATGTTGCCTGAAACCCCCTCTCTTCTACATGACTCTAGTGAGAGCATTTTTCACCTCTTTATTCCTAAGACTGTAAATTAGTGGGTTCAGCATGGGAATCACCATATTATAAAACACAGAAGACACCTGATCCTTTCCTAAGGAGTAGGAGCTCTCTGGTTTTAAATAAATAAAGCCTGCAGTGACAAAATAGTTGGTGACTCCCAGGAGGTGGGACACACAAGTATAAAAGGCTTTGTGTTTTCCAGAAGTAGAATTAATTTTCAGGATAGTACATAAATTGGACATAGAGGACACAGAGATTGTGATGAGACACCATTATGTTTAAACTACCAACAATGGTTATCATGATTTCAGTGTCACCAGTGTCAGTGCAGGGCAGGGCTAAAATTGGGGTTGTGTCACAGAAAAAATAATAGACTACATGGGAGTTGCAGAAACTCAAAATGTTCATGAAAAGAAGGTTGATTAATGATTCAGTGAACCCAATCATGTAGGATCCAGTGATGAGAGTGCAGCAGAGCCTCTTGGACATAACAACTGGGTAGTGAAGAGGATTGCAGATAGCTACATAGCAGTCATAGGCCATTGAACAAAGAAAGAAAAATTCTGTGACAGCCAAGAAGAAGAAGAAAGACATCTCAGGAAGCACCCAGGGAATGAAATTGACTTGTTGCAAGTCAGTAAGCTCTTTAAGGTTTTAGGTGTGATAACTGTTGAGTAACTGAGGTCAAGGAATGACAGATGACTCAGGAAAAAATACGTGGGGGGTTGAACCTGGAGATGGGGGAAAATAATTGCTATCATCCCCACATTTCCCAGCAAAGTAATAAAGTATATCATGAGAAATAATATAAAGAGGACCCTCCGGATCACCTCAGAGTCTGCCGATCCCATAAGGAAAAAGTCAGACACATTTGTACAATTCCCACTATCCATAGCATTCAACTGATGAAAACTGTTGAGAAATCAAAGGTGATACTTAACATAATGACTTCCAAACAGTTCTTGTTTATGAGAATGATCTGGCAGATTTTAATACATCAGCTTAATGATTTCAGAAAATTGTAATAAAAAGTAATTTGCAAAATATGACTTAAAAAATCTTAGTTTGTCTGCAAATTATAAATTAGGTAAAATCAATATTTGGATATTATATAATAGAATTACTGACACACACTTATTTATGTTTCAAAAATAAAATGAACATGACACCAATATAAATACTTCTCTTCTTTTCCTTATCCAGATATTATACCATAGCTATTACTATTGTACACATTTTTAGAGGAGTAAAAAGGCACAGAAATTTAACTTACCCAAAATCTCGGCCTTTAAGTATTGTTGGCTTTGTGATTCTACCAAGATTGTTTGAATCCACAGATCAAGTTCATAACAACCTAGTCTTCCTCATATTTAATTTCAGAAAAAAGAAATGCTAGTTATGGAATAAAGAATTATAGAATTTAATATATCATTTACTTTTCTTTTCTATGCAATATTATTTAGTATGAATGATATATCAGAAATTAAAAAGTTATGTGTATTATTATAAAGCACACATCGCTATTAATTTTCATATACTATTTAACAGTTTATTTAATCAAATTTCCTGCAACAATTATATTTTCAATATATACACATTGTTTGATGATTATGATTCCATAAATTCTATACTTCCATTTCTATAAATCCTAGCATTATTTAAGTAAGGCATACATAATATGTATAAGTATATGCATATCTTTCTAATAATATCCCGATATTTTGAGAAAAACTATAAATCTCTAACATTGAGAGTAATACTTACCATAAGTCAAAGTTGTTGAAAAACTTCTAGCATTAATTCTCTAGAAATTTGTCAATTTTAAGTTTTTCTCATAAATAAAACATTTAAAAAGTCTGAAATTTCTGTGATGTAATATTTGTTTCCTTTGAGATAACTTGTATAATTTTTTTGAATGATTTTTTTTTAAGGTAAAATAAATCAACTTAAAATTTTTCTTCAGGTCATAGTTAAATAGAGAGTTCACCTGGAAGTTATGTTTGAAATGTATACCAGGGTCCCATTGTGAACATAAGCAGAGCAGAGTATCCGTTTCCTTTCACTCTGACAATACTAGGGCAACTCTTATATTGAGGATAGCTGATAATGAAACATTTGGTCATCTCTGGGACCAATTTCCAAGGAAGTTTGCTTGACATGATGCCAAGGATTAAAGCTCAATGCCAAATGCGTCTACGTCAGTTTTGTAATGTAAACAGAAAATTGCCTCCCTTTAGAAGTTCATTCCTCAATCTTGAGGATTTTGAGATTTTGATGCCCATCCTGCCTCTGATTGAGAAGGGGCTTAGATCCCATGGGAAAGATAGATGGAACTGTATTGTTTGCAGATGCAGACATTCTCTGCTTCCTGTGATGGGCATTGTTCACCAACATCTTTTTGTTAAGTTTTCAGGGTGAGTCCAATGAACAGAGGGGTAGGTGTTGCAACTCTGCTGAGATTCTGGCCTCTACCAGCATATAAATAGATTGAAGATTTAAGTCTCTGAGACATATATTTAACCATTGTAGTGCTAGTTAAAGGTTTAAATGAAATGGTCAGAAGAGCCGTGCTTAAGGAAATTGTAAATGAATCTAACTCTGTGACATTGGGGAGCATATGTTCCAAAGTAAGGGCCATTGACAGATGCTGAATTCCTGAGATGGTCTGCCCTGCCTATAGTGTCATTATGTGTCTAGATCCCTCAGGAAGCCCACTGTGTGAAGCAGTGTATACTGTGCCAGTCAATGAGATTCTGGAATAACCTCTGGAATAACTTCCTGATTCACTTTGAAATCTCTTAGCCAAAAAAATAATTTGTATTTAATATTTCTCCCTTTTGGTGAAGGTCTTTTCCAGATTCATCATTAGTCAATGCTTGATAATAATACCTCAGTGCCAGGGAAACCCATTACCGGGAGTCATGTCCCATGCTAGGGGTAAGGTAATGCATTTATTTACTGAGATTAGCTTAGAGAAAGGTCACCTTTGAGCAACAAGGAGGATTTCAGGAGGTAACTGTTAGGCAAAATATAACACTAAGCTAAGTTTCAAGATCACAAGAAAAGGTTAATAAGTACAATCATCAATATCAAGAGCCTGGGGTAATGGTCTGTCCTCCTTGGATAGGCACTTCCCTTATACTAGGGGGATTCTTGCCACTCTATTGGAAAAGGTAGCAGGACTCCCCAAGATGGGAATTCAATATTTTTTCAGTTATTATGAGGGTTTCTGCCCACAGAGACAATGTCCCATAAATATTTGAACATATTCATATGCCTTAGAGGAATGCCCTAAGTAAACCCCTCCCCACATATCCCCACATCATTGACAACCTGCACCTCTTAAGAATTTCCTAAACAAGAAGAAGGATGACTTTCCATTAACTGAGCTTAAGTTTTAGCTATGTCATCTATACACCTGTGAGTTATCTTGTGAAGATAAACTATGTTGATTATATACCTAAAGCCTACTGACTATTGTTAGACACTCAGTAGGGGCTCAGTAAATATAATCTATTTTTACCATTATTATATACCAACAATCATTTGCAAATTAAAACTAATGTCCATGTTTTGTCATGTTCTATTTCAGTCTTATTTTATTTAACATTATTAGAAGACTTCAAGTTTTACAGTACATATAACTTTTACATACCAACATGAACAAAAGGATTTGTCTTAAAAAATACTTCATACCAAATTTTACATATTTACAATATGCACTGATATACACAAGGACTTGCAAATAGTTTAGGATTTTCATATTTTCCAAAGCTTATAGCCCACTATTTCATAACGTCATAAATGCTTGCCCAAATATATATTCAATTAAAATTAAGCAAACCCTGAACTTATCATTGTCTGAAAAATCAGAGAATCTGTTGGCCAACATTGCCAACACCAAGGAACAGTATGCATTTTCTAAATTGTAGAAATATGCATAAAAGAAAGCAAGACCAGCACTGTTCATATAAATGATCAGAAATTTTAAAGCACTTATAAATAAAAGAAAAGACACAATGTATGTAAAAGATGAGAGGTTAGCCCAAAATATATTATTAAAAAAACAAATGCTTATCAAAGATATCTCTACTTGCAAACAAAAGAAAGAAGCCTACAATAAATAGAGGTTCTAGACAACATAGAGTGCAGAGGAAAAATAAGACAAAATACAATAATTTGGATGGATATTATATATAATAAAAAAAGATTTGCATATAAATTCAGAGTGTAGAAGAAAATTAAACACATTTTAATTATTTGAATAAATTAATGAAGAGTGGAATTTTTGAAAAATGGTTAAAAATCATAAAATCATAAAACAGAGGTTGAATACTATTTTAATTATTCAAAAATCATTTCAGAAAATAAATATAATTCTATAAAGAAAAACATAATATAATTTAAAATAATAAAAATATCTTAATTGCAAAAAATATATCTAAGAACTATTGCAGAAGTTTCAATTAAAAGTAAAATATTTGATAAATGAAGAAAATGCAATTTCTTAAATATACATTAAATAGTAGAGAAAATTAAAGCTGAAACTCCAGATTATATAGAGGTATTTTTAATGGAAAGTTTTTCAGACTAGCTGGAAAAATGTGGATTAATTTTCCATTCTTAGGTATATAAATTTTCCTCTATTAAGATTTTAGTAATTGAGCACAGCTTTTAATGGAAGAAATTATCTATTTTTAAAGACTATTGCAAATGAATAGCAATTAGGAGAAAGGAACTATTTTTTATTTCTGAAACAATGGATTACTAATATCTGAATCTTGTTTTGTTTTTTTTTTTTTAAGATTTTATTTATTTATTCATTTATACCCCCCTTGCTGCTTGTGCTCGCTGGGTCAGCTAACCACGCCGTGCGGGCGGGCTTGCCTTCACCAGGAGGCCCCGGGAACCGAACCCAGGGCCTCCCATATGGTAAACAGGAGCCCTACTGATTGAGCCACAGCCGCTTCCCTGAATCTTGTTGACACATCACACAATCACAGGGTTTTCAAATGATTAGCATGTAGACACAAAAGAGATACTACTATATGCAGATATTTAACCTCATGTATTTTCAAAACTTCAGGTCTTAAAACATTGCAAGATGAGATTCTTGATTTTGCTTACGTACCAAGAAAACATTCATCTCAAAAATTTTAAATGACAAAGGATTTGCCAAATCTTTTAAGGATGAATGGAAAATAAAAGCTGAAAATGAGAAAAATAAAATATTTTGTCTAATAGGTAATAAATACATACATATATTTAAGTTTAGTTAAGAAGATCATGAATAAAACTATCAGAAATGTTAGGATATTTCTATTTTTTTAACATTTAAAAATATTTTCCATATTTTCTTCTTCAATGTTCACATATAATTTTTCTATAACTTAATTCTTAATGTTTTACTTTGCTTTAAGACAAAATATTGAAGTGCTTTTTTTACTTTTTATCTGTTTGTTTATAAATAAGATAAACTAAGAGTATTTTTTATTCCAGTGAATATGATAATAACAAAAGGTATTGAGTATTCAAATTTTGCAGGAATGTAAATGTTGTGATGATAGTAGCCAAAATTTATTGGTACTGCATGAAAATTTAAAAATCAATGTCTGAATTAATTTGCATGAAAATCCAATGTATTTGCAGGTATCCATAGATTTATTTAGAATAATTTATTTAGTAATATATGTATTTAAGCAACAGATTGGACACATATTTCCTGGATTCTAAATATGATGTAGATTTCTAAAAACATATTTTTGGAAGTGTCCAGAATATGTATGTTCAAATAGAGGAGGATTGGACAAAAATGTAAAGTAATTAAAAGATGCTAATGTATTTAGAGAGAAACAGTAAATACCCAAATGGGTAAGAAAGAAAAGATGATCTCAAATATTCAGTATCATTGTCACTTCATTTGTTTGGAGTCCTCCCTCTTCTGCATGACTCTATTGAAGGTGTTTTTTACTTCTTTGTTCCTACGACTATAAATGAGAGGATTCAGCATGGGGATCACCATAGTGTAAAAGACAAATGCCACTTTGTCCTTTCCCAAGGAGTAGGACATTTTAGTTTTAAATAAGTAAAAATCATTGTCCCTAGAGGTAGGAGGCACAAGTAGAGAAGGCTTTGTACTTTCCTGAAGTAGAAATAATTCTCAGGATAGTAGACAAAATGCACATGTAGAGCACAAAGATTGTGGTAAAGTACAGACACCATTACGTTTGAATCAGAGGAAATAATTTTCAGATTTCATTGTCACTACTATCAAATTCTCCTTCATATATAGGCTACCTCTTCTATGACAGATGATATATATTCTTAAAAGGGCACACATCTTCAAAACATAATTATACTACATGTTTCAATGAGAGTGCATATGTTAGTACATATCTCATTTTGATATCTAAGGTCTTTATTCAATTACATTTTTGAGATGTATTAATTTTGCTACATGTACACCAATTTTCTGCTTCCTTCTTTTCTCCAGTAATATTATAGTAATGTTATTAAATCGCTGTAATCTATATAACTACCCCCTTTCACTAAATACATTGTTTTCTTTAGTAAGAAACATTCAGTACATACTTAACTACTGAGTTCTACAGGTAGCACAACCCATAATTTTGAGTGTGTACCTCTGATTATCCATGCTTGAATATTTTATGAAATATATCCAGGAGTGGAGACTGATTCCACACAAATACACACATTCAATTTCTAATAGATACTTTCAAGATTGCTTTTATTAATATACATTCCACGATCAATGTACAAGAATTTCAGAGTTCTGAAATCTTGCTTATGAATACATGCTAGTTATATAAGAGGTAAAGATTGAGACAATTCAATCAGATTTCATTTGATAGAACAAAATTGTTTTATTTACCTTAATGTGTTGTTATATTTTTAATATTCAAATAATGGTCATTTTTGAAATGTCAAAAAGCAAAGTCCATGTCAAAAAAGAAATTCAAATATTTTAAAAGAGACAGATAACCAAAAAAGTTTCATATTTCTTTAATACTTTATTATTGTTAGTTGTGATAAAATGAAGAGTTAGGTTAATGCTAATAAAGTAGTTGTTGAAGTCACACAGAAATGACCCACTTTATAGTAGAGCTGTTCTGCGAATTACCAAATATTTAGCTTTATCTCCTGGACACATGACTGGACTATTTCTCAGGATTCCTTACTGTCAGGTATAGCAAAGTGACTGAAATATAGAGTAACTCCTATGTGGTATCCCAGCGTCAAAGTCACTAAGAGTTCCTTGTTTGTCCTGAGTGGCTTTCTACACTGGCTTTCTGCTTTAGAATCTTTATTTTCCAAATGATCAACAATAAAATGTTGATGAAATATTGACAAAAGCAATAATGAGGAATCAAAGGATGAAAAGTGGTTACAGAGGAAGAGAACATGCCATTGCAAACGGAAAACTGTTTGCAGTTATATTGATTATTTGGTGATCCAGAAGCAATAGTTTAAGCCTACAAATCTAAACATGAATGTTCCTAATATATATTTCATAAAAGTATCTAAATAACAAGATATAATCTCATGGGTCCCTGTCTAAATCAATGTTTTTGTTGATCAATGAGTAAACATTAATAACCATTCACATTCAGTAATGTATTCTATTAGATTGTTGAACTATATATTGGAAAGGTATATTTTTTTCCTTAAAATTATTACAAACCTCTTCTCACCTTTTTTATGTCAAATTACTTTTGTGATTACAATTGCTTCTGAAGAATTAGGACCTTTCACATTTATATTTTAGTTAACCCAAATTCATGTTCATTTTGTGAAAAGAGGAAGAGTTTATATCACAACTGCTATTTCCATAAAGCTATTTCTGCTTAGATAATCATTATTGCTTGTAAAAATGCCTTGATAAGCAGTGAAGAAAGAAAACATAACTGTGACAGCAGATTTAATAGAGGGTGACTACTAGGGTCATAATTTTTGGAAGAACCTCAAGCTACATAGAGTAATAACACTCCAAGAGAAGGAAATAAAGTTGTACAGTTCTTGATGGAGATAAAGAAATACAATGAAGGATCAGAAAGAAGAGTAGAAAGTGAAGGAGCCAGTAAAATGGTACAAGGTTAGGGGAGTGGAGAAGATGAAGGGCAAGTGAGGAATTCTTCTGTGGTGGAGTGGCTATATTACTCTTAGAATTAGGAGGACTGACGTTATGATGTAAACTTCTACTTTTCTCACAGGCTTGTGGTGGCACAGGCATTTGGATTTGGGATCTTTGAAATTCCAGAGAGAAGGATATGCTGCTTAAGCCAAAATTATCTAGAATTTAAGGGACAAGGAAATCCCCAGTTTGGAAACTTAAAATTCCTTTATTTTGCTTTTGAATTAAAAAAAAATGTAGAATCATGAAAATTGCCACCTTCTTCTTTAGAGTTGATATACTATGAAAGCCTTTACACCCATAGTGTACAGGCATACTACATTTTATTGTGTTGCACTTTATTGCACTTCACAGATATTGTGTTTTTTACAGATTGAAGGTGTGTGGCAACCCTACATTGGGCAAGTTGATTGGTGCATTTTTCAAACAACCTGTGCTCACTTTGTGTCTCTTTGTCACATTTAATTTAAGGTATGCATATTGTTTAGACAAAAATGCTATTTCACACCTGATAAACTACACTATAATGTAAGCTATATCTTTCATATGCATTGGGAAACCAAAAAGCTGTATGAATCTTTTTACTGCAGTATTTGCTTTATTGCAGTGGTCTGAAAATCAAATAGTGATCACTGTGAGATATGCCTGTATTGAGATGCCTGTAAAATTTTAAGGTATAAAATCACAGTGTTTCAGAACAAAATGACATAATGAATCAAAGGCATGGCCTTTTTCCATCACTGAGATATGAGTTTAAATTTGCAAAAAGGTATTTATTATACCTCTGAATTTGGGAAAGTGTTGCCTGTTTTTAATCTCATATTTTTTATGGGATTTAATGCATGCAAAAACCTAGATTTATACAATTGAAATATTTTTGTCTTAGGCATCCCTAAATTATGGACTTGTGTCGGAGCTACAACTTCCGATTCAGCTACAGAATTAGGGGCCTTATGGTTGCTGTTTCAGGTCTTCCTGATTTCATAGATATGCCCAGAAGTACATTTTTCATGACTCTGCCTTGCTCTCTTATTTCCCCTAAATACTGGCACTGATTGTGATCAATGTTTAGACAGAAGATGCCATAGAACTCCCTGGACACCCAGACATACAGAATTTGGGATTGCAGAGGAAGTTATGTTACATGTGGTTTGCTATGACCAGTAGGGGATCACAGCTTGCAAATATATTACTTTTTCCCATCTTATTTCTTTGGAAACTTGAGCTTTGTTAATGTCCCTGATTGGTTTATTGAGTTGTTTCATCACTTCTGAATGGCAGTATAACAAGTGATATGTCAATATGTATATGGAATCTTTGAGCCAAATCCTTTTTTTCATCCTTTATTTAAAGAGGATTCCATGTAAAGTTTGATTAGAAAAAATACTGTAATTTAGTAATGTGGAATTGGTATATATCATGTAAACTGCTATGGGATTATTTTATTGAACACTAGTAAATGATATAAGTACAAGATTTTAAATTGCTTTTTCCAAAATCATGCCAATGTAGATGTACTAGGCAGAAAAATTTCTCACCCTCCCATAGATGTCCATGTCCTAATTCCCAGAACCTGTATTTCTCTATCTTTCGTGGCAAAATTGACTTTTCAGATGGAATTAATTAAGGAAATTAAGATGAGCTGATTTTCTTTTGTTATCTGCGTATGACAGAAATTTTGTTAAAAATCACAAAGGATTTTACTTAGGCCAGATGGAGGCATGAGCAACAGAGACAGACAGTAAGATTGACAATAGGAGCAGGTTGGAGAGATGTGATTACTGGATTGAAGGGGTCTACTACAAGCCAAGGAATAAGGACAGTGTGTAGAAGCTGGAAAGAGCAAGGAAACAGGTTCTAATAGAGCCTCCAGAAGGAATGCAGCCTGCTGACACCTTGTTTGTGTAGCAAACCTATTTTTGATTTTTAGTTATTTTAAGCCACTAAATATGTGGTAATTTGTTTTAACAGCAATAAGAAAGTAATACCTGAGACAGAAAATTAGTTTTAGAAAATTCATATATAAACCTAATTAAAAGGAAGAAAATGCTGCAGTTTTCAAACTTGACCTAAATTTACTTAAAGCATATTGGATTGGTGATATGTCATGGTCTCTTTAGCCTTTCTGCTCCAATTCTATTCATCTCACCAGATTCATAGAGAAATTTTTTTATTGGGAAGTATTCTTCTGTAATTGTTCATATATTGGCTGGTAAAGCCAAATATGCTTCTAATAAATTAAAATAAAGCAATCAAACCAATAGTTCAATAACAGAAAAAGGTTGAAATCTAATGTAATCAAATTAATGCCAATTTTGTATCTTGAGACCATAAATATCCATGTTATATTTTGACTTTTCTGCTTTCAACTCTTTTGTGTATTCATGACCAATGCTAGAATTTCATTCACTGACCTGAAACACACTTTTAGGTTTTTGCTCATTTTACATTCAAATGTCATAACTAGAGTTTATTACTAGATTCTGTTTTATCTCTGCATGTCTTGCCTTCTCTCCATCAATCCATCCAATGGTAGAAGCATTTTACAAATGCATAGATCTTTCATATGACTTTCAACTCCTTAAGAAATGTTATCACTTGTAAAATGATTACTTTGTCATTGTTATTTTTCCCTAACATAATTTTTCACCCCAGAGCCCACTAAATAAAAATATCAAAAAAATGTGTCTTTGATATTATGGTTTTATAACAAAGGCAATTCTAGACAACAGTAACTAACATAAGAATATCATATGGGAAAAACTTAAGTACTAACCATATTTAGATGAACATAAACATTTTGCTTTGTGTATATGACTGAATGAGAGGGGTGAAAGCTAGAATCTTTTTTCTTTTTTTTCAGAATATTGTGCTATATTTTTTATTCCATGCATTTTCAGCACTTTTATGTTTAGTTTTATTTTCCCCTAAAATTTTATTTTTTGTGATATAAATTGACTTTAAGGTGAATATAAAAATGGGCCCAAAAGAGTGGAAAATTGGTAGAAAAATGGTGTAATAAGAGGAAAAAATAATAACAAAATGGAAGCAGGTGTGGCTCAAGCAGTTGGGTGCCCGCTTACCACTACCACACGGGAGGTCCTGAGTTTGGTTCCCAGTGCTTTCTGGAGAGGATGAGAAAGACAGCAGGCTGATGCAACAGGATAGCATGGCAAGCTGATGGGATGATATATAGTATATTTATATTATATATTTATATATATACTTAATATATAGTTACTGTGATATAACAAGTACACAAACACAAACACACACACATTTATATCTTAAAGAAGAACTACTTAGTTTCTGGTTTAGAACTTACTCATTTATCAACATTTGATAAAAATTAATTGATTTCATAAATTCCTGTGACTTATTTTAGATACATAAAATGTGGATGTGATATTTAAATTTTATGCATCTTTTATATAATATCAAAAATTTTATTTAATACATATATTTAAATGCATCTAAAAAATAAGCACTTTGGCATGACACCATGTTCATGAATTTGAATAAGACATGCCTTAAAATTTAGTTCATTGCAGTTTTTTATATATGATGGAAAGATGAAGTTACTTTTCCAAGCTTACATTCTGTGGGAACCCAAAGCCCAGGCTCTCCCTCCTTAAATGAAACAATGTCCATAGCATATAACCACCTGTGTGACCTAAATACAAGTTAAAAATTAATGACCCTCCTCAAAGGATAAAATAACATACAAATGATATCATACACTATAATTTTCTCTAGGATGTACACTTCCTTCATACAATAACATCACCAGACCCCATTTGTGTGCTTCATGTGACCCCAGCAGAAAGTGTTATGAAATGTTTTTGTTCTGATCCCTTTATTTTGCCCCTCATTTTCCCACCTCTTTGTGGAGCATTACTTTCATTCTCTGAACTTCCACCTTCAGAGAACTCTTCTGTTTGTAAGTCATCAGTGTTGAGTGTGTTCTTTGGTCTTGCAGGTGCCCCGACCCATGACCTCCAAGTGGAACACATTGTCAATAAATACTAAATCGGTCATTTAAATACAGGGTTATAGAGAATCTCAGTCCTCCACAATTGTCTTTTCTCAGCTATGGCAGAGAAGAGATGTTGTAATCTTGCTGAAATTTCTCCAGTAGATATTAGTCAAAATGCAATATGCAATATGCAATATGTAATGGATTCCTTAAGTAGAATAACCAGTGACACATTTTTCAAAATTTGCTTGCATAATTTTATTTCCTTTCATTATGTCTTCCTATCTTCCTAATTGCTGTTTTGTCCTTATGATTCTTTAGCAAATATTTTTGTATGTAATCCAAGGATTATTCTAAGATATAGAGAAATACAGAGAGAGAAAGTTTGTGGTGGAGAAAAATGGAATGAAGAAATTATTTTAAAGAAATGTATGTTTTGTGATCCACAAAATAAATTTATACAAAAATTGTATTATTTATTGATAACATAGCCACTGAAATTAAATTATAAATTTTTATAAAATTTCTTTTATGTGTTTTCATTAAACAACATAAGTTGTCTGAATTTATATAGAAATTAAAATTTAGCTTAATTATGTAGTTTTACTCTAGAGTTCTCTGAGGCAAATAAGCATATTTTTTCCTAACCCATTTATGAAGCCATTTATTCTATGTATTAAAATATTATTTCACCTAGATCTGTGAAAGCCTTTCAGGGAAAGTAAAGATATGTTGTTTTCTTCTCAGTCCAGTAATTTTAAGACCATTTACACATTCTTTTTTTGACATAAGAACATCTTAATATGACAAAACTTTATTGCAGTTAATTTTAATGACAAAAATCATTTGTATATCAATAAATACAGCCTGGCCCAATGCACAAAAAATGCTTTACACCTTTAAACCCTGGAAAACACATGGGCCAATGCACATGGCTATAACACACTGAAAAAAAAAAGTTACCATGCAGATATCTTGCTCCTAAATATGGGTGCCGGTTTCAACTGTGTTCAATCAGGAAGGCTTGCTGTTCATAGATGGGTGCCTCTTTAATATATATATATATATATATATTTTTTTTTTTTACCATGCATTTTTTTTCTTCACACTGCACTGAATAAAAAACAGTTTGAAAGTATAGGGAAGAATATTAGAAATCAAATGCAACTTGTGGCAAATTTCATGATTTAATTCTTTCAATAATAAATTTTATAAACAATTTTAATAATGATCATTGGATGATATTTTATTTCCATCATTTTAGAGAAAACATAGACAACTACAATATATTAATGAAATGGTTGTGTTTTCTTTTGACAAAAATGTCTCAAAAATCCATCCAAGTACTTTACAAGGGTAATGAGCATATGAAGAGAGAAAGACCTTATGCTGTCATTAATTTAAAATTTGAACAAAAATAATAATGGAACAAGTTGCAAAGGTCAAAATGGACAATTTATTGATAATTTCAAGAATGAAATCTGAAATAAAAAGATATTTCATTGCTTTTCTTTGGAAGAAGAATTGTGTCTACCTCCAGAATACTTTCTGCTGTCCTGTTCATCACTGTTCCTGAAGAAGCAACAGAAAAACATCATTGTTAGTAAAGAGTACAAATTACTGAGTATGAAGGCTTTCCTGTGAGACAAGTTAAAATGTGAACCTAAGTTATCCCAATTTATAGTTATCTGGAAACATTTAAAATTACATAATTTTAATAACTGCTTTTTCCTTATATTTAATACAATATTGTGATGTGAAAATGTTTCCTTATATTTCACTATTACAACAATTAATGAAAGGCATTTGATGTATATGATAACAAATATAAGACTAATACTCAGATACGTGCTTCCTGCCATAACATTTTTGGACTTAAAAATCCCAATATTCAATTGTTCTTGTAAAATTTAAGATAATGTCATATAAGAATAGGATATAGAAATATAATCAGAAATGAACTGGAAAATAAATATTTAGATTGGCAGATTACTATTATCCATTAGATAGTTTTACATTTTATTTGAGAAAGTAGCATGGTTTCCTCAGGATGGAAGTTTAATATTTTGTTAACTGGTCAGTGAGCCTCAATTTTTCAAGAAAAAATACCAAGGACAACACGGACACATTCATAGAATAATTGTGGGTGTGTGGGTGTGGCTGCAGACCAAGTATATTAGTTGTTATTGACATTTAACTTGTGCTGACGGAAGAGAAGAACTTGTAACACTAATAAAAAGATATTGGTTACCAGAGAGTCAGAAAGGAGCTGGAGAAGAGGGAATATTAGGAGCAGTGATATTCTTCAGTATAATACTGCAATGACAGACAGATGACATTAAGCATTTATCAAGGTTATGTATCTGTACACTAAGTGTACACCATATTGTAAACTATGGACTTGGTTAGTAACAATGTTTCAATATTGGTTCATCAGCAGTAACAAATGTACCACACTAATCCTAGATGACAATAATAGAAACTGTGTGTGTGTGTGGGTATAGGTGTTATACGGAAATTCCCTGTACTTTAAATGTGAATTTTCTTCAAATATAAATTTAAAACGTCTCCAAAATTGAAGTGGTAAAAAAAAATCTTATTTTTAGTTAGTAGTCTTTGCATATCTTAGATTATTTCTAAATAAAGCATTTATCTATACTCCGATGAACATTTTACACTTATGGATAAATTGAGCTATTATGTTCAAACTGATTCTTAGTAAAATGTCATTGATTATATTACATTGATATTAGTTTTTGTGTAATTTGATTTTACTTACTACAATTACAAATGTCCTCAGGAGATGACGGCTTGATATAACCTCATATGGTTTTAGTAAATGCTCAGCACTCATTATGGAGTGAATTCACATTCTGTAATCCCTGTGGAGGACACCCTAATGTTACCTCACTTGCCCCTTGTGCCCTTACACTCTCAGATCCATCCAGCCCTCAGGAAATACCTTTTGCACTAGTTGGCTCTTGACAACAGATATTTGTCCCATCATTATCTTCCTACTTTTCAATTAAAGAAATTTATTAGATCCATCCTGAATCACCCAAAATTATCTCGCAAAGATATGATAATATTTATTGAGTCTATAATTAAGGCTCAGGATAAAATGAAATATAATTTAAAGAAAAACTTTCAAGTAGATGCTATTTGCAGATGGACCAATATCTGAAAAGCTAACTAGTCTATCTTCGAGAGTCACTTTGACAAACATATTTGCTCATTTGTTACCTCTGCCTTTAACCTCTGTCTTTTGAAATGAACTTTCATTTATCATTCCTCAAAGTTTACATCCGATGAGCAAAACCCTGAGAAATGACCTCCCATTACCTCAATACACTCCTAATTCATCCTTACTAATTCTTGCTTTGTTTATTTTTGTAGTTGGATTTATTTATTTGAATGGATATTATTAGTTGAAATTTACTTTTATTCCAATAATATTCACTTATTTTCCCCAGCAAGGATGGTTGTCCACCATAACAATCCCATGAATACAAACAAAAGTTAATTCTTAAGACTGAATTTGAAATTTAATCCAACAATTTTCAGTACATAATTTTCTAATTAGTTATGAAATGAGAACACATATGTCTACTGGAACAAATACATATGTGATAGCAGAATGAGGATTAAATCTATACTCAAAACTACTCCTCGAAAAAAAACATTTTCAGAAACAAAATATTGAATATAATGTCGATATCATATTGTCTTATAAAGAAATCCAGCTAGCTGAAACCACAACACCTCAAATATATTTTCCTTATTATCTTTTGAAGTGTTTTTTTCTGTAATAAAGAATAAGGTACTTTAAAATTGCTTCTATATCCACCTCTTATAAAAATTAAAATGTTTGCAGCTTTCCTGGATCAGTTCAAGTCTCCTTCAAGTCCGGTTTTCAAATGATCACAGCAAAGATTTAGCCATGGTTATACCCTGGTTTATTAGTTTAGCTGCTCCTTCAAATGAACTGAACTAATTTTTTAATTGAAAATAAAAACTGGATGCTAGGAGCATGGATGTCCTCACTTAAGTTTTTCAAAATCTGTCAAATAATTCTGTCCACAAATTAAACAAATTGATATCAAGTTAATATGCATTAAAATGCACTATCCACATTTTCTCCTAGCAAAGTACCAAAAAAATATTTTGAAAATGAATAATATCCGTGATTTTTTATTTATCAGGTCAATATAATAAATCGATATATTTAACTCTCAAGTTAAATCTTTACACTCTTCATCTCTGAGGTCTTTCATATTTCCATTAAGGATGAGTTCTTTGACTTTGATTGCTCACATTGGAACACACTGTATAAACACATAAAACAGTCATCATTTATTACTTACTGTTATGAAAGTTTGATTTTACATATATCGAGCACTACATTGAAACTGCAATAGCTCAAAGGCAGGATTTTGTCTGTCCACAAAATTGTATGGCCAGGGCAAAATAGTTTACTGCTATATATATTGGAAAATGGTGAGTCAAGAAATGAGTAACAGTTACTAGCAAGAGTTAGCAATTCTATTATGCTGCTTAAGAGTTACTGGACAATATATTATTATTCAAGTATACTTATGATTATATCTTTATAACAAATCCAAGAGGTGAGTCCATTATTACCTACTATAAGAGGTCTCAGATGAGGACAAAAGGCATATACAATTTAAGTAATTTGCTCAAAACTACATAGCTCATACTAGTGATAGCATCATGCAAAACTAAATTTTCTGAGAACAGACTCCTTGCTTTCAAGGAGTTTAATATATAGAAAGACCAAAATGATCTTTTCAATTTGTCCACTGATTATCATGACTCTTGACAATACTTTATGAACTAATGAATTCTTCATTATGTCAATGGTAGATATAAGCAAGGAAGGGATGTTTTTTAAGAACTTTTATCATTGATGTGGAGGCAGTGACCATTGGAGGTTCTGAGGGGAGGAAGAGGGAAAAATGGGTGTAATTTGGGGGCATTTTCGGGATTTAGGAGTTGTACTGAATGATATCGCAATGACAGATACAAACCATTATATATCTTGTCATAACTTACAAAAATGTGTGGGAGAAAGTGCAAACTATAATATGAACTATAATCCATGTTTAGTGGCAATGCTCCAAAATATGTTCATCAATTGTAACAAATGTAACACACTAATGAAGGATGTTGTTAATGTGGGAAAATGTGGGTGGGGTAGGAAATAGGGCATATGGGAATCCCCTATATTTTTTATGTAACATTTATGTAAGCTAAGTATCTTTAAAAAATAAAAATAGAAGTAGAAATAAGGAAGAATTGGTTTCACTAGATTTGAGAAATCATTCAGATGGTTGGTACGCGAAGAATTTTCAGGTTTTATCCTGCGTGTTCAGTAAGGTGAAGATGATAAAAATAGGAGATGTAGAAAAAAATGGAACAGGAGGAGGGAGAGGAGGAGGAGAGGAATGAGAATGAGTTGGAAAAATAAAGTAGGAGTACATGTAGATGTAGAAGTAGAAAGGAGAAGAAAAAAGAGAGGGAGAAATGAGAAGGAAAATGATGATGAAAGTGAAGAAGGAGAACATTTGGAAAAGAAAGTGGATGAGATCAGTTTTACCCATAATGATTTTGAAGTTCAGTTACACTTTTAAAGTACAGAACTAGAATGCCAGAAATATATTATACTGGCATATGTAGAGTTATGAAGAAAGAATATATATAAAGCAACCACACTTGATAAAATTGAAAAGGGAATATAGGACTTATACTTCTACTTAGATGCAGAAATCTGCACAAAATATTGCTCCAACTCTAACAATTTTAAAAAGCCATATAATCTAAAAATCATAGCCTTTCATGAGCTCACCAGAAAGTTGATGTTACAAATATTTAAGCAATTTCAATTCAAAATAAGGATCAGACCCTCTAAGAGATGTAACAAATGATCCATTTCTACTTTGTCAAAGGGTGAAAGAAATAGTTGGACACAGTACAAGAAAGTAATAATAAATCAGCTAAATTATAAAGAATTGGTAACCCAAATGTGGGCTAGAGCATCAGATGGAAAAAGAAAAGAAACCTAGAATCAAGGGGTTTGCATTTATTATCAAAATCTTCTCTGCAGGTATCTACCAAATTTTCATGAGAAAGATTGGGGGCTGGCTGGGACATTTTCAGTCAACATTAAATTGCAACCCACAAAATACCAAACATCCTCCTATCTAACGAAATGAAAGACCACTATTACTTTGTAAACTACAGCTTTATGCTTACTTTAGTCTTAACAACACATAAGATTTATCGAGATACCTAATCATAGGATTGCTCTGGTTTACTGAGAGCATGCAATCTATAACAGAAATTGCTTCCACATAACCTCCCCCTAATTATCCAAACAAAGTCTAGATCCAATCATAGGTTCTTTCTAACACCCTCTTATGGAGAATCTGCACATTTCCTCATGGCGTGTGTTATTCCTCACTGCACTGAGTAGAGAAGCCACCTTGTTGAACCACATGTGTCCCTAGTGGTCTTTGATTAAAGACCATTGACAATTAATAGTTTAATATATCTGCTGAAGAAGATGAACAACATGCACAGAAAAATTGAAAATTTCATCAGAGTTGGATACTATAAGGTAATTTCCAATAAATTCCTGGAAATAAAATATTAAAAAGCACACACAGAGAAACACAATATCATAAATAAAGAAATCCTTCAAAAGTTCATAAGTAGAGCCCATAAATCTGGGAAAAGGGTGAGTTAACTAGAATATAATCCAGTAGGAATTAACCAAATAGAAAGATAGTTAAAGAAAATTAAGAGGTAAAACATTATCCAAGAGCTATGGGACAATATCAAACAGTTTATTATACATGTACTTAGGGTTCAGCAACAGGAATAGAGAAGGAATAGAAAAGAATAAATATTTAAGGAGATAATGGCCAAGATATTTCCAAAATTAAGGAAAGACATCAAATCACAGGGCCCCAAATGTCAGTGAACCATAAGGAAGGAAAAATAGAAAAACAGTCAACTAACCATAAAACACATGAAGATTCATAAGATTCACTGCTGAAAGAAAACATAAGTATATAATTATGAAGGCACAAAGGGGTAAATACATATCAAATACAGAAGAACAAACATAATTATTATGAGACTTGACAATGATGATACCACCCAGAAGATAATGGTAAGCTATATTTAAAGTACTGATTGGTAAAAAAAAAAAATTCCAGAATTCTATTTAAATACCCATTGAAAACAACTTTCAAATATCAGTACATAATAAATATTTGTTAGGAAAAATAATACACACACAAATAAAATGAGAGAAAAATAATTTTTCTGCCAGGAGACATGTATTTTAAGAGCTGAGTCTCTGAAAGTCATTGATTATATACTTTGGAGTGATTAGCAAGAAACCTCAGCTATTTACAGTGGGGGAAGAACACAGAGATTGAAAGGTGAGGAATTTTCTTGTTTGTATGTCTGTTTTTCTTTATTATTATTACTGAAATAATGAAAACACTAATAATGATTGAAGTGATAAATGCAGAGCTTTGTGATTATATAAAATGCCATTGATAGTACTCTTTAAATAAATTGTATGTTTTATTAATATGTATTAATAAAATTGATTTGTTTAAAAAATATTACCTACATAGGTATATGATAATAGAATGATAGTTCTGTTAAACATATGTGTAAATGATACAATACTGTAAAAATGAAGATAAATATATAAAATATTTGATTTGAAAATTTTCTTTTAAAAATAATTACCTAAGGTCGAACTAGGTTGATGAATTGTTGGGTTTAAACAACACATAAAAGTAAAATTTATTACAAAAACAACAAAATGGGAAAGGAGAATTGAATCTTTACTATTTTATAATTTTAATTTGGTCATCTATTATTTTAGGCAGACTATGATAAATTAAACATGCATAAAATAATACCTATGACAACCACTAAAACAGAGAGAATAAAAATTATAAACATAAGGGATTAAAGTGAGAATATCACTATAATCACAAACAAGTATTAAAGGAGAGTAGCAAATGTTATAAACAACTTTTAGATTGTAAATTTGATAATTTAGATAACATAAAATTGTACATTTAATCTACAATCAGAAGAAATCTGTAACATATTTAGTCCTATGTCTCTAAAAGAAATTGTATTTTTTCTTGAAAGTCATCCAAATGAGAAAAAATTATGAAAAAGTTTTCTAAATGTAATATCTCAGCTTTGGAAGGTGGACAGAGTGCTGAGGGAAACCTACTCAACCAAGCAGAAATGGACAACCCCTTTGGATATAGTAGAGCAATAACAAAAGAAATCCTGGTTTCAGGATTACTGCAAGGAAAGAGCCACCCATAAAGCCTAGTTAGCTAGAGTCTGCACTGTTGCACCCAAGGAAGATACTTTCCCTTTTTTGAGCTATTCTATTTCTGAAGCCCTTACTTTTACCACCAGCAAACACCTGACTAATAACAGGTTAAATTCCTAGTCCAATCACATCATTTGATATTCACTCTTTCCTGTACAGGGTTCTTTGTTTCTGTAAATAGGACTATAATTGTATGTTTGAGTATATTTAGCAGCTATCTCCAAAATTACAGTCTTTTATTAGCAGCTCTAGTGATGTCAGCAAACAACAAACCCTTCGTATCCCTGTATTTGGTGATAGTTTTTAATATAATAAAGTAATGTATGATATGTTTATAACTCTGAAAAGACTAGTATATATTTGTAAAAAAAATGTCATGTGATGTGATAACATGGTGATTAAGAATTTGAGCTCCAAATTCAGTCTGTCTGGGTTCTAATTTGAGCTAAGCTATGAAACCTCTGTTTGCCCCAGTTTCATCATATGTAAAATTCAGCTATTCAAATATATTTATTGTGGCACTTTTCTAGGTGTTGAGGAGACAGTATCGAGCATATTTGGCAAAAATCTTGTGCTCATAGAACTTTAATTGTGTAGTAAAACAGAAAAGAAACAAAAGGTATAAAGAGACTATATAGAATGTAAGGTTGCATAAGTGCTATGGAAAACAAATGTCTCAATGGTAAGAGAAAGATCAGGTGAAACTTTAACTGGGTATAAAGGATGGTCTTAAGGGTTAAAGAATGAAAATGACCCATGAAGTTATCTAGAGGAAGAGAATTTCAAGAAAGAGTAAAATTTGTAAGTGTTCCAGGCCGCATCAGTACTAATGTATGGAGGAAAGGGCGAGGAGGTCTGTGTGGCCACTCCAGAGTGCACTAGATCATATGGGATCTGTAAGCTCTTGTAAAAAATTATTTTTACTCTTATTGTGATGGAAATACTTGTGAGTTTTGTAAAGAAAGTGAAATAAGACAACTTAAGTTTCAACAGTATCACTCTGACCTCTACATTGAGTTTAGACTCAAGGGGTATAAAGCAGAAAACATGGAGAGACAATCTAAAGGATGTGACCATAATTTAAAGATTGAGATAATGTTGTTTGGGGGCAAGGTGGTAGGAGAGGAGATGTTGAGAACTAATCACTCTCCAAATATATTCTGAAGATATATGGTATGTTGATGGATTTGATGTGATATGTGTGATGTAGAGAAAATGCCAGTTTTAGTCACAAGTATTTGAACAAGTAGGAGGACAACTTTTCATTCCCTGAGATTAAATTTGAGATATTACAAGTATCTAAGAATTATCTTGTGAAGTTAAAGTATGTTAATTATATACCTAAAACCCTTTGAATAGTGTCTGGCAGTCAGTAGGTGCTCATTAAATATAATCTGCCTTTACAATTATTATATAACATTAATCATTTGCATATTCATATTTTTCCTGCTCTATTTCAGATGTTTTAATCATTTTTAAGTAGTTCAAATTTTACCTTTACAATACATATAATTTTGACATACCACCATGCACAAAAGGATTTTGATTTAAAAATACTTCATACCTCCTCTTACATAAAACATGCTATGCAGACATAAATAAGGAAAAGAGAAGGAAAATGTCAAGAGTTTATTGTGTTCACAATGCTTAAGTGTTTAGATTACATTTATTTAAAACCACATCATTAATTCTTTCTAGAATATATTATAAGAGGACAGGGTAGTCTCAATTTAGTTAAAGCAAAACAATTTCTGAACTTACTACTTTCTCAAAAATTAAGGAATCTGTTAACCAGAGTTGCCAAAAACAGCAACAGGATTCATGTTCTAAATCATAGAAACGTATATAAATGAAAGTAAGGCCACCAGAGTTCATTAAAAAGAACAGAAAAAGTAAAAGTTCTATAAATTAAAGACTCAATACATGTAGGAAGTGTGAGGTTAGTTTGAAAAGTAGATTATTAAAAATAAACCCTTAACAAAGATATAGCTAATAGTAAACAAAAGAAGAAATTGCAATAAATTTAAATTCTGGACAACATACAGATCAGAAAAAAATACAGTAATTTATATGTATATTATATATAATAAAAAAATTTTATGGAAATACAGGAGGTAGGGAAAATAATGAATATTTTAATTATTTTATAAATAAATAAACAGTTATGAACTAGTGAGAATTCATCATATCTTTATCCTAAAAGTTTTGGACCTTATATTAATATTTCAAATATCATTCAAGAAAATGAACAATTATATTCTACAAAGAAAATGATCAATTAATTTTACAAAGAAAACCATAATATAAATTGAAATAATACAAATCACTTGAAGGTAAAGTATATCTAATAACTATTACTTAAGTTTAAATAAAAATAATTTGACAGGAAAATGAAGAAAACATACTTTTTTAAGTATATTTTTAATAGAAGAGAAAATTTAAAGTGCAAATCCAGATTGTGTAGAAGCATTTTTAAAATGAAATATTAGCAATTTGCCTGAATAAAATTTATGGTATGTCATAAAATTTGGATTGATAATCATTCATACCTTTGCAACTTTTCTCTATTAAGGTTATTAAAACAAATGAACAAATATTTTAATTCAAAAATTACATCTTTTTAAAGAACATAAACATACAGAAACCAGGAAAAATGAAATGATTTTTATTCATACCAAAATTAAACAAAGACATAGTAATTATTTAATCTAGTTGATGTGTGACAGAAAGAGTTTTCAAATGGTTAGCAGGAAGAAGCAAAAACTGGTATAACTATTTAACTTCAGGAATATACAAAACTCCAGGGCTTAAAGCATTGCAAGATGAGATTCTTAATTGTGCTAATGTATCAAAAGGAATTCCTCTCCCAAATGAAATAACAAAGAAATTGGCAAAGGTTATAGTGATGAGTGGAAAAAAAAAAGCTAGGAAATAGAACCTGAAAATGACTATACATATATATACACACACACATACCTAAACAAAAGATTTGTCTAGACACATGGACAAAATCTTAAAAATTAGGATATTTCTATTTTCTGTAATAATTTAAAATGCATACCAAATTTTTTTCAATGTGGACATATACTTTTCTCTAAAACTTAATTTTATCACAATAATATACTTTTTTCTAAGACTAAATATTGAAGTTCCCTTTTTCTTTTGCAGCTGTTTGTTTATGAGTAAAATTAGTCAAAAATATTTATAAAACACCAGTGAGCATTTTCATATCAAAGTTATTGTGTATTGAAAAGTTTCCAGGAATATAAGCATTTTGATGGTCCTTTTTAAAATTTATTACTACAATATTATAATTTCCATACATAACCTGATTTAATCTTTAAGATAACTGTATTTAGAATTTTTTTCTTGTAAAGTTGTGGATACTAGATTTACACATTCAGTGACTTACAAAGAGATATATAAATAAAAATCTGGAAGATCTACAATCTAAACTCTTGGTTTTCAGTCCAAAGCATCACTCTTTAAGACTATGCTATATTTTTCTCTACATAATAAATGACTAAAGAAAGTGCTCTTCATAAAAATATTCTCTGAAATTAGAATAGGCTTGGGGATTTTTAGGATACAATTTGAAAGGTCGCACTACATTTTTGTTGTTGTTGCCCTTAAAAATACATACATTTAAACTAAAGTTTTAACACATATTTCATGGCTTCCAATTACTATGTAGATTTCAAAATGATATTTTGGAAATATTCCATATCCTGTGTGGTCAAATAGAGGAATGTGCAACAGAAATTCAAACTACTTAAAGGATGCCACCGTATTTAACGAATAAATATCCAAACAAGAAACAATGCACTTAAATGTTCATCATCCCTGTCATTAAAATTGCCTGGAGCCCTCCCTCTTCTGCAAAACTCTAATGAGAGCATTTTTCACTTCTTTGTTTCTAGGACTATAAATGAGTGGATTCAAAATGGGGATCACCACAGTATAAAACACAGAGGCAACTTGATTTCTTCCCAGAGAGTAGGAGTCCTCTGGTTTTAAATAAGTAAAAATCATTGTGCTGTAAAAAATGGTGACTCCCAGAAGGTGGAGGGCACAAGTAGAGAAGGCTTTGCGCTTTCTTGAAGTGGAATTAAATTTCAGGATATTAGACAGAATGGACACATAGGAAACTATCATTGTGCTAAGAGACCCCATTATGTTTCTAAAAGCAAGAGTGATCTCCATGATTTCAGTACCACTTATGTCAGTACAGGACGGGGATAAAACTAGGGTTGTGTCACAGAAAAATGACAGACTGCATGGGATTTACAGAAATGCAAACTACTGATGCAAAGAACAATAGCTAATGATTGAGTAAAGCCAATCATGCAGGACATGGTGATAAAGGCATAGCAGAGTCTCTTGGACATAACTTGGTATTGCAGAGGATTGCATATAGCAACATAGCAATCATAGGCCATGGAAGACAGAAAAAAAGAATTCAGTGACAACCAAGTAGACAAAGAAAACATCTGAGTGAAGCAGTCCATGAATGAAATATATTTGTTGGAAGTCAGTAAGTTCTCTAAGGTGTTAGGTATGCTGACTGTTGTGTGACTAAGGTCAAGGAATGACAGGTGACTGAGGAAAAAGTACATGGGAGTCTGAAGCTGGAGATCCAGGAGAATGATCAATATTGTACTTGTATTTCCCAGCACAGTAATCAAGTATATCAGGAGAAATAATATATACTTGTACATATAGGAATTGTAGAATCTCTTCAGAGTCTGTCAATCCCAGTAGAATGAAATCAAGTCCATTTGTGTAATTCCTACATTCCATGGCGATAAACTATTGTAAACTATTGAAAAACTAAATGTGAAACTTAGCATGAGTGACTTCAAAAAAAAGCTTTTTTAAATTGAAATGGTCTGGAGTTTAAAACAAAATTTGTCGATTGATTTTAGAAATTCCAAATAAAGTGTAATTTTCAAAATATGACAGAAAAAAATCTTAGTTTGATTGCTAAAATATAAATTTAGTATAAATCAACTTTTGATATTTTATAATGGAAATTCATATATATTGCATAATAGAATGACTTGATACTCTTATCAATATTCCCTACATTAAAACATGTATTAATATTAAAATATTATAAGTATTACTATTTTACATATTTTTTAGATGAGACAAAGGGCACAGAAATTTAAGTAACTTATCCAGAGTCACAACCATTAACTTTTTGGTATGGTGATTCTACCAAAATTGGTTGAGTCCAGAGTTCATGATCATAATACTATCTTCTTACTTGTATTTAATTTCAGAAAAACAAAAATCTAGTTATGTAATAAACAATGATATAGATTTTTAATTCTATTATTCTTCTGTTATTGCCAATATTATTTAGTACAAATGGCAGATCAGAAATTAAACCTTAGGTGCATTTACATTACAGAGCGCACAAAACTATTAATTTTCAGAAGATAGATAAACAGATTCTTAAACTTCTTCTAAATATTATATTTTCAATAAATGTTCATTGCTTGATGACTCTGATTTTGATTCCATAAATTCTATATTTCCATTTCTAGAAATCCTGTTATTACTTAGGTAATGCCTAGATGATATTTAAATGTCTGTGCATAATATTCTAATAATATTCCCATTTTTTAGATAAATTAAAATGTCCTAATTTTGACATAAATACTTACCATGAGTCGAAGTTGGGGAAAAATTCCTATAACATTATCTGTCTATAACTTTGTCAGCCTAAAGTTTTCCTCCCCCCAAAAAATATTTAAACCATTTAAGGTTTCTGCAGCATCATATTTCTCTTCTTTGACATAAATAATGTTTAATTTTGAGGTATATGTGTATAAAGAGAGTGAGAGCAAAAGTGAGAAAGAAAGAGAGAGGGGTAAATAAATTTACCAAAAGTGTTTGTTCAGGTCCTACTCAAATAGAAAATTCACCTGGAAAGTATGTCTCCCAAATACCTCAGTAGCTACTGTGAACACAAGCAGAACAGTGTAGCCCTTGCCTTTTATCCTGATATTAACAGGGTAACTCTTATATTGACGATTGCTGATAATGTAACATTTGGTCATGTCTGGGACCAATTCCCAAGGAAGATTGCATGGCATCATGCCAAGGATAAAGGTTCAAGGACTAATGCATCCATGTTAGGTTTTTAACAGAGAATTGCCTTCACCTTGGAAGTCATATAATGTTGAACAGCATTTTTGGTATTCTCTTGTGATGCTATAGTTTATGAGTGGGATAAACGAGGCCATTTCTACAGAAATATTTTATTGCTCTGTGGCTGAAAGTCCAGATCATTAACCACCAAGAATGGAATAACACATTATGCCCAATGGCACCATCATAGGATTAATCATTGTTCATTATAAAACTATTATTACACAAAAAATGAAAGAAAAAAGAAAATCTTTCATAAGTATTATTATTGTTTTGAAATGCATTTGCCTCCAAGTATTTTCCTTTGGGTATATCAAGCTTATTTGTGTGTATACTTATGTCTTTATAAAATTCTGCTTTCTTAATTTTCAGTAATATACTTATTTTATTATTAAATAATTTTAATTCTTACACCTTGGCCTCTTTTACAACAAACGTTTGTAAAACCCACAATTTTGCGTATTTTGCTTTGACTGGTGCAAACTAACTTCATTCAAGGAGTGTGAACCAGTTCATTTCTGAGGCATCCAAGGAAAGCTTGATGGTGTTTCCCCAGTCAAGTTTGGGAATATCTGTTAATTAAATGACACAGCAGATGCAATGTATTTAGCTACCACACACTTTTGTGCAATTTGTTTTATTATTTTAGTTTATTGGTGTTTTTTTATATTAAAAGGAACATGTTGGACAAATGTAAAAAACAGTGCTGAGATGAATAAAGATTTTATAATTATATTAATGGCCAAAAGTTTACTTCCTCTTTATACAACCATGTGAAATGAATTCCTGTGAATCTTTCATTAATTAATAATAATTTCATGTTGATTTTGAAGCAACTCATGGAAAAACTACTGCTTATATGACAGAATTTCCAGAGTGAATTTTTGTAAGGATCAAAAAATTATAAAATAATATTTTATATATTAGATAAAGTTTTGTATGTATAATTTTTCACCAAAAATTCAGTGACAGTGAGATAAATTTATTCAACAATCAAAAGCCAGAATCAATTTTTTTCACAAGAGGTCAATTTGTGGTTCTATGTCAATGCCCCATTAATAGGAGGTACAAAATAACCTTCTATGCAAAATAACCTCCACTGCAAAGTAACCATAAGGAACTTTTTCTTCCCAGCTTTGCAATAATTTTTATAGATATTAAGTGTATTTTCAAATACTATAAATACTACTTGAAGAAAAAATAATTCAGAAAACTTGATATGACTAATTGCTTTTGCTGAATCTTTATTGTTGAGATTCTAATATAATACCACTAACATTTTAAAAAATGACAGATCAGGAATAAGAAACAGAAACGTGACTTATTTTTCCTATATTTCAACATATAAGAACTTTATACCTGACAATTATTCAATGTCATTTATTAATAAAATTCTATTTCTCTTTTTAATAATCTCCCTTTTTTATGTGATTTGAAGCTCTGTTTAGGAGTTTTATAGTTTTCTGTTAAATTGCCTCTACTGTTATTGCATACTGTCTTTCATATCTCTGGAATACAGAGGTCTACTTTTTCTAATAGAACTATTTTATACAGGTTTATTGATAAGCTTATATTTAAAGGGATAAATTTTTACATACATACCATTAAATGAAGTTAATGATTTAGCTTATGTTTCACACTGTAATATAGTTCCATAGATTTTTTTAAACTTTTGTTCTTTTACAACATATACAAATCTAACATTTTCCCCTCTTACTCAAATTAAGATATATATATCAGTGCTGTTAATTGAGGTCACAATTTTGTGCTCGCATCACCACCACCCAACACACAAACATCTTCATCCTTACAAAGAGGAACTTTGTATATTTTAAGCCTTATCTTCCCATTCCCTAGCCTCACCCCTGAGTAACCTTATTCTAGGTAATGATTATGAGTTTGCTAATTCTAATTGTTTCACATCAGTGAGATCATACAATGCGTGACCTTTGGTGCTGATTCATTTCACTCAATATGATGTCTTCAAGGTTCATTCATGGTTTTGCATATATCAATACTTTGTTTTATAATTAAATAATTTTTCATTTCTTGTGTGTATACACCACATTCAAATTATTCATTAATCAGTTGATGGACACATGGTTTGCTTCCGTCTTTTGGCAATTGTGAATAATGATGCTATGAACTTCAATGTGCAGATATCTATTCAAGTCCCTGCTTTCAATTATTTTGGGTATATACATAGTAGTTGGATTGCTGTGACGTACAGTAGTTCTATACTTAGCTATCTGAGGAACCACAATACTGCCTTCCACAGTGGCTGCACACTTTTAAAATGTCACCAAAAGTGAATGAGGGTTCCTATTTCTCTGCATCTTCTCCAACACTTGGAATATTATGTTTTTGTAATAGTAGCCATTCTAGTGGGTGTGAAATGATAATCTCATTGTGGTTTTAATTTCCATTTCGCTGAAAGCTAGTGATGTTGAACATCTCTTCAGCTACTAGTTAGCGATTTGTATATCCTCTCTGGTGAGATGTGCATTGAAGTCTTTTGCCCACTTTTTTAATCGGTTGGTGTTTTTTTTTGTTAAGTTCTTTTTTATATTCTGTATATTAAACCATTATCAGATATTGAGTTTCCAAATATGTTCTCCCACTGTGTAGGTTGTCATATTATTTTCATGGTAAAGTACATTGAGGAACAAAAGTTTTAACTATGATGAAGTCCATTTACATATATATATATTTTTTTCTTCCTCTTTTTGGTTGTACTGTGGGTTTAAAGTCAAAGAAACCATAGCCTAGAACAAGATTCTGAGAATGCTTCCTACCTTTTTTTCTAGGTTATTGATAGTTCTAATTTTTATATTTAGGTCTTTGATCAATTTTTAGTTGATTTTTTAATAAGGTGTTAGCTGGATGTCTTACTACTTTATTTGTGGTTTTTTTTTTTTTTTTTGCACACGAAGATCAGGTTTTCCAACACTGAAGAACTACTCAATTGGGAAATTGTCAATAATCAGTTGTCCTTAAATTTGAAGGTTGATTTCTGATCTCTCAAATCAATTCCATTTCTCTATATGTCTGTGCTTGGGCCAATACAATACTGATTTGATTTCTGTGGCTTTGTAATAAGTTTTAAGATTGGGAAGTGTGAGTCCTCCAACTTCATTCTTTTCAGAATGTCTTTAGCATTTCAGGCTACTTACAGTTCCATATAAATTTGAAGATTAGCTTATCAATTTCCTCAAATAAGGTTTTTGGAATTTTGTTTGGGATTGCTTTGAATCTATAAATTGCTTTGGGTATGACTGACATCTTAGTGATATTTAGTCTAATCCATGAACAAAGAATGCCCTTCTATTTATTTAGGTCTTCTTTGGTTACTTTTAGCAATGTTTTGTAGTTTTTGTGTATAAATCTTTTACATCCTTAGTTAGAATTATTCCTAGATAATTGACTCTTTTAGTTGCTATTATGAATAGAGTGCTTTTCTTGATTTATTTTTCTGATTATTCATTGCCTGTGTAAAGAAACATTAGTAATGTTTGGGTGTTGATTCTGTACCTTGTCACTTTGCTGAATTCATCTATGTTTTTTAAATGTAATTCCACTTATTATATGTTCAGATTCTAACAAGCACATGTTTAAAAATAATGAAAATTCTATCATTTAGGATATTTATTGTGAAAGTATATAACTTGTAACAACTACAAAAATGAAGTGAGAGGATGCTAGAGCATAGGAACAAATATTTTCATATGTTATTGAAATTAAGTTGGTGTTAAATAAAATAAGACTTTTATAAATATAGTATTTTTTATTTAAGTCCAATAATAACTGCAAAGAAAATATCCAAAAAATAGATGAATATGTGAAGGGACTCAAAATACTACATTGCAAAATATTAAAAGATATGAAAACAGACATTTATGAAGAATTGAGGGAAAATATATAAAAATAACAAAAACAGTATAAAACAAAGGGAAAGTAGTGAAAATGGTCAAAGAAAGTTCTGCATTATTAGTAAATATTTTAAATAGATATGGAATAAACTCTCCAATAAAAGGCCCAGATTGGCACAATGGTTAAAACTATATCTGTAATACAAGAGACTCAACTTAAATGCAAAGGCACAAGTTGGATGAAAGTAAAATGATGGAAAAACAATATTCAATGCCAATAATAACAAAAAAGAACTAGGGTAGCTGTACTAATATTAGATGGAAGAGTCTTCAAGTTCAGACAGTTAAATAGGACAAAGAGTAGTCTATCTACTGATGAAGTGTTCAAGTTAACCAGAAGACATAACACTTATGTATAGATATGCATTGAAACATAGGAGGCCCAAAATAATGAAGCCAATATTGATACATTTGAAAGGAGAAATAAATGGTTCTATGAGATAGTAATAGATTTCAATATGCACCATTTAATAATGGATAGGACACCTAGATAGAAGTTTGATAAGAAAATGTAAGCCTTGAGCGATATTGTGAAAAACCTAGAACTAAAAGATATATGTAGAACACTTCACCCAAAAATAATCAAAATACACATTTTTCTCTAGTGCAACCAGGTCATTCTTTAAAATAGACCATACATTAGATCACAATACAAAACTTAATAAATTTGAAAGATTGAAATCATATAATAAATCTTCTCTACCAACACTGAAATGATGCTAAAAATCAATAACAGAGATATACCTGGAAAACGAACTATGTGGAAATTACAGATACATTCAACCAAACAATCAGCCAAAGAAAGAAATCACAAAGGCAAGTAAGAAATGTATTGACAAGAATGAACAAAAACTAGATATACCAAATCTTATAGAAAATCTAGGCAATACTGAGAGGGAAATATGTAACTGAATTCAAATTTTCAATATATAAGTATTAACCTCACAATTTGAGAAACTAAAATAAAAGAACATAATAAAACCAAAGAAAGGTTATGGAATAAAGTTACAAATATTATATTGGAGATAAAGGATATAGAGAATAAAAACCCAATAGAGTATATCAATAAAATCAAAAGTTGTTTCTTTCTATGATCAATAAAATCAACAAAATGTTAGCTAGTTCAACAAAGACAAAAAGAGATAGGACAAAAATAATTAGCAACAGAAATGAAAGAAGGGACATTACTATACATTCCACTGTAATAAAATGGAGTATATAACAGTATAAAATGAAGAATTGCCCCCCTCCCACAAATAGATAATCTAGATGAAATGGACAAACTACTTACACTCACTCAAGAAGGAATAGAACATTTCAACAGACTTAAAAGAGAGATCAAATCAGTAATCAAAACTTGCTAACAAGCAAAATAACAGCACCTGACATGTAAACTTGTGAAGTTCACCAAACATTGACAAACAGCTATTTTGTTCCTAGGCCTCCAAAAAATTGATTCAGAGGGAATATTTCCTAACCTATTCTATGATTTGAGCCTTACCTAAATACCAAAGACAGATAAATATACCACAAAAAAATTATGGACAAATATCCTTTGAATATTGATGAAAAACTCTCAAACAGACCTTAACAAACAGAATCCAACAGCACATTAACAGAATTATATACCATGACTAACAGATTTATCCCGAGTAAGCCATGGTGGTACAAAATAAGAAAATTAACATAATACACCATATTAATAAAATGAAGTAAAAAACCCCAAAACATGACCATCTAAATTGAAACAGAAAAGTCATCTGGCAAAATCTAGCACTCTTCTTGTAAACAGTATCATAGAACAAAAATAGCGGGAAACTAACTCAAAATATAAAGGTCATATATGAAAAACATAGAGCTAGAATCATATTCAGGGAAAAGACAAGGATGGCTACCATCACCAATATAATTCAGTTCTAACCAGAGTAATTATCAAGAAAACAATATAAAAGGAATTCAAATTGGAAGGTAAGAAGTAAAACTTGCATTGTTTGCAAATAACATGATCCTATATATAGAAAATTCTCAAAACTGTAAAATAAAGCTAAGTTAATAATTAAGTTAGCAAAATGGAGGATATAATATCAATTCAAATAATCAGTGATGTTTCTATAAATTAGTAATTAACCATTTCACGAGGCAATCAAGAATAAAATTCTGCCTACTAGAGAAAGTATAAAACACCAAATAACTAGAATTAAATTTAACCAAGGCTGTAATGGATATATATATAGAGAAATCAAGAAAACATTTATGAACATACTCAAAAAAGACCTATATAAATGGAAGGATATTCCATGTTCATGGATTTGAAGACTAAATATTATTAAGTTGTCAATTCTACGTAACATAATGTATATATTAAATGCAACATGAATCAAAATTCCAACACACAGCTTTGCAGAAATGGAAAAGCCACTCAACATATTTTTTTATTGGATAGTGAAGGACCAAAGAGACAAAATAGACTTGATCAAAAAGAAAGATGTTGGAGGCCTAATACATTCCAATTTCAAAATTTATTACAAGGCTACAGTAATAAAAATATATTACACTGGTACTTAAAAACCAATTGAATTTAATTGGGTGTTCAGAAATAATCCTTCCCATCTATTGCCAATTTACATTTGAAAGTTGTGCCACTTCTATTCAATGATGAAAGAGTTGTCTCTTCAATAAGTACTGTTGAGAAAACTGGATTACTATATGAAAAAGAATGAAAGTGAACCCTATCTCTCATCATAAACAAACCTTCACTCATGGGTCAAATATATAAAAATAAGAACTAAAAGTATAAAATCTCTTGGGGACTGAATTATGTACAGCAAAAAAAAAAACATATTTTGAATCTTCCCTATTCCATTTTAAATTATTACAGTTTGATGATGTTATTTTTAGTTAAGGTGGGATGAACTGAATCCATTTGGGTTGTAATAGACTGTTCCAATTCTTTATAAGTAGAATGAAATTCAAATGTTGAGGAAAAGTCACAGAAAAAGCAGAGATCAAGGGATTCAGGGTCAAAAGGAGAATGATATCACCATGTACATTGTCACATGACAGAAAATCCGAGGACAAAGGATGACTGACGGCGAGGCTCAGAACATCACAGTCTTTGGAGAGATAGAACCAGAATTTGGTTTTATTAATTTTCTCTATTGTTTTTTTTTTTTTAATTCTCAATTCCATTTATTTGTGCCCTAGTCTTTGTTATTTCTTTCCTTCTCCTTTCAATTCTGCTTGAATTGAGATTACTTTGCTTTTCTTTTTCTAGGACTTCCCAGTAAGAACTTAGGTCTTCGATTCACTTTTTCACCCATTTTAATGTAAGCATTTAGACTATAAATTTCCCTCTCAGCACTGCCTTTGCTCCATCCAATAATTTTCGATATGTTGTGTTTTTGTTTTTGTTCATCTTGAGAAAATTACTAATTGTCCTTGCAATTTCTTCTTTGACCCAATGATAGTTTAAGAGTGTGATTTTGACTACCACATGCTTGAAAATTTTCCAGTTCCCCACATGTTTTTGATTGTCAGCCTCATTCCCTTATGGTCAGAGATTATGCTATATATACTTCCAATCTTTCTTGATTTACTGAGACTTCTTTTGCTGCCCAATATGTTGTCTTTCCCAGAGAATGATCCATGCATACTTGAGAAGAATATATATCCTGCTATTCAGGAGAGGAATGTTCTATAGATGCCTGTTGGGTCTAGTGTATATGTAATATTTTTCTAATCCTTTGTTTCTTCATTGACTCTATAAATGTTCTAAATTTTCTATATTTTGAATAGTCTGATGTATTGAAGTATCCAAAAATTGTTGTATTTATGACTATTTCTCCCTTCAGTTTCTCAATCTACAAGACAAGAAGGAGGATGATTTATTAGGGTAATGAGTCTAGTCATAGCTTAAGTTTATAAAATTTCTCATTAATTTGGGTCAAATTAATCCTAAGTGAAGCAATTGGTGGCCTTTGCATACCAATAAAAAAAGTTTCCATTGTTTCTGAGAAATTCTGTTGCCTTTATTTGCTGAGGTGACTCCCAAATGAACAATTTTGTTAAGGTCAAATATTCCCCATAATGGCCATGAAAGCCCAATTCACCTTGGGTGAAGTTACGTCATTTAAAAAGACAGTTTCAACATTGCATTGTAATAAGAGTACGTAAAGAACAAGGAATTTTTTTTTTTTGGAGGAAGGGAAGATTTAGATTTAGAGCAACCCCAGAGAGCTAGCAATACTCTGTCAAAATATATTACACATCCACATCTTGTCTCAGGCCCCAATACTGACAGGTGGCCACTGCCAAATAAAATTCTGACTATCTGTATAGCAGGCAGAAGAATAGAAAATGCTGCCTCTGGATCAAAGCTAAGCTTAAACTACAAAATCATAACAGATTGAGAACCATGATATTTTATTTTAGTGATGCACAGCAAAGATTTTACAAGTGAATGTTGATATGTATTTAGAAACTGCCATTAATTTTGCTAGTGGATCACATGGAAAATAATGGTGAGTGCCACTCCCATTTCCATTCTATGGTCTTAGGTCTCTGAATCCCAGCTATGGGAAATATAGCACCATAGAGTGGACACTGATTTAGAGGATATACAGTCATTTAAAATCTATTATCCATCCCTGTAAGGCATTGTTCCACTGTTGACGTTGTGATTGGGTCTTCAATGTTCCTCTATGGTATTATTAATCTATCTGTTTCAGGATATGGTTTACATGAACATGGAACAATGACCTGAATTTCCTTTGTTGTGAAGTGATTTCCTTGAGCAGAATAATTTTTGTGGAATACCATGATGGTGGTTTAGGCATTCTAAAGGGCACATATTTGAAATAATAATGTATGTAAAGAAGGCAAATCAGGACCCAGAATAAGATTATTTTCCAGTAAGAACAAAATGCTGGCATTTCAATGATTAAAGTTGTCCAATATGCTCAACCTGACATCAGGTAACGGTGTGGACACATTGGAGAATGGAGACATACCGGGGTCTTAGTGTTGGTCTCTGCTGCTGGCATACTGGATACCCAACAGTGACTCTGCTCATGTTGGCCTTGGTTAGTGGAAATCCATGGCACTGAGACTGTGCATAACCTGCATCGAAAACACTATGTACACTTTGGTACTGAGCCCTTTGGGTAATGGCTGGGAGAAAGGTTGTGTAGTATTAATAGTACAGGTCTTCCTAACCACTTAATATAAAATATTTCTCCACGAAAGGAAATTCAGGTAAACATTTACATAGGATACAAATATGTTCTGTATTTTCACCTGTTCAGAAAGTTCTATCTACATACTTGTTCCCAAGAACAGTTAGTCTCCAATATTCTATGTTCCTTTTAAACCCTGACAACCCATCCAGAATACAGGTCACAGTTCATGAATTTGTAAGGCAATGCACATCCGGTGATTTCTCCTTCCAAGCAATATAAACTACCAGGTACTCTGCCTTAGGTTATAGACTATGTGAATATTTCCTTCCACAACTCTACTTTAATAATATAGCAGAAAGGGGCTGTAATACTATAGCTGTCCATTTTGGGAGGTTTATCTATACTGTGTAAAACACTTTGTAAAAAGAGACCAAGTTTTCACTTCCTATAAATATACATGATATCAAAGTATCATTTCATTATATTAAATGTATTTTCTTTTTTTAATAATATATTTTTAAATATACTTAGATTACATAAATGTTACACAATATGCCCCACCTCCCATACCTCCCAAAACCTCCCACATAAACATCTTTCATTAGTGTGGCACATCACCTGAAATGTATATACACTTCCTGGGGCTTTGCCACTAAGCATGGACCATAGTTCACATTGTAGACCACACTCTCTCCCACACAGTTATGCATGTTATATGCTGATATAAAATGGCCTATATCGTCATTGCAATGTCACTCAGGGTAACTCCCATGTCCCAAAAAAGCCTCTGTATTACAACTGCTTTTCCCTCTCCCTGCCTCCAAAGCATCCAGTGGCCACTGGCTCCACATTAATGTTGTAATTTCTTCCATTGATTGAATCACAATATGTGTATAACAGAATACCAGTAAGACCACTCTAGTCCATAGCTCTTCCCCAATCTAGTCCATAGCACTTCCCCAGTCTGGGATGCTGATATCCACTCCACCTCTAAGTAAAAGGGGCTTATATCCCATGGATAAGATGGATGGGATTATTCTGCCTGCAGCTGCAGGTTCTTTCCAGTCCCTGCGATGGCCATTGTCCATCATCACCTCCCAGCCAGGAGTCCTGGGTGAGTCCATTGAGCAGTAGAGTAGTTGTAGCTCCACTGAGATTCTGGATCCAGATGGCACACGAACAACCCAAAGACTCCAGTCTCTGGAAGTACACCTACAAACTCCAGCACCACATATAGGATTGAATGGAAGGCACAGATGGACCATGTGCAGAGAAGACATTTGAGTCCAACTCTGTCACTTTCAGGAGCCCAGCTTCCAAAATAGGGCCTACTGTTAAGGCACCAAACTCTGGAGCTATCTGCCCTGATATAGGACCTGAGTGTCTCTAGAGCCCTCAGGAGTCCCTCTATTTGGGCTGATATCCACATTGGAAGCCTATGAGTTCCTCCTGAGATGTGCATAAGCGTTACCTCTGGGATGACCTCCCTAATCACTTTGTAGTCTCTTAGACATATGACCTCATTTGTATTTACTTTTCCCCCCTTTTATTCAAGGTCTTTTACCAGTCGTATTGTCAATTGGCACTTGGTAGTAATCCCTCATAGCCAGGGAGGCTGATCCCTGGGAGTCATGTCCCATGCTGGGAAGAGGGAAATGCAATCATATGCTGAGATATGCTGAGATTGGCTTAGAGAGAGGCCATATTTGAGCAACAATTAGGCTCTAGGAGGCAACCCTAGGGACCCCATAACAATGGGCTTAGTTTCAATTTCAAGAGCAAAGACTCATAGGCTAGTCATCAATAACAAGAGGCCATCAGTGGATCATCCTCTTTGCCAGACACTGCCCCTGCACTTGGGGAACTGTTGCTGCTCCCTTGGAGAATGTGGCAGAGCTCTCCAGGATGGGAATTCAGTATTCTGTCATTTATTGAGTGATTCTCCATCCACTGTGACCATGCCCCATGAGCATTTGAACAATTTTATATACCTTTTATGTATGTTCAGGTGAACTTTCTCCCATGTATCCCCATCTCTGACACCACCACCATGATCCTCCCCTACCCAGTTGTAACACTTCTGTGATCCAAAGCTTCTTCAAAGATGAAGCCATTACAATAGCTGAGTACAATTACTAGGAAAATGAAATATAATGAGAGGTTTAAATATAAGAAATAAAATATAAAAACAAATTTAAAAAACTGAAAATAATATAATTTTTGAAAATTGGGATATTAAAAAATAATGAAAAATATTTTTAAAAATTTGGGGGCATTTTGCCTTTCATCACTGTAATATCTGGTGTCCTGTATGTACAATGATAGTATCTTCCATTTATTCTCCAGTGTCTTACTTTTTTTTCATTTTGTTTTCAAAGAAGTTTTAGGTCACAGCAAGTCATATGCAGAATACAGGTCACTCCCATATCCCCAACATCCTCCTTCTTTTCCCCCTTCCTGTATAAATATTTTTTTTCTATGTGGATTTTACAACTGATATACAAATAGTATAACATTGGTAGTAACCATGGACAAAGGTTTACCTTATGGTTTACATTTTAGACTGTACACTTTTATAAATTTTGATGATATTTAACATGACATGTGTCTATCATTGCAAGATCATGTAGAACATTTCTGTTGTCCACTAATTACCCACTGCTCCATCTATTCTATTTCACCCTCACCCTCCCCTCAAGACTCATGGTGACCACCTGGCTTCCCTCCTTGGATGACAAGGTTCAATAGTTTCTTGCAACAATAATGAGGTCTTGACACAATGGTTTGTCCTCCTTTATTAAGAACCATCCATGCTCTCAAGAAATTCCTGACTCTCTCTTTGAGAACATATCAGTCCTCCCCAGGATGGGGGTCCAGCTCCTTCCCACTCATTATGTGTGTCTCCACTGATACAACACTTTATGATGAAATGATCACTCATAATCCCTAGAAGCTTGCTCCAGGTGCACGCTGTCCTAAATATCCCCCAGCCAACATCCTAAACCAGTAATACTTCCTTATCATATTTCTATAAGATCATTCCCAACTTTGTACTTTCAACCACATACCTGCCAATCCTCAGGTATATGGGTATGGAAGATAATGTCACTGTACATACAGGACCAGTATTCAACTTGTCCCTCCCCTAAATCTTTCCCCAATTCCATGGACCATCCAACCCACCATCCCCACTCTACACCCCTGAAAAACCTACACTGCCCAACCCTATAGCATCACTACATTCCTGTCATATCCCTTCCCTACCCAACTACACACTTCTCCCTTATCATAGATATCACCCATATGGGCATTGACTCACAAACTTTTTCTCCCTTTCTATTTCCTGTAAACCTATCTTCCAAAAAATAGTTCTCTGGGTCTGCTTGATTTGCTTAATTCATATCAGTCACATCATGTAATATTTATCCCTAAATGCCTGACTTTCATCACTCAACATAAGGTCCTCAAGATTCATCCATGTTATGCCGTGTGTTATCACTGTATTCCTTCTTACAGTTGAGTAATATTCCATTGTATGTATATCCCACATTTTGTTTATCCATTCATCTGTTGTTGGGCATTTGAGTAGATTCCAGCTTTTGACAATAATGAATAATGTCACTATGAACATTGGTGTGCATATATCTCTTCATGCCCTTGCTTTCAATTCTTCTGGGTATATACCCAGCAGTGGAATTGCTGGATCATATAGCAGTTGTATAGTTAGCTTTTAAAGGAACTGCCAAACTGTCCTCCACAATGGCTGGACAATTCTACATTATCACCAGAAGAGGATGAGGGCTCTCATTCCTTCACATCTTCTCCAATACTTGTAGTCCTCTGTTTTTTTAAGAGCCACCAGTCTAATGGGTGTAAGATGGCATCTCATTGTAGTTTTGGTTTGCATTTCTCTAATAGCTAGTGATGTTGAGCATCTTCCCATGTGCTTTTTAGCCATTTGTATTTCTTCTTTGGAGAAGTGTCTTTTCAAGTCACTTGACCATATTTTAAATGGGTTGTTTTTCTTTTTATTTTTGAGGTGTAGGATTTCTTTGTATATGCTGGATATTAAGCTCTTATCAGACATATGGTTGCCAAGTATTTTCTCCCATTGAATAAGCTGCCTTTTTCAATTTCTTGTTAACTTCCTTTGAAGTGCAAATGTTTTTAATTTTGAGGAGACCCCATTTATCTATTTTTTCTTTTGCTGCTCATGCTTTGGGTGTGAAATTTGTGAAAGCATTTCCTATTACAAGGCCCTGTAGATGCTTTCCTACATTATCTTTGAAGGTCTTTATGTTCTTGGCTCTTAAATTTAGATCTTTGATCCATATTAGTTGATTTTTTATAAGGTGTGAGATGGTGTTCCTCTCGCATTCTTTTGGATATGGATATCCAGTTTTCCAAGCACCATTTGGTGAAGAAGCAATTCTCTTGCAGTTGAGTGGGCTTGGTGGCCTTGTCATATATCACATGACTCCATATGCAAGGATCACTATTAGAAGTCTCTATTTTATTCCCTTGGTCTGTATGTCTTTCCTTGTGCCTATACCATGCAGTTTTGAACACTAGCTTTGTAGTATGTTTTATAGTCAGGTAGTGTGATTCCTCTGATTACATTTTTTTTTTCAATATGTCCTTGATTATTCAGGGCCTTGTGCACTTCCAAATAAGTATCAGAGTTAGATTTTCCAAATCAATAAAAAATGCTGTGGTGATTTTAATTGGGATTGCTTTAAATCTGTAGATCAGTTTGGGTAGGGTAGACATCTTAATGATGTTAAACCTTTGAGTTTACTGAACTCTTTTATAAGTTCGATAAGTTTTTTAGATTTCTCAGCGTTTTCTATGTATAGGATCATGTCATCTGCAAATAGTGAAATTTTTACTTCTTCTTTTCCAATTTGAGTGCCTTTTATATCTTTTTCTTGCATCAGTACTCAAGCAAGTACTTCTGGCACAATGTTAAATAGGAGCAGGGATAGTGGGCAACCTTGTCTTGTTTCTGATCTTAGAGTGAAAGCTTTTAGGATTTCACCATTGTATGTGATGTTAGCTGTGGGGTGTTTTCATATATACCCTTTATCATGTCCAGAAAGTTTTCTCCTTATTCCTATCTTTTGCAGTGTTTTCATCAAAAAAAGGTGCTGATTTTGTTGAATGCTTTTTCTGCTATAGAGATGATCATTAGATTTTTTTTCCCGATCTGTTTAGGTGGTGTATTACATTGATTGATTTTCTTATGTTGAACCATCCTTGCATGGCCAGGTTGAAACCCACTTTATCATGGTGTATAATTCATTTGATTGATTTAACATGATTAGCAAGTACTTTGTTGAGGATTTTAGCACCTAGGCTCACTAGAGAGATTGGTCTGTAATTTTCCTTTATTGTGGCATCTATGTTTGGCTTGGTATTAGGGTAATGGTGGTATCATAGAATGAATTAGGCACTTTTCCTTCTACTTTTATTTTTTGGAAGAGTTTAAGCAGGATTGGTATTAGTTCCTTCCAGAGTATTTGGTAGTATTCACCTGTGAAGCCTTCTGGCCCTGGTCTCTTTTTAGTTGGGATATTTTTGATGACTGAGTCGATCTCTTTTCTTGTGATTGGTCTGTTGTGTTCATTAATTTCTTCTTTCATCAATGTAGGCTGCTTGCATGTTTTTTAGGAATTCATTCATTTCATTTAAATTATCCTTCTTGTTGGCATATAGTATTTCCAAGTATCTTCTTATCATTAGTTGTGATATCCCCTTCCTCATTTCATATTTTGTGTATTTGTATCTTTTCTCTCTTTTTCTTTGTTAGTCTAGCTAAGGATTTGTCAATTTCTTAAATTTCTCAAAGAACCAGCTATTGGTGTTATTATTATTATTATTTTTTAGTGTTTTCTTATTTTCTATTGCATTTAGTTCTGCTCTAATCTTTGTTATTTCTTTTTTTTTTAATTCTATTTCTTTTAGGGTTAGTTTGTTGTTCTTTTTAAAATTCCTCCAGGTGTGCAGTTAGGTCTTCAATTTTAGCTCTTTCTTCTTTTTTGATATATGCATTTATGGCTATGAATTTCCCTCTCAAAACAGATTTTCCTGCATCCCATAGGTTTTGATATGTTGTGTCATATTCATTCTTTTCAAGGTAATTATTAATTTCTTCTATGATTTCCTCTTTGACCCACTGTTTTTCTAAGTGCATTTTGTTTAACTTCCAAATCCTTGTGCCAAATCTAGTTCTCTGCTCCTTACTGATTTCCAGCTTCATTTCATTGTAGTCAGAGAAATTACTTTGTAAAATCTCAATCATTCTGAATTCATTCAGAGATTCTCTGTAGCCTACTATGTGGTCTGTCTTGGTGAATGAACCATGTGAACTTTAGAAGAATGTATATCCCACTGTGTTTGGGTGTAGGGTTCTGTATATATATACAGGTCCTATATAATATATATATTATATATTAAGTCCAGATCCTCTAATGTATTATTAAATGTCTTTGGTTCTTTATGGGTTCTCTGCCAAGGTATTCTGTCTAATGGTGATTTTGGAGTATTAAATTCCCCCACTATAATTGTAGCAGTATCAGTTTCTACACTTAGCTTTTCCAGTGTTTGCCTCATGTATTTTGTGGTGCCCTGGTTAAGTATATGAATGTTTATGATTGTTCTTTCTTCTTGAAAGATTTCCCGTTTTACTAAAATATAGTATCCTTCTTTGTCTCAATAGATCTGCATTTAAAGTCTATTTTATCTGATATTAGTGTAGCTACTCCCACCCTTTTTTGGTTATTGTTTGCTTCTAAGATTGTTTCAAGCCATTCATTTTTGGCCTCCTTAAATCCCTGGGTCTAAGATGGGCTTCTTGTAGACAGCATATAGATGGGTCATATTTCCTTATCTATTCTGCCAGTCTGTGTCTCTTGACTGGTGAGTTTAATCCATTAACATTCAATGTTACTACTCTCAAGGAATTACTTATATTAGCCTTATTGTCTTTGGACTTATGTATGTCATATGTTGCTTTTATTTCTCTTTTTGTCTTTTTATCTCTTCTTTCACTCTCTCCAATTCTCTCTCTCCTGGTTTTTCCTTTCAACCTGCAGATCTCCTTTAGCATTTCTTGAAGTGGTGGTTTCTTACAGGCATACTCTCTTAATTTCTGTTTTGCTGGGAATATTTTGAACTCGCCATCATTTTTGAATGCCAGCTGCTGGATAAAGAATTCTTGGCTAGAGGATTTTTTCTTTCAATGCTTTAACTCTGTCATACCACTTCCTTCTTCCCTCCATTTTTTCAAATGAGAAATCAACACTTAATGTTATTGAGCTTAACTTTTATGTGATGGTTCTCTTTTCTCTTGCTGCTTTCATTTTTTCTCTTTGTCTTGAGCATTGGATAGTTTGACAAGTATATGTCTTCTAGTAGGCCTGTTGGGATTTACACTCTTTGGGGTTTGTTGCACTTCCTGGATATGTACATACATCTCCCTCAATAGTTTTGGGAAGTTTGCAGCCATTATTTCTTGCAACATTCCTTCTCTTTGCTTTTTCTTCTCCCTATGGAATGCCTATAATATGTATGTTTGTGCATTCTGTGTTGTTGTTCAAATCCCTAAATCCCTGCTGGATTTTTTCTATCTTTTTATCTATCTGCTCTACTACTTGTTTGGTTTCAGATATACTGTATTCCACATTGCTAATTCTTTCCTTTGCTTGCCTGAATCTGCCTTTTTGTGCTTTCAGTGTGTTTTTGATTTCTTGGATTGTGCCATTCATCACCATCATATCCATTATCTTTTTATGTATGTTTACAATTTCTTCAGTATGTTGTCTCACTGTCTTCTTAATATCCTTAATTTCTTCCTTTTCTTCATTAAGTTGGTTCATGGTATTTGTTTGGGCAACTTTGATTAGTTGATCAATGTTCTGCAGCTCTTCCTGATTTTTGGTTTATTCATTGGACTGGCCCATGTCTTCCTGTATCTTAGTATGTTTTTTAAATTTTCTGTTACTGTCTGACCATCTTTTTATCTTGATTGGTTTATTCAGCTGATTAGCATCTCTCTTTACTTTAAGATTTTATTTAGTTTCTATTTTTTTGTATGTGTTGTTTTTCTCTTTGACACTTTGTTCTTATTTTTCTATTTCCTTGCTGTTGTCTATGTTCCTTTGAGGCAAAGTGATTAGGGCCAGAGAAAGCAAAAGAGGTAAGAAAAGAAAAAAGGTAATAGTAATAATAATAGTAAAAGTTAGAAGAGGTAGCATATAAGACTTAGGAAAATGAATATTTAACTTATATAAGCAATATAGAGAATAGGAATAAAATAGTGGAGTACCAACAATTAAATGGGATACTGAATAGATAGAAAAATATAGAATGTATTAAAAGGCCAGAATGATGAAGAGAGAAGGAAAGAGAAAATAAAATACAAAAAGAAAAAAGTTTATAAAAGAAATAAAACAGAATAGATGAGATAGAAATAAACACCAGAAAAATTAAGGATTAAACAAAAAACGGTGGAATGTAAGAACAACAGAAAGTGGAGATATCAAGATGAAGGAAGGAAAAGAAATAAATTCATAGATAAAATTAGTATACACAGAAAAGGGGATATCAAGGAATAGGAAATACAGCAAACAAGAAACAAGCCAGCAGCTCCTAATTGAAAAAAAGAAAAAAAAATGGGGAGGGGGGTTGAGAACAAAGAAAAGAAAACAAAAATAACAAACAAACACACAAGAAAGCAGTCAAACAAAGACTAAGAAAAAAGTAGCCTTCCCTTTTAGGTCCCTGAGGATCTTCTCAGGCTGCCAGTGTTTGTCAATCAATTACCCTGCAGCTTGCCCTTGACAGCTTTTGAAGTGGGTTTTAGCAAGTAAACCAGGTTAGATTTTTTTTAAGTAATATTTTTTAAGGAAAAATAAGAGATCCAAGAGAAGCTAATACAAAAATAATGTCTATGTTTTCCCTGTCCTAAAGTAGCTGATGGATGTTTGATATCCTAATGCATCGCTACTCTAAAAGGAGCCAGGAATCGAACTAGGGTCCTTATATATTCAAGGTAGAAACTCCTCCAGTGCTCTAAACTTTCTTGTTGGGTCAGTTAGCTCTTCAGAAAGCTGTCCATTCACTTCCCCTCAGGCAAGCTTGACTCTGCGGTTGGGCAGATTCCTACTGATTAGGAACCTGTCTGTCTTGCCCCCTTTCTATTCTTATTGGTTTCTCTGCCAGGGTGGCAGGATGCAATAACCTGTGTGAATGGATCTTCCCTCACCTCTCCTGATCAGGATGAGTTCCCTTATTAAATTCAAATGGGACTCTGGTGACCAATCTCAATACAGAAAAATGACTCTCAACCCTCTTCCAGACCACCACCTTTTCCCAGGGGATTCTAAATAGGCTCTTGGAAGCTTATTAAGCACTTCCTACTATCTGCCTCTCTTAGGGGAGTTGAAATTTTGATAGTTTTCAGCATAAGACTAGTCAATTCCTTGACTCAGCCCTCTCCCAGGCCAAGTTTCTCTATCCCAGAGCATTTAGGTAAATCAGGCTGCCTCAACAGATTCACCTATCCCCTCTTATTGGTGTCAAGCTGGCTGGTTTGCTCCCCAAAGCTCAAAGAGGGTCTAGGCAACCAAATCCAGACAACCAATCCCAGAGAAAGGAAAGCCCTCTCCACCCTTCACAAGAACCCTCTCACTCTCAGAGAATGCTCCCTACTGCTGGGTGGCTGGCAGGAGTCAAGGCCCGCAGTATTTTTTTGCCTTGAGGGTGGGGCTTAGCTGTCTGCTGTTTCCAGCCACAGACAGGGGCAAGAAATCCATGGTTTTACCTTGAGCAATTTCTCTCTTTGTCCAGCTCCCTCCAGATCGATGCCCTGCAGCTTCCTGCTCTGTGGGTTCCCAAAACAGCTTACTCTGCAGGATCTTGCCCCCTTTTCAGCTGTTTTTTTGTGAGAGAGATGGTGAGTGCCCACTTAAACCAATGCCATCTTCCCGCCTCCAACCTATATTTGTACTTTTGTGTTTATATAATTTCATCACACTGACTAATTATCAGTATTATCCTGATTTTAATTTTAACTTATCTACAATATGCCAACATCTATGTTATAATAGATTTTTGTAAAACCCACAATTCCATGTAATTTATATTAACTGGAGCAGCATAAATAAGTTCTTCCTAAGGGTGAGTACCACCTGATAAACAGGTGTTTTTGAGGTCTCACAAGGAAAACCTGGTGTAATTTTTCCAGTCAGGTTTGGAAGTATAAAAGAATCCATCAACAGAACATAAGTACTACTCTATTCAGCCCCAATGTTGGTTGCATTAGTTTTATTTTTAATGTATTGGCTTTTATTATTTCTCTCTCTCTCTCTCTCTTTCTGTGCATATATATATACAGCCCACACATTTTACAAACATTGTTGTGACTGAATACAGTATGACTGCTGTGTTGAAAAGTTGATATTCCCAAACATGATGGGAAAATTTACACCATATTTTCCCTGTGATGCCTCAAAATATCCATTCATCAGCTTGTGCACAGTATTAGAAAGAAATTTGTTAAAATTGTTTTATTATTTAGTTTATTGGCTCTTATTATATTAAAAGAAATCTGAGAGAGGAAACTAATAATCAGTGCTGAGATGAGATGAGTCAAGTTTTCTGATTAAGTGAATGGGCAAAATCTTACTACCTCTATATACAAGCAGGTAAAATGCATTCTTGTGAATCTTTCATTAATTAATGATAATGAAGTCAATTTCCATGTAGATTTAGAACAACTACAAGAAAACTGTTTATACTGCAGAATTTGTAGAGAATTTTTTGGTATGGATCAAGGAATTAGAAAATATTATATTATAAATTTGGTGAAATATGAATGTACAATTCTTCAATTCATAAAAAATTCAATGATACTGAGAAAAGCTTATTTGGAGATTAAAAGGACAGCTTTAATTTATTTCATAATATGTGACCTTAGGGTTTAATATTTTCTATGTCATTGTCACCTCAATAGACTGCTTATATCTTGCAAGATCACCATGAGGTAGGCTTTTTCCTAACATGGAATCAATTATCTTTAGTCTTTAAGTATACTTTCAAATAATACTAAGAAATATAGAGAAAATAGCTTATGGAGGGGAGGAGTCAGGTGCTGGCAGAGTAAGGAGCACCAAGATTCAGCTCATTCTATGGGGCAGTTAGTAATCACCCAGATTTATCTAAAGCACCTGACTGGGGCACCAGGAGACCAGACAAACGCCCTGCAACATCTTTGAAAAAATGGAAGGAGGACATTTCCCATCTGCTGTGAGGATTCCTGGGTAAAGCACTCAATGCTGTGGAAGGCCCATGCTCATCCACCACTTGCAGTGTAAATCACCTTGGGAGCTATTCTGCATCTGTAGTTGGAAGCTCCATTTCCCAAAAATGGGGAAAGAAAAGACAGTCGGGCATGGACTTCAGGTACCAATTAGTAAATTCAGTAATTAGTAAATTAGTAAATTAGTAATTAGTAATGGCTAAAGCATAATCCTAAAAACAGCTAAAGTTTGAAATTGTTCGAATTGGAAAGAAGCTGTAGCTGCCATTTTAACGCTGCCCCTGGCATGAGGGGAATTGGGGCTGTTTTAAAATCACAGTGACAGTAGGGACTGGATTCTTTCCACCTAGATCAGATTGCAGGTCTAGCCTAAGCTCCAACCTATCTCTGGCAGGGAGAAAGCTGGGGTAACTGCACCTGCCTCTCTGGGCAACTGCAGGCACTTTTAGCCAGCACAGACAAAATAGTTGGACCCCCCCAATAGAAGTGGAGAGGAGCTATAATTTTTCAGCCTCTCTTGGAAACTGCAAGTACTTTCAGCTGCATATATTGACTTCTTGAGTGCCTGCAATTCCATCTGTGCCCATGTGCCCTACCCCCATAGTGTAGGAGAGGGCTAGTATATCTTCAGCCTCTCTGGGCAAATGCAGGCACTTTCAGGCTGCATAACCCGGACTGCTGAGTGCCTGTGGCTCCATCCCCATCCCCAATAGGATAGGAGGGGAGCTGTGTTTCCTCAGCCTCTCCTGGCAACAGCACACACTATCAGCCTTCATAGAGTTCAGAGCAAAGATAAGTCATAATATAATAATTTATATGATACTGTATATAATTTAAAATTTACATAGAAATTCAGGATATAGAGAAAAGTAAAGCATATTTTATTTATTTCAATTAATTGATGAACAGTGACAAATTTGTGAAAAGTTGCTAAATATTTAAACCATAAAACAGAGCTTGAATATTATTTTAATTATTCAAAATCATTTTGAAAATAACTAAATGTACTCTACAAAGAAAATACAAATTATATACATGTAATAACTATTGTAAAAGTGTAAAAAAGCTTAATTAAAATAATCAAATACTTGGAAGAAGAAAAAAACAAACTTTCTTAAATATAACTCAAATAACAGAAAATGTAAAATTGCAATTCCAGGTTATATACAGAAATTTTTAATGGAAATATTATCAAACTATCTAACTAAATTTTATGAAATGTAAGAAAATTTGGATTCATTATATGTTTTTAACTTTACAAATATTCTCTATTAATTTTTTTAATGTGTAAAGAGTTTAACTCATGAATTTATTTCTTTATAAAGACCATAACAAACTTACAGGAATCAGGAAAAAGGTAAATTTTTAAAAATCACACTGAAATTAATGAAAGAATTACTTATTACTGAAGCTTGTAGATATATCACAGAATGACAGGGTTTTCAAATGATTAGCAGGTAGACAGAAAAGAGATTTTACTGCATATGCACTGTAGCCTTGTGACTTTATGAAACTTTAGGTCTTAAAGCATTGCAAAAAGAGATGCTTGATCTTGCTTATTTTTTAAGAAAACATTCACCTCACAAATTAAATGCAAAGGTTTTATCAAATATTGTAAGGATCGGTGGAAACTGAAAGCTGGAAAAGAGAAATAGAAAATAACAATCATTTTGTATAAATATGCAATATATATATATATACACATACAAAATTTTGTCCAGAAAACCATAAATAAAACTATCAGAAATGGTTAAGATATTTCTATTTTTATGAACATTTAAAAATATTTTCTAAGTTATGTTCAATATTCACACATACTTTTCTCTATAATTTAATTCTGTCACTAAATTTTACTTTGTTCTAAGACAAAATATTGAAATGTGGTTTTCTATTGTAGCCGATTGTGTGTTTATGAATATGATAAAATGAAGTATTTATAAAACACCAGCAAATATTATCATAACAAAAGACATTGGGTATTCAAAAGTTTGCATGAATATAAGCACTTTTTAGAACTGGATTAAATTTTTATATTCAACATCAGTTTTAATCTTTATAAAAATTCTATTGATTTAAAATTATTCATAGAGGTATTTAGACTCTAATTTATTTAGAAAAACATATTTAAACCACAGGTTTAAGACATATTTCATGGCTCCCAATTACTATGCAGATTTTTAAAAAGACATTCATGGAATTATTCCAGGGCCTGTGTGATCAAGTGCAAGATGGGCCAACAGAAATGCAAACTAATTAAAGGATGCTACTTTGTTTAGAAAGAGACCAAGTAAATACAAAAATAGGAAAGAAAGAAAAAATGGTTTCAAATATTCAGTATCACTATCATTTCAAATACCTGGTCCTCCCTCTTCTGTATGACTCTAAAGAAGATATTTTTTACTTCTTTCTTCCTAAGATGATAAAAGAGTGTATTCATCATGGGGATCACCATAGTATAAAACATGAGGACTGAGGTGGGAGTTGCAAGTAGAAAACGCTTTTTGCATTCCTGAAGTGAAATTAATTTGCAGAATAGTAGACAGAATAGATATGTAGGAAACACTGTTTGTGATGAGGCAACACTACATTTAAGGCAATGGGAATATTATGGTAATTTCAGTGTCATGAGTTTCAGTGTAGGACAGGGCTAAAATTGGTGATGTGTTATAGAAAAAATAATAGATTACATTGGAGTTGCTTTCCTGCATTTCTTCAATGCCAATGTTTATGCAAAGAATATTGACCAAGGAGTCAATAAAGCCAATCAAGGAGGACCCAGGGATGAAGGCATGGCAGACTATCTTGGACAAAACAGCTTGGTAGTATAGAGGACTGTAGGTAACTACATAGTAGTAATAGGCTAATTTTGTCCCTATTGAAGACAAAAGGGAATATTCAGTGGCACCCATGAAGACAAAAATATACATCTTGGTGAAGCAACCCGTAAATGATATATACTTACTGGAATTCCATAAGTTCTTTAAGATTTTAGATGTGGTGAACATTGAGTAACTGAGGTCAAGGAATGACAGGTGATTGAGAAAAATTACATAAAGTTGTGAAGCTGGAGATCCAGGTGAATTACCAGTATCATCCCTCCATTCCAAAGAGAGTAATTAGGTATATGAAGAGAAATAACATAAAGAGGACCTGCCAGATCCCTCCAGACTGTCAAACCCATAAGGATGAAGTTAGGCATATTTGTGTTATTCCTACTTCCCATAGCATTCAACTGTTGCAAACTGTTGAGAAATCAAAGGTGAAATTTAGCATGAATGACTTCTAAATTATTTTGGTTTATATGAATGATCCTGTATTCTGCCTTAAAAAAAATTCATTTATTCATTCTAGAAATTTATAATAAAAAGTAGATTGCAAGATATGATTGCAAATAAAACTTTGACTGCCAAATAAATGTTAGATATAAATCATCATCTGTATATTATATAATAGAAAATCATATTTATTAATATATATAATTAGAATTCACTTGACACTTTTTTTTTTTTAGGGCAGTCAAGGAGCAAAGAATTTATTAAGAAACAAACAAAGAAAATTAGTATGCAATTCCAGCTGTGGTTGTGGGTATTCTGCAGGGTGAGAAAGCACCATGGAGCCCCAGGTTATACCTGTTTAAGACCTTTTTACTCCCCTTTCCTAATATAGGGGAGGGGCGGGCCCTGCTGTTTGCTGTTTTACTGGTTGTCCTACCTTTTAGTTCTCAGGTGGCCAAAGGGAATACCTGTTGTTTGGAGGTATATGAGGCTTCCACTTGACACTTGAAACTATAATTAATGCTTCTCTTTATTAAAACACTTATCCAGATGAAACATTATAGGAATTATACTTATTACAATTTTATATATTTTTAGGTGAAGAAAAAAGCACAGAAAATTAAGTAACATATAACAGATTCTCACCATTAAGTGTTGGCCTTGTGATTCTACCATGTTTGGTTGAATCCAGATATCATGCTCGTAGCACTATATCCTACATAAAAATAACTTCAGAAAAACAGAAAATAAATGCTAGATATATAAGAAATTATACTTTTTAGCGCATCATTTACTGTGCTTTTATATACAATTATTATGTAATAAAGGTGCCAGAGCAAATATTAATACCTTAAAACCACAGGGGTGTATTATATTAATTATAATTCTATTAATATTTAGAAGATATGTTTATAAGTGATTATATAAGTCACATATATTCTAAAATTATATTTTCATTATAAATAAATTGTTGATCATCAATTTTATATTTGCATTTCTACAACCAGGCATGATTAGCTAAGGACCAAATGTTATTTGTAGATATATAACTGTTCTTCTAAAAAATTCCCAGATTTTGAGAGAAACTAAAACACTCTAACTTTGAGAAAAATACTTTTTCTACCACCATTATTTCTCTACAAATTTGTCAAGCTCAAAATTTTCTCACAAATAAAATATTCAAACCATCTAAGGAGCCTGAATTTTCTGTGATATAATATTTGTTTCCTTGAGATAACTTATGCTTTGTATGTGTGCCTTTTTGTTTTGTTTGGAGGTAAAATAAATCAAATTAAAATTTTTGTTCAGGTCCTGTTCAAATGGAAATTTCACCTTGAAAGTATACCGGGGAGCTACTGTGATCACATAGTGAGAAGGAGAATCCCTTTTTCTTCACCCTGATAAGGCCATGGCACCTCTTACAGTGAGGATTTCTGATAATGTACCATCCCATCATCCCTGGGACTAATTTCCAAGGAATATTGCTTGACATGTTCCAAGAACTAATGTATCCAGGTTAAGCTCATGCCAGAGAGTTCCTTATCTCTTAGAAGCCACATAATGTTGTACACCCTTTTTTGGTATTATTTTGTGATGAGTTTAATTGATGACTGGTTAAAAGAGATGGTATGTCTACAGAAATAGTTAATCTGTAGCTTAAAAACCAGAAAATTAACCACGAGGGATGGAATAGCACATTTTTGATAATGGAACATTGAACATTTGAAGCCTCAAATTGAGGTGCTCTGAAGAATCTAGAATCATCCAGACACTATAAGCAAGGCACATAACCCCTTAAAATCAGCACTCTGTTGGTGAGCCTTTCCTTGGAATGTATGACAACCTATTTCCCCACTGTAACAAAGTTAGACTAATTTATAATTTCCCAACACATGATTTTTCTACTCATTTTATTCAAGCCTATATTTAACACTAGAACATTAAATATATGTCTTAGAGACTTAAATCTTATGTCTGTTTATATGCTGGTTGAGCCCTGAATCTCAGAAGAGTTGTAACCAACACCTACTCTCCAGTTCATTGGACTCACCCAGGACACCTAACAAATTATGAACATGGACAGCCCCCATCCAGGCAAAACAGAGAGTATCTACGACAGCAAGCAAAACAGTTCCTTCCATCTGCCCCATAATATCTGAGCACCTTCTCAATCTGAGGCAAAGTGGGCATCACCATCCCCAAATCCTCAAAACTGTGTAATGAACAAACATAAGGTGGGGGTTGGGAGGAAATGCAACTACGGACAAAGTAAATGTAATAATATCATAGTAATGGAAGAATATGTAGCATTGATATAAAGATAGTGGTTCAGAGGGGAGGGGGAGTGAATAATGGGTGTAATGGAGGGCATTTTTAGAGCATTGGAATTATGTGGAAACTGTGATGTAAACTATAGACCTCGGTTAATAGCAATGCTTCAATATTTATTCAGCAATTGTAACAAATGTACCACACAATTGTAAGATGTTAATAAGGGAAAATGTGGGAAGGGAAGGGAATCTCTTATGCTTTTGATGTAACTTTCCTGTAATCAAAAAACTCTTTAAAAATAAAAATTTATTATATTAAATAAATAAAAAAAAGCCTGTGTTCATGGAAGGAAAAGTTTGTCATTTGATGAAAGACTTGAAGGAAAGAAGAATTAGTCACATAGGTACATGGGAAGAAAGTATTATAACAGGGAAAACACTAGTGCAAAGGCCCTGAGAACATGGTGGGGGGCATAAAGTGTTAGAAACAGCAGGCCTATCTAACAAGAATGTCATTCTGTTGTGCAGAGTGAGAGCTATAAAACAACCAAGTTCATGTATGTTGATGGTCATTAGTACAATGGAGCAAAGTTAAATTGAGGGGCTCCATGGAGACATTTGGGCTCACCCTTAAATGAAGACCTTTAGGGGCAAGGTCACATTTGAACAACCTGAAATACTTGACTACAAATGCTTGGAGGAAATGAGATTCAGGCAAATGGAATTGTAAAAAAAAAATTCTTCAGATTTATGTCCTTTTATATTACTCTTTTTCATCACTTTATTTTATTAAAAGTTGTGTAAAAATGCAAAATTTTGGATTTAGTATTTTAACTCACACTGATAATCATTTTCTTTTTGAAAAGAATTTATTCTGCATAATAAATATAAAAGTAATTTTTCTAACATTTGAAATTTCATTATATTACTATTTCTAATTTCCTTTTTAAATACATTTTCTTTCTCGCACTCTCTTTTTTATTTGTTGTCTTTAGCTATTTATACATATTTGCTGTTCTGTCCTCCCACCCCTTCTCTATATTTTGAAGGAGAAATATCCTACCTAACCTACTCTATTCTGTGTTCTCCAAATATCTACAAAATACTTGACTTCATTTTTTAATGAATCTCCAATCTTCATACGTGGAATTAAGAATCAGTTTGAATTTACTTGGTACCAAGAGTCAATTTCATTCCATTGAATACTTCACTTCAGTTTTTCAAGAATGTCCGAAATAGTTCTTGACATAAAATTAGTTAAGAAAAATATTTTGTATATTGATATAATGTATCTTAGACGTAGCTAAATAGATAATAAACTCAAGGAAAACAAATGATTAATGGACACATTGCCACGGTACCCAAGACGTGAAAGAATGAACACAAATAAGTAATATTACTGTGAAGCCTAATATGTATCATATATTTAAATTGAGTGTTTTTATCAGAATATTCAAAAGGAAATGGTATCTGGCAAATACCAAACTGAGGAGTTGACCATATGGTAAGGTAGAGAATAAGAGCACTGGGTAAGTTAGGCCAAAGGAAAAAGTTAAGAAGAGGCAAGAAATGCATGGTTCATTTTAGAATGTTCAGTATTACAGGGGAGCTTTAGGGAAGGTCCAGAAATGGATGTTAAAAAAAGAAAGCGGGTAGTGGATGTGGCTCAAGTTGCTGCTCTCCTGATTTCCACATGGGAGGTCCCAGGTTGTGTTCCCGGTGCCTCCTAAAAACAAACAAACAAACAAACAATAAAAGCAACAAGCGAACAGATGAGAGAGCCAGCTCAGGGGAGCTTATAAGGCTTAGTGGTTGAGCATCAGCTTCCCACATATGAGGTCCCGGGTTCTATCCCTTGCCCTGGTACCTTAAAAAATAAAAATAAAAATGAAAGAATGGGGCATTCCCATCCCCAATATGAAATGCACAGTGAGAATAGTTAATATGTGTCTTTAAGCATCATTTTATGCAAATAAAACTTATTACTGCTTCATATGATCAATCAGCAAGTAAAACGCCCCATGAATTTTCTCCTTTTCATTTTCCATGAATAGCTGGAATATATTAATGATTTAAATAGGAAAATTAGCTAATGCTTTAAAAATATTAAGTAAATAAGTGTGCAATATATTTAAAATTTTTATATAAAATTAAATATTCAGGGCTACTGCAAAATAAAATTAGTACATACAAATTAGAACCAGGTTGAATATATATAAGGAGAGAAATTCATGATATTTCTCAAAATTAGTAAAAACCAAGCAAGATATTTAGAATAAATGAATGAAAACCTCGGTAAAAACAGAAATGAATAAAAGATAATCAGTTTAATAATTCTCGATGACGATGAAAAATTTTCAGGGCAACAAACCTTAATTAGATTCTGTGATTGGAATGAAAAATCTTATATAAACTAAATAAAAAGTGAATGAATAGATAGATAATAACTCAATATATCCCTATAATACTGCATTATAATGTTTATGTTCTTCCTTTTATATAACATTCAATAATATATACTATTATATTATAAAGTGATATGTGCAGCAGGCATATCCATATAAAAATAGATAAAAGGAAAAAATAAAACCTAAAAGCAAATGGATAATATGTATACTTGTACATACATACACAACAATCTCACCATTTGAGCTATCTTCAGTCACTCCAAGACTGAAGACTCATTGTGCTTTATAGGAGAATTCCAGTGAGATGAATGCTGTTTTCATGGCTGTTAACACATCCTTTCTTTAGCACATGGAATAAGCAGTGTGTTACATCCAAAAAATTGCAAGACTCAGACACAATTTAAGAAAAAGTATCTAAGGAAACCCAAAGAAAACTGTCGGGATAAAACCAAGGACACCAAAAGAAGCTTTGTCCAATGAAATTTACAGCTACAGGAAACATTAAACTCAGCCAACCTCTGAACCATATAAACCTGATATTTCACACTAATTTTGATTTACTACAGTTTCTTATATCTGATACAGCATTCTTATCTTTAAACAATATGTCACAAAGTGAACTAAAAGCCAAAACACAGTCTAAAGATCAGGATAAGTGTCAGAACTTGATGCAGATATGAAAAAGATGTTGGAATTATTAGACAAAGAATTTAAAGGGACTAGGAACGATATGCTAAGGACTAGTGGAAAATGAAGTCAACCACCTAATTTGAAAGACACTTATTGATTGTTACAAACATAAACTTTACATTTTATTTTTCTATGTTGTTTTCCAATAAGTGTGGAATTCCAATTCTTATGTAGGACTCTCCATAAGTCATGTTTTGATGGGCAGTTTCCAGCTGTCTATGAACAGTTAAGAACTCAAGGGTTTAGTACCAGGGATTTCATAGCATATATGAGCTTAATATTTTATATTCTATATCCTAAAATAGTTTGCAAATTATCTGAAAATTCCCCTTACTTGTGGAACAGCAAAGTCAAATGTAGTTTATACTATGAATATGTCCACTTAGCAATTTATAAATTGTTTATATCCACTTTGCTGTTATAACCCAGAGGAGATGCCCCAAGAGGCATATGTTCAAATTATCTTCTGCTTCAAAACAACAATAAGATGATTTTATTCATAATAAAGTATATGTTACTTAAATAATGCAATACTCATTGACAATGTTTCAATGAATACAATTTTTAGCTCTCTCACTTAAAATATCTTAGAAAATACATACAGACATGGTTTGATGTTACATAAGAAATTTAATGATACAAGATATAAATGTCTATGATAAGCTCTGGCATGGGTTAGCACTTAATTTCTCTGAGGCCCAAGTTCTCATCCTGACTGTGTCACCCATATTATATTGCACCAAATTAGTAAATATGATAAACTTTAATAATGTTACACAACAGTATATTTCATGCAGAACCTGGCAGACACATTTACAGTTATACAAATTCAGTATTCTTCAACTTTGTTTAAATTATGAGGTGCTGTGTTTGGAGTTTTTAAGCTATACCTTTTGAACTTACTCAAAGAATATTGTTCCCAATGATACCAAAACTGCAAAAATGATACAGGTATGTGGACACGATGACGTCCAAAGTATAAAGCATTAGAGTGTTGTAATCTTGTGAATTCAGAATACTAATGTATAGTTACACAGATGAATTAGTGCACACACACAGGCCCCAAATAGAGACATTTAAAATTGATAGATATGAGAGCCTACAGAATTTTTCCTTTTTTAATTCTCTAGACACCCCTGGCAAGCTATTGTACCATAACACTTTTGAGGGATCTATTTGTAGGTATGAAACACAACAAATAAAAATGTTGTGGAGTAGAAATACCATCATAAGAAGCCAAAGCAGAGAAATGGTGCAACAAGAAAATGGTTTTGAAGTGCTGAAGCCCTTACATATTTCAGTAGACTGTGAATTGGGCCTCCGTGATAAGGTGACAATGGAACCAAAATCTGGAAGAAGGGATGAAACATGACACCAAGAATTCCTTTCAGTGACCCACTTTAAAGGATGGGCAGACCATAAAGCTTACTGGATAACTGAGTAAACACTGTATTTGAAAGAGAGAGAAAATAGAAACAAATGCTAAAAAGATAATTGAAACAGACAAAGCAAGCAGAAGAAAATGGATAAGGGCAGAAACACAGGAAGGTAAGCTTCAAATAAGGGAGGTAGTTCTGGGCAATACAGGTCTCAAAGTACTGTTATAGCAACATAGGATGGATGAACCTTGAAGACATGATGTTGAGTGATATAAGCCCAAAATTATTGTGTGATTTCTCTTATATTAAATACTTAGAATAAGCAAATTCATAAAGAAAGAAAGCAGAATAGTGGTTAGCAGGTGTAAGGGCAGATTGAAATGGGGAGATATTGCCACATGAGTATGAGATCTGATTTGAAGTGATTAAAATAATTTGGAAATAGATTTTGGTAAAAGTGTTACAGTATGGTCAATGTACTTAAAGTCAAAGAATTGTCCACATAAAATGGTTAGAATTGTTTTTATGTTACATATATTTCACCAAAACTAACAATAAATACATATTTTTAAAAGAGTGCATTTGATGTGGCAAAAAATTATTGTGAATTATAAGCATATAGACAAGTCCAGATATCATTAGTTTAAAGCTTACTAAATTTCCATGACATAAACATAACCCTGTAAACAGGACCAAATCTAAGAAGCAGAACATTGCCAACAGCACAGAGCACTCCCTTATGTTTGTTCTCTTGTTGTCATTATCTTCCCTACAAAGCTTACTCCCCTTCTGTTACAAAGATTAATTTATGTAATAGGTAGTTTTAAAGTTGGGTTATTTTAATATAAATACATAAAAATCCACTATTTCCATGTGCTAGTTATATGAATTGAACAAATGTCTAAATTTGCATAACCACAAAAAAGTTACCACTTTCAAAATTGGCCTGCATATTTTCACTTTCTTCCACTGTGCTTCTTGGTATCTTCCTGATTGCTGTTTTGTCTTTGACCCTCTCCAGTAGATATTTTCAAATGTGTTCCATAAACTCTTCTAAAGAGACAATATTGAGGGGCTGAAAGAGGAAGAAAAAGAGAATGGGAGAACAAAGGTGGATAGCAAGAAAAAGAATGAGGATATTTTTGTAACAGAAATATAATTTTTTATCATCAAAATATACTATTATATATTTGTATTATTAATTAATACTTTATAACCAACCAAAGTAAATTAGAAATTATTATAAAATTTGTTTTGTGCATGTAGGTGTTTATATGATCTAGGCAAATTTTTTTGAATTTACTTTCCTGATTTTTTGCTATGTTGAATACCACATAAATTCTGATCCTGCAGCTCTATTTTGTTCACTTTGAAAAATAAATATTAGAAAGCATTCTTTCATTAGCTGTGAGTAAGCAATAATATATCTGAAAATATAGGTTTAATTTCCTAGTTATATTTTTATATCATAATCTAAGAAAATAAAATATATTAAAATGCATTTGTTAATGTATCATCTAAAATTATCTGGGAAACCACTACAAATATACTTACTCAACAAAGTGAAATGAACCTCTAAAGCAGGGAGTGTAGCTTAATTTTGAATGCTATACTAATATCATTATTTCCTCTTCTATGAAGTATACATCAATCAATTTGAATTAACAAATTTTAATCAGACCTGCATTTTCTCTATCATTAATTTCCCAATTCTTCTCCCCTTATTTACTTTCTTCTCACAGTTGCATAATATTCCATCATGTGAATAGACCACAGTTTATTTAACCATTCCTCTGTTGATGAACACCTGAGTTGTTTCCAAATTTTGGCAATAATGGGTAATGTTGCTATGACCATCAGTGTGCAGATGTCTGTTCGTGTCACTGTTCTCAGTTCTTCTGGGTATATACCCATTAGTGATATTGCCAGGTCACGTGGTAAGTCTATTTTCAACTTCTTTAGGAACTGCCAAAAAGTCCTCCACAGTGGCTGTACCATTCTGCATTCCCACCAACAGTGAATAAGTGTTCCTATCTCTCTACGTTCTCTCCAACACTTGTAGTTCTCTGTGTTTTTAATAGTGGCCATTCTGCTAGGTGTGAAATGATACCTCATTTTAGTTTTGATTTGCATTTTCCAATTGCTAGTGATACTGAGCATTTTTTCAAGTGCTTTTTGCCATTTATATTTCTTCTTTGGACAAATGTCTATTCAAGTCTTTTGCCCATTTTTTAATTGGGTCGTTTGTCTTTTTCTGTTGAGTTGTAACATCTCTTTATATATCCTGGATATTAAATCCTTATCAGATATGTGATTTCCAAATATTTTTCCCATTGTGTTCGCTACCTTTTTGTCCTTTTGACAAAGTCCTGTGAGGTGCAAAAGTGTTGAATTTTGAGGAGGTCCCATTTATCATTTTTTCTTTTGTTGCACATGCTTTAGGTGTAATATCCAAGAAACTACCACCTGCTACAAGGTCTTGAAGATGTTTCCCTACATTTTCTTCTAGTAGTTTTATGATCCTGGCTTTTATATTTAGATCTTTGATCCATTTTGAGTTGATTCTTGAATATGGCATGAGATAGTGGTCCTCTTTCCTTCTTTTGGTTATAAATATCCACTTCTGTCAGCTCTATTTGTTGAAGAGACTGTTTTGTCCCATTAACATGGACTTTGTAGGTTTGTCAAAATCCAGTTGACTGTATAGGTGAAGGTTTATTTCTGGGTTCTCAGTTCTATTCCACTGATCGATGTGTCTATCTTTATGCCAGTACCATGCAGTTTTGACTACTGTAGGTTTGTAATATATTTCGAGGTCAGGTAGTGAAATTCCTCCCACATTGCTCTTCATTTTAGAATACTTTTGGCTATTTGGATGCACTTACCTTTCCAAATGAATTTGGTAATTCCATGTTGATCTTGTGTCCTGCCACTCTGCTGAACTCATCCATTAGCTCAAGTTACTTTGTCATGGATACTTCAGGAATTTCTAAGTACAGTATCATGTCATCCATAAACACTGAGATCTTTACCTTCTCTTTTCCTTTTTGTAAGACTTTAATTTTTTTTTCTTTTCTAATTTCCCTAGCTATAACTTCTAGTACAATATTGAACAACAATGGTGACAGTTGGCATCCTTGTCTTGTTTCCGCTCTTAGAGGGAAAGCTTTCAACCTTCCCCCATTCAGTATAATGTTGGCTGTGGGTTTTTCATATATACCTTTTATCATATTGAGGGATTTTTATTCTATTCCTATCTTTTGAAATATTTTTATCAAAAAAGGATCCTGGGTTTTGTGGAATGCTTTTTCTCCATCAATTCATATGATCATGGGGATTTTTTCCTTCAATTCGTTAATGTGGTGTATTACATTGATTGATTTTCTTATGTTGAACCAGTCTTGCATACCAGGAATAAATCCCACTTGGTCATGATGCATAAGTCTTTTGATATTCTGTTGGATTCAATTTGCAAGTATTTTGTTGAGAATTTTTGCATCTATGTTCATTAGAGAGATTGGTCTATAATTTTCTTTTCTTGTAGAATCTTTACGTGGCTTTTGTATTAGGGTGATTTTGGCTTCATAAAATGTGTTGGGGAATTTTCCTTCCTCTTCAATTTTTTGGAAGAGATTAAACAGGATTGGTGTTAATTCTTTTTAAAATGCTTGGTAGAATTCACCTGTGAAGCCATCTGGCCCTGGATTTTCTTTGCTAGAAGATTTTTGATGACAGATTCAATCTCCTTGAATGTGATTGGTTTAAGTTCTTGTATTTCTTCTAGCGTCAGTGTAGGTGGTTGTGCATTTCTAGGAATTTGTCCATTTCATCTAGGTTGTCTAATTTGTTGGTATATAGTTTCTCATAATATCCTCTTATGATTCTTTTTATTTCTGTGGGGTCATTTGTAACTCCCCCCCCTTTCATTTCTGATTGTATTTGTTTGCATCTTCTCTCTCTTTTTCTTTTTTAGTCTAGCTAGGGGTTTATCAATTTTATTGATCTTCTCAAAGAACCAGCTTTTTGTTTTGTTGATTTTCAATTTTTTTTTTGTGTTCTTATTTTCATTTATTTCTGCTCTAATCTTTATTATTTCTTTCCTGCTTGCTTTGGTATTGGTTTTGCTGTTCTTTTTCTACTTTCTCTAGTTGCTCAGTTAGATCTTTGAGTTTAGATCTTTCTTCCTTTTTAATATATGCATTTAGGGCTATAAATTTCCCTCTCAAGACTGCCTTCACTGTGTTCTATAAATTTAAATATGTTTTGTAGTCATTTCATTTGTCTCAATCTATTTACTGATTTCACTTGCAATTCCTTCTTTGATCCACTGATTTTTCAGGAGTGTGTTGTTCAGCCTCCACACATTTGCAAATTTACTTTTTTCCTGTCTATTATTGAATTCCAGTTTCATTCCATTAAGATCTGAGAAGGTGCTTTGTATAATTTTAATCTTTTTTATATTTATTGTGACCTAACTTGTGATCTATCCCGGAGCAAGATCCATGGTCACTTGAGAAAAATGTATAGCCCACTGAGTTTGGATACAGTGTTCTGTATGTCTGTTAGGTATAACTTGTTTATCATATTGTTCATGTTCTCTGTTTCCTTGTTCTTCTTCAGTCTAGTTGTTCAATCTAATGATGTGAGTGGGGTATTGAAGTCTCCAACGTTTATTGTAGAAATGTTTATTTCTCCCTTCAGTTTTGACAGAGTTTGTCTCATGTATTTTGGGGCATCCTGGTTAAGTGCATGGATATTTATGACTGTTATATCTTCCTGGTGTATTGTTCCTTTTTATTAATATATAAAGGCCTTCTGAATCTATTATAGCTTTTTTTGCTTTTAAAATCTATTTTGTCTAATATTAGTATAGCTACTCTTGCTCTTTTCTGGTTACTATTCACGTGAAGTGTCTTTTTCCAACCTTTCACTTTCAGCTGGTTTGTATCCCTAGGTCTAAGGTGAGTTTCTTGTAAGCAGCATATGGATGGCTCATGTTTTTTTTATCCATTCTATCAGCCTGGATCTTTTCATTGGGGAGTTTAATCCATTCGCATTCAATTATATTACTGTAAATGCACTATTTACTCCCTCCATTTTATTCTTTGGTTTTCATATGTCATCTTATTTTTGTCTGTCTTTTTACTTTTTGGGTTATTCTTTCTTCTATCATCTCATCCAAGTCTGTCTCTCCTGTCTTTTTCTTTCAGGTTCTAAGGCTTCCTTTAATATTTTCTGCAAAGTTGAATTCATTTTTGCAAACTTTCTTAATTTCTGTTTGCTGGTGAATATTTTATACTCACCTTCATATTTGAGGATAGTTTTGCTGGATAAAGAATTCTCGGCTGGCAGTTTTCTCTTTCAGTATCCTAATTGTGTCATGCCACTGTCTTCTCATCTCCATGGTTTCCGAAGAGAAATCTGCACTAAGTCTTACTAGACGTCCCTTGTACGTGATGGTTTGCTTCTCCTTTGCTGCTTTGCGAATTTTCTCTTTATCATTGATATTTGGCATTCTGAGTAGTATGTGTCTTGGTGTAGGTCTATTTGGATTTATTCTGATTGGGGTATGGTGTGCTTCTACATGTAAGTTCATTTCTTTAGTGAGAGTTGGGAAATTTTCACCTAGTATTTCCTCAAATACTCTTTCTCTCCCTTTTTCCTTCTCTTCTCCTTCAGGAACTCCTATGACACATATATTCTTGCGTTTTGTGTTTTCATTCAACTGTCTGAGCCCCTGCTCAATTTTTTCCATTTTTTCTATTCTTTCTTGTTCTTATCTTTCTTCAATTTTAGCTGTCTGTCTTTGGTATCACTTATCCTTTTGTCTGTCATTTTGAGTCTGCTGTTGTATGCCAAAAATTTGTTTTTTAAACAATTTATTGAACTATATCATTCCTACATGAACATACATAATCAATAACTGTTCAGTAAACATTGTGAACTTACAAAACAAACATGCATAACAACATACAGGGCTCCCACACATCACCCCACCACAAATACTTTACACTGTTGTGAAACATTTAACAAATTATGAAAGAGCATTGTCAAAGTATTACTACTAACTGTAGTCTGTATTTACTCCCCTATATTTTTTAAGGATTTATTTAATTATTTATTTACTTTTATTCATTTTTACTCCCCCCCCCTGTTTTTCCTGTTTTTGTTTCCATTCGCTGAGCAACTCTCTGGGTCCATTTCTTGAACTCTCTTCTCATCCTTCTCCAAGATTCAGTCCTCGGAACCTCCAATGTGGGAGAGAAGCATTCTACCACCTGCACCACCTTAGTTCCTGATTTTCAGCGCTTCTTGTCTTGGATCTCCCTTGTTTAACTCTCCGGTTACATCATCATCTTGCTGCATGGCTCACAGGGCCTGCTGGCGCACACGCATGAGGGGCCTAGTGGGCTCCCCTGCTCGTGAGGCCTGTCAGGGCACCTGCACATGGGGCTTAGGGGGCTAACCTGCTTGTGGGGTCTGGATGGCACACATTCTATATTTTTCTTTTTTAAATTTTTACTGGGAGTTTCCAGGAATCTAACACAGGTCCCTCCAAATGGGAGACATACACCCAAACATTTGAGCCACATCCATCCCTCTGCTATATCTCTTAAGGTTGACCAAAGTTTCCTAGAGTTACAGTCATGTCCCATACAGGATGGTCATATTTTAAATCAGGCTTAGTTTATCACCAGCATTCTAAAAACCAGACCTAGGGATAAAAACTAGGTCTGGGGACACATACATGGTTTCCAATATAGCAAATGTTTAGCCTACCCTGATTATCTTAAAATCAGGACAGTGAGAATATTCTCATTCAAATGTGTTTTGATCCCACCTATTGTGTCTTTCATTCCCATGAACTCTGTTACTTTTCTGTTCAGGATTTCAAATTCTTCTTTGTGTTTGCTCAATGTCATCTTGAAGTCATTTATCTCTTTAACTATATCGTCTTTCAACTCCTTAATTTGATTTTGGTAATTTGTGTGCATCTTGCTGATTAGTTCTTTCAAATTCTGCATCTCTTCTGTGGCTTTGATGTATTCCTTTTCTTGTGCCATGTCATCTATTTTCGTAGTATGGCTTGTAATCTTTGCTGGTATCTAGGCATCTGATTAGGAAGTAGTTTACTCAGATGCTCAATTTCTTTCTCTTTTGTAGGGATTTGGTGGCAGGGGGCTGTGGGCTACCACTGCTCTTTGATTTTTGGCTCAACTTGGATTGTTAGGATTTCCCTGCAGATAGCTCAAACCTGGGCACTGAACTCAATAATTGGTTGTAGAGTCGCTTCCTAGGGCTTTAGGCAGGGAGCCTATAGAGGCCAAAAACAGCCTATCCAACTTATTATTTTTATTTTCTTGCATGCACTTCCTTGGTCTGCCAGGAGATGGTGCTTGTAGCCATTTGGCAATTTGATGTAATTATGAATTCCAAAAATATAATTGGATCATGCTTGTAAACTGATCTGTTAATCTGTGCATGATTACGTTATGATTAGTGTGTTGACTGGGCCACGTCAATAGGGCATTGAGCCCCACCCCTTGGTGGGTGGTGGAATCAAATATAAAAGGCAAGACAAAGGACAGAGGGAGCAGTTCTTGAGAAACAGTTTTGATCTTGGAGTTTTGATGTTGGAGAGAAGGCCCCAGGAGAAGAGACGTGAGCCATTTGCCTGATAGTCTACAGCTGACCTTGTGGAGGAAACAGAGGAGCTAAGCCCAGAGAGAAACATAGCCCTGGGAAGAGAGGAACCCAAGAAACCTGAACCCTGGTAAACATCAGCAGCTGTCTTGCTCCAACACGTGGCAATGGACTTTGGTGAGAGAAGAAACTTATGCTTTATGGCCTGGTAACTGTGGACTTCTACCCCAAATAAATACCCTTTATAAAGACCAACCAATCTCTGGTATTTCACATTAGTGCCCCTTTGGCTGACTAATACAGTGCTATTTGGCAGCTCTCATTTCAATGCCTGGTCAGAGCAACTCTGGTCAGAGTTGTTGAAACACAGATCAAATCAATGTGATAGAACTTCCTATCTGGTGGCTAGGAACCTTGTAATTCAAACTTTCTCTGAGACAGTTCTCCAGGCTTCTCTGGCAGCCCCCTGCCTTTTTCTGGCTAGGAATTAGTTCCACTGTGCTCTGATTCCCCAAAATCAGTCCCTGTTAGTAGAGGAAGAGATTGGGGGGATTGTATATTTTTAGCCCCACCAAGGCAAACAATGGCACAGCCCCACCTGGCTTGGAAGGGCTCTTGGGACACAGCAGACCAAATTTGTGTGTCAAAAGTTGAGTCAGCCTTAGGCTGAGTCCCTCACTTTCCCCTTTCCTTGGACATTCTCAACAATTAGTCCCAGCTAGAAGAGAGGGAGATTGTGAAGGTCAGATTTCTCCAGTTCTTCACAGGCTTCCAAGGAAAAATATTGAGTGGTCTCACCTAGCTTGGAAGGGCTTGTGGGACACAGCAGACCAAATCTGTGGGTCAGAACTTGAGTCCACCTTAGGGTGTGCCCTTATCTCTCTCCTTTCTTGGGATGATAGATCCCTGGAGACCCCTTTGTCTGTAGTTACAGGCCCAGAGGCCAGAGAATTCTAAAGTGTCTTTAGTGTGGGGGTCCTGCAGGCAGCAGCAGCCACTGGTTTCAACTTACAGTTCTGTCTTCGTGATTTCCCTCCTTTGTCCCTCTCTCCTCTGAGTGGTGTCCAGCCTTTGCCTGCTGTCATAAACCTTAGAAGATCTTTTTCTGGGCTGTTTCAGCCTGTCCTCTAACTATTTTTCTGAAGAAGAAGAGGTTTCCTTGTCTTAACCCCTTTATTTCAAAGGCTAGTGCTTCCAACCATTAAAGGAAGAGCTCAACCATATTTTGTACAAGCTCTTCTGGATTATACACAATGAGGACCACTCTGCAACTCATTCTAGGAGGTCAGCAAAACCCTGTTTTTACAAAGGTATAAGTAACATTTTGGTCCACCATTTCATATATATAGATTTTAAAATACTGAACAAAATCAAAATATCATTATTAACAACTTTAAAAAGTTTTTTCTAATCATTTCTATAAATTGGCCTATTCTAAATATTTCATATTGCAAGTAGTCTTAACTGAGATTGATAGGTTGGTTAAATTAAGATCACCCTGTTTCCACTTAAAAGCCATAGAGGGGAGAAAGAAGGAAAGACAGAAAGGAATGAAGAATCTTGAATGACTCAAAAATACATCAGGTATGTGAATCTTTGGGTGAGTTGGTATCAACAGAGCTAGGTACACAAATTATACTAAAATTATAAAACAGAAAGGACAAACACCCATATCGCTCATATCCAACATAGCTAAAAATGCCAGGAGTCCTTATAAATAGTGCACTCCATATTGGGTAAAATACAAACCTTATCTCAAAAAAGATACATTAATTTTATAGTACAAAGATATCAGTGTATGGTATAAAATTTGTGGATGGATATCAAATCACCACTATGCAGCTTGTTGTGATCTGAAGATTTTCTTTTTATATGTGATTCTTTACTGTAATTTTATCCCATTATGCCAGATTTTCAAATACATGGGTAAAGTCCTATGGTGTGAGCTACACAGTTTGTATTGCATCAGTGCCATTTAAACAAGGGCCTGTGTAGAGGTTTGTGGATGTCTCATCATTTCCCCCTCCTCTCCCCAAACATAGTTTTCCCTCTTTACTTGTGATATGTAAAATTTGTAACATGGATTACTGATCAGGATGAATGCTTACCTTAGTGCTTTTAGGTATATTATCAGAGGGTAAAGGGAAGACCCAATCCCAGAGCTTTGGAATGTTTAAGGCTTGGCAAGATCACCAATACTGAAATTTAGCATATACACTCTTGATAGAATTCATTGGCCTTCCCTGATGTTTTAACTTTGCTGATATTAAACTCAGTTTTTCCCACATTAGAAATATATTCAGGGATCTTCCAAGTCTTGAACCTCATTATCCTTATGGAAACACATGCAAATGTAATTCAAAAATAGTAGCTTCTTAAGCATTCTATTACTAAGCTGATGTATTTATTAGCTGAAACCTAAATGTTTGATATTTTATCTAGTCTTTTGCCATCAATTTACTATTACAAATATCCCTGTTACAGAAATAGTGGGTGTCCCAACTACCTATCACATTGTGCCTCTTCCAGTGTGGCCTGCAGTTGTGTATAAGTTGCAGCTTTACTGAATTTCCTTGGGACAATTGCAAGGAGATTTCTTCAGGACACATTTCAAGATATTGAGCCTTACTTGCTTACAGCAGTAACTTGTACTCCATTGCACAAATAGTTAGCTTTTTTCTTTTCTCCCTTTCCTGTCTCACCTTCCCCATTTCCTCATTTATGTTTCCTGGAATTACCTACCAATTAGCACCATATACCCAAGAAAAAAATGAATTTAGTAAATGGAGATAGTTATTTATTATAGTATTTTAATAATATTACTATAATATTAGTGGAGAAGACAGGGCAACAGAGAATTGGTGTATATGTAGTAATATTTATGGATCTGAAAAAAACTAGTTGAATGAAAACCTTAGGTATCAAAGTGAAATCTGTAACAACGTATGCATGCTAATTAAAACATACATTATATTTGCTTTATGAAGATGCATAACTATTTAAGGATACATATCCTCATAGAAGAGGTGGCCTATATATGAAGGAGAGTTAAAGTGGAAGAAGGATTGAGGACTGATGATAATTATGGGATAAGGAATTAAGCTAATATGAACTCAGGTTAGTTGTGAGATTAAAAGAAAAATAAAATAAGAGTAACATATAATCATAATTTATATTCTGTCTGAATTTTTTAAAAAACACTCTAAGGAATATTATAGAAATATTCCTTCATCCTTGTACGTAAAACATGGAGGGAGCCACAGTGGAAAATGCTGAATAATGAAATAATCGTTGGGAGACTAAAGTATACAACGAAAAATATATATAAGTCAAGGTATTTGAGAAGTTGTAGTACAAAAATAATAACTATTAATTAATTGATAAAAAATAATTTCATTCAAGCTGCCAATGTTGTATCTCATAAGGAAAATATACTCATAAATTCTCCTGATTTCCCTGAAGTTAAGAACCACATGGGGGAGTAATAATACATTTCTCATTTGAAGTGAGTGGAGGTCACCAAACTCCATGATTATCAAATTAGCTCCAGTAACAATTCTTGACTTATGGTTTCAATTTAAATTATGTTAATGAGAATAATATCAATGCCAGACTCAGCACATTATACCATACATATTAATATTTTAATTTCAAAACTATGGTTTCTGGAGTAACTTGGTATTTTTAGGAACATTATTATGCTCTTTGAAGAAAGTAAGGAATCTGTTTCTATTTTTTTATTATTTCTATATCGATACTGAAATTTTAAACAATGAAATTTCTGAAAGGGAAAGGAGAAAGAACTGTTTGAAAGCTTCTTCTAGAATGTGGTCTTAGGGAAGATGGTGACTGTCAATTAGGTTTACTAATGCTGAGTAAGGATTTATGTTTCAAATACTAATAGGTTTCAAAAAAAGCTTCATGGTTTTTAGTAATCTGTTATTAGCGTACCTCATATTAATTGCACCTACAGAGTTACATTTGTGCCATGGATATCTGTACTGTCATCTTACCAATACCATACAAGAGATGGTAATTGTCACAGTTTAAATTCCCTCTTGAGCAAAATTTTTAACAAGGACTTGGGTATATGGTGCTAATTTTTAGGTAGTTCCAGGAAGCATAAAGGAGTACATGGGGAAGATGAGACACAGAAGGGAAAAAAGAAAAAAAATCTAGCAATATATGCTATGGGAAACAAGTTACTTTCTGTAAGTAAGACTCAGAATCCTGAAATGCTTTGATGCATCTTGCAGAAATCTCCTTGGAATTGTCCCAAGGAAAGTCACAAATGCAGGCCATGTCAGACATGGCACAATGTGATATGGAATGGGGAGATACAATATTTCTGAATGAGTGTAACAAGTGATATGTCAGTGTACGTATGGAGCCTTTGAGCTAAATCTTTTAGCTCCATGCACAGTTTGATTAAAAAATATATTGTAGTTTAGTAATGTGGAATGGGTATATAATGTGTAAACTTTTATGGAATTATTTTATTGAATACTAGTAAATGAGAGAAGTTCAAAATTTCTAGATTTTCGTCTCCAAAAATATGCCAATATAGAAATGGTAGGCAGAAAAATTGCCTATCCTCCCTTGTATTTCTAAGTCCTAATTCCTATAACCTGTGGATCTATTATGGCAAAATAGACTGTGCTGATTAAATTAATTAAAGATATTGACATGGGGCGATTACCATAGATTATCTGTGTATGCTCAATGTAATCACAAAAGATTTTACAGAATAAAGAAAGAGGCAGGGGTGTCAGAGGCAGGGAATGAGATTGATAAAAGAAGCAGCTTGGAGTTATATGATTACTGGCTTAAAGGGGTCCACAAGCAAAGGAAATAGGGCAGCCTGTAAAAGCAGGAAAAGTAAAGAAGTGGGGCAGATGTGGGTCAAGCAGTTGAACACCTGCTTCCCACATGGATGGTCTTGAGTTTGTTTCCCAGTACTTCCTAAAAACAGAAAAATAAAAAACAAGCAAACAAACAAAAAACTAACTCAAGGGAGCCAAAGTGATTCAGTGATTGAGTGCTGGCTTCCTAAATACAAGGTCCTGGGTTCAATCCCTGGCCCTGGTACCTCAAAAAAAGAAAGAAAAAAAAAGTCAAGGAAATAACTTTCTCTTTCAGAGCCTCCAGAAGGAATGCAGTAGGCTGACACCTTGATTGTTAGTGCAAAAAATTCATTCTAGATATATATCTTCCATATTGGTGAGATAATAAATTTGCATTGGTTTAATCCACTAAATTTGCCATAATTCATTTAAGCATTGGTAAGAAACTAATAAATGAGAAAGAAAAATTCATTTTAGGAAATTCATATCTATAAACAAAATTAAAAAGATGAACACTCTACAGTTTACATTCTTGACTTTAATTCACTTAACAAAACATATTGGATTGGTAATATTTCAAAGTGAGTTTATACTTGTTGATCTATTTCTGTTCTCCTAACCAGAGGCAAAGATAATCACTTTTACTGGGAAATATTCTTCTCTATTTTCAGGTACATTGGCTGGTGAAACCCAAACCTACTCTTAATAAATTAAAATCAAACACATAATAACATAAAAGTCTTAAAATCTAAAGTAATAAAATTAATGCTAATTTAGTATTTTGAGACCAGAAATATCCACGTTATATTTTTACTTTCTGCTTTTAGCTCTTTTGCTTATTCATTACCAATAATAGAAATTCACTCAATCACCTAAGACTAACAGTTTCTAGGTTTTGGCTCATTTCTGACCTGCCTGCAAATGTCATAACTGTGGTTTGTTATTAGATTCTGTCTTCACTACTCTCCCTCAACGCATCCAATGTCGGAAGCATTTTACATATACATAGATTTTTCACATGACTATCAGGTCCTTGATAAATCATTTTCTTTTTCCTAACAAGATTTTCACCCTTGATCCCACCAATTAAAAATGTCAAAGTAAGTTATTTGATATTATGGTTTTATAACAAATGCAAATCTATATAACAGTTTCTAGCATAAGAATATCTTATGGGAAAAATTTAATTGTATGCCTTATATAGATGAATATTTTGCTTTGTGTACATAACTGAATAATAGGGTTGAAGGTAGAATGTGTTTGTTTATTTTTCAGAACATTGTGTCATATATACTATTTCCATGTGTTTTGAAGCATTCCTGTATTTATTTTCTCTTAATAGTTTATTTTTCTGTGATAGAAATTGACTTTAAGTTGCAAGATTAAAATGGTCCTGTAGAAGATTGTGAAATTGGTAGGAAAATATGGTATAATAAAAAGTAAAAATAGTAATAAAATCTTTAATCACTGAACAAAAGATGTAATTGGCAAAGATGATCTGATTCTCAAGTACCTCCCAAGAAATGATTCTTGGATACCTCTACCACCATCTGGGTACCTCTTCATTTTTTAGAAATTACACACTTTATTAACTTGGGAGTATTTATTGATTTTCAAATTATTACTTATTAAATATGTTTGTTTAATTTTATAATTGGTACATTTTTATATCTGGAATAATTGGCTGGGTATTTTGGGTTGAAATAAAATGCATAAAGATTAATCCCAATATAATTTAAACAAAGAAAAATTAGTTGTTTTTTACTCTTTCATTTCCTTTTTATTTGAACCCATACTTAGCTTGATACCTGGTAAACATATGTTTTAGAGACTTAAATCTTCGATCCACCCATGTGCCAGATGAGCCCTGAATTTCAGGAGAGCTGCAACACCTACTCTCCAATTCATTGGACCCACCCAAAACAACTAACAAGGACATGATAATCGACAATGCCCATCCAAAGGAACGGAGAGTGTCTGCAACTGCAAACAAGATAGCTCCATCTATCTGCCTCAAGGGATATATGCCCCCTCTCATTTAGAAGTATAGTGGGCATCACCATCCCCAAATCCTCAAGATTGGGGAATGAACAATGGACTAAAGAACACCGATTACTATTCTACTATAGACTTCTTCTTATTCTAGCAATGGAAGAACTCTTATCATTGATGTAAAGACATTGGCCTCCAGAGTTTCTGAGAGATAGGAGAGGGAAGAATAGGTGTAATATGGGCACATTTTTGTGATATTGGATTTGTCCTGCATGACATTGCTGTAAAAACGGATACAGGCTATTGTATATTTTGTCATAACTTACAAAATTGTTTGCAAAAAAGTGTAAACTATAATGTAAACTGTAGTCCATGATTTAGTAGAAATGCTTCAATATGGGTTCATAAATTGTAACAAATGTATAACAGTAATGAAGGATGTTGTTAATGTGGGAAAACATGAAAGGAGGAGGGAGTGAGGCATATGGAAATCTCTTACATTTCTTATGAAATATTTATGTAATATAAAGCTTCTTTTAAGAAAATTAATATAAAAAAGAAATATATTATTACAAATGATTTTTGTTTTGATTTCCTCAAACCCTTCAATTCCCATCTATAGGCAAACACCATGGATTCTTATGAACTTATTGTGTTTTTCAAAAACTTTTAAAAATGCATTTAGTATTATGTACTTGGATACATAAATTAGATAGATAGGTTTTTTCCCAGGTTATGTAGTTTTATACTTTGCTTTAGTAAATTTCTAAAATTTTTGTCATTTTGTGTTTGTTTTTATTTGTTTTGCTCTCAGTGCTAAAATTTTGAGCTATATTTCTCTTTCTCTTTTTTTAAAATTTAAAAACAATGTCACTTTATTTTTCATGGAATATGGTTATTTATTCAATTGAAAGCATTGTACATGAGAACAAATGTTCTGATACAGACATGAAAAAAGACCATAGTGTACACTTAAAATTACATATTCATAAAAAGAAGTTAGAGAAAGGGAAATTAAAATCAACCTTATGTGTATATTTTTTGCAAACTATGGTCAATTCAGGTCTCCTTTCCTACAGAATGCAAAGAGGACATCCACAAGGCAACCTTACTGCTGTTAAGTCATGAATTAATAGATTACTAGAAATAGTTTCCTCTAGGGGAATGCACATATTTTGCATTAGTTACATTTAATATATAACTAAAGTTACGTGAGCCACGTTTTGGAAGGCACGGTTTGTTTCCATCTCAACTGTGGAAATAAAAAATCTGTCTTAAAAACCTCACTTGTAGAGGAGGAATTCATTGTTCTGGGCTGTGGTATGGAGGCCATCCAACAGCCAATATCAGGCAGGTACTATTTGTTGAAAATCTCCATTAGAAGTATCTATTCTAGAGGGTAGAATTTTTCCCTTTTGATCACAATTATTGTGAAATTCACGTGCTTGAAGAGGGGGTGCTGCCATTCCTGCAGACCAGAAGGACAAAGCATTAATCCATAGATGACTCTCAGACCTTGAAATTAATGAAGTTTGCCAGGCTGGATTTTAAACTTGCTTGAGATACTTGATCTCTTTTTCCTTCCAATTTCTTTCCTCTGGAAAAGGAATGTCTACTCTATGCCTGCCCCATTACTGTATTTTGCATTCAGATAACTTTTCTTCTAGGTTTCACAGGACCAATGACAAGAGAGGATTTTTTTCCTAGGATGGATCACACCCCTAAATGATTTTGGTGAGAATTTGGACTTACCGGTGTTACTAAAATGACTTAAGAATTTTGGGATAATGGGATGAAAGAATGTGTTTTGCACATGGGAATAATATGTCTTTTGGTATTCCAGAGGGCAGAATGTTATAGATTTAATTATGTTCTCCAAGTTAAATGTGTTCCTTATATTAATTCTCATAGCTTTGGGAGTAAACCTTTTTGCAAATTGAACCTCTTGAATATAATCTTTTCATTCATGCTGTGGTCCAAATGAATCAGGATATGTCTTAATCAAAATTACTGAGGGCTTTATGAAGAAAACTAACTGTAAGCCAGAGGCTATAGAAAGCCTCATAGGAAGAAGCTGGAAGGCAGAGAAAATAGAGCAGACACAAGGAGAGAGATCTCCATGTGACAGGAAGAAGAGATACAATTCCAGGAACTCCAAGAACTATAGTAAGCCAGCACCTGAATGCTACAGAATTTGGGTAGAAAGCAGGTCTTTCTGATAACTTGAATATGAACCTCTAGCCTTAAAAATTGCTGCTTTTAAGCTAACCCATTGTATGATATTTGTCATAGGAATCTGGCAAACTAAGCATTTTTGACAGAAATTACATAATAAACACTAAAAGATTAGTTATAGAAATTGGATCACAGCCTGACTATGCCAAGGCTGGGCTCTGCAGGACCTGCTGTGAGTTCGAAACTCCCATGATGGGGAAGTTGAATTTCCTCATAGAAGTTGGCAGGCTGACATAGAAGCAGAAATTCTTCTTTCTGTTTGCTAATATTCTTATTTCTATTATTTAAGAACTCCAACTAATTGGATGCAGAGACTACCTACTTTGCTTTCAGCAATCTACTGTGCTGAGTGTGGATGAAATGAGATGTAAATGCAATGAACTGATTTTGGATGCTTTTTTTTTTTTCCTGTGAAATACACACACACAATAAATCAAGCAAGTGCCATATTGATTCAAACAAATGAACAGTGTAATCTTCCCAAGTTGAAACATGAACTTAAACATTACAATCCACTGCTTATCAACTTGGCACTCATACATATCTACTTGGGCCATAATTTTAAAAAATTTAATACAACATGTTTTTTTAAAAGATGGTAAGAGAAGGAAGAAAACAAAGATATTTACTTCATATATATATATATATTTGTGCGTGTGTATATATGTATATATATAAACAAATTCATAACACCATAATGGAAAATACTTAACCGTTACAGTTTTTATTTCCACAAAGGGTCACATGGTCATGGCTCATATTTATATCTACCTTCTTCCACTACCTACTAAATATTTTCATAACCCTCAGGAAGCCTTCAGTTGAAAATGGGCCTCTGCTTGGTGGGATGACTCAAAAATTAATTCTTAGAGGATCTAAACCATTAGTTTGCCTGCCTGGATTTGGTTGCCTTAATTCAGACATACTCTTCTATACTTCCATTAGCAGTCCAGTTTTCCCTTGGTAAGCAGGATAAATTACCCCTGCTAGTACAGGAACTCCTGTTTTGCCGATTGATTCAGAGGCATAAGGAGAACAAAATGGCCATCTGGCAGTCTTATATTCCAATTCAATGGAATCATTGTGTGTCCTGGTGAAAGCATTTCTCCCTTTCTAGACCTCTAGGCAAGCAGATCATAAGGTTACTGGGATGTACAAGAAGCAAAGATATTGCTAGTGGATCACACAAGTAATATTGATTGGTACCATTCCAATTTCCACCTGTGATCATGGGCCTAAGAGTCCTGGCTATGATAGAAATAGTACCATAGAGTACACACTGATACAGAACTCATACAGCACCCTGAAAAATATTTATCCAGGCCTACAGTGTATCGCTGCCCTGCTTATTGAGTCTTCAATAGGCCATTGCATTGTTCCATCAGTCCAGCTGATTCAGGATATTGGTTTACATGGTAAAGCCAGTGAATCCCTTGAGAATGAACCTATTGGCCACATTTCATTTGTTGCAAAGTGATTTCCTTTGGCAAAACAATGTTTTCTGAATACCATTTTGGTGGACCTGGTACCCTATAAGCACACAGATGGTAGTTTTGGCAGAAACATTGTGTGAAGAGAAGTCAAATCAGTATGCAGAATAAATGTCCTTTCAGTAAGAAAGAAAAACACTTCTCTTTCCATGATGAAAATGGTACAATATAAGCCACCTCCTGCCAGGGAGCAGAGCGATCACTTTAGGGAATGGTGACATATCAGGGACTGAGCGTTAATCCCTGCTGCTGGCAGATTGGACACTTAGCAATGGCTGTACCCAGGTCAACCTTGGTGAATAGAAGCCTATATTGTTGAGCCCATGCATAACCTCCATCACACCACCATGACCACTTTGTTCCTGAGTCCTGTGGACTATGACAAGACCGGATGGGGAAAATGGTTGACTCACAGTCACAGAACAGGCCATCCTATCCATTTGATTAATATATCCTCCTTAGCTAAAGAAACATCTTGGTGAGAATTCACATGGGATGTAAATATGTTCAAGTTTTTCATGCATTCAGAAAGTTTTATCCTAATACTGCTCTAACAGCCCAAAATAGTCTCCAATTTTCTAGTCATGTTATTTCCAAACACTAACTACCCAGCCAAAGTATTGGCCACAGCCTATGAGGTGCATATGTGCTTCTCCTTCCAAACAAAATAAACTACCAGGTTTACTTCCTTAGGAGCTGCCCACTGGGAGAACTACCTCCACTACTATCCTTCAAGGATGTTACAGAATGGTCTTGTAGTGTTGTAGCTGTCCACATTTGGGCCATATTTTTCCATTGTGCCAAACCTTCTGTAAACTAGGTTCAACTTTTCACTTCTTATAAGAAATTCCTTGAGAAGCCATAGCTGTGGGCTGGGAGAAAGAAGATAAGGTGGAAGGAGAGGAAGCCATGGTTATTTGAACCACTTCTTCAGTAACTTCTTCAGGGCTGGCTAGAGCCTGATCTTGTATAAGCCTCTTCCATTTGATGATGGAGTGATACACTGCATGCCCAACTTAATGGCTTTGAGTCAGACATTTCATGATAGGCACCTCAGTTCTCATGATAATTGGGTAGCTCAAAGTTCAGCAATCAGTCTCTACTAAGGCCCAGGAGCAGACTAAAAGTTGTTTTTCAAAAAGACAGTAATTATCTGCAAAGGATGGCAAGCTATCTTCCAAAATCCCAGGTCTATACTGTGACTATAATTAAAGTCCTGAAAAGAGCACCATATAGCATTTCTATTTGGTACTGACAATTCTAACACCATTGGATAAGACGGATCTTTATGGCCCAAGTGACAAAGCAGTCTGCATGGCAGTCTGACCTGTGCCAGATCACTCTCTTTTTCCAATCTCCATTCAAAACTAGCAGCTTTTGGGGTTACACAATAACCAAATGAAAAATAGGTTGGCTCCAAATCCTTAGAGATCAACTGGGCATTCTGCCTCATTTTTGGATGTAGGACTCAAGCAGGTGCAATTCATCAGCTTTCACATAAAAAGGGATATCTTAACATTACCTATGTACTAAGTTAAAATTTCATTTATGCGGGACCCAGGCATCCATTTATTTTTCTAAATTTTTCTAAGAGTCTTATGTAGATAACCAAGTACTAGTCTAAACGATTAATATATGTGATGCCCAAGAATGGAAAAAACATACAAAACTCAAATAATGAGATTTTTAACTCTACCAGATGTCTAACAGCCTAATGTTCTATCCCAGAGAATATTACATTATCTGTCTATTGTTCCTATTAATACTTCTTATCCATACATTTGACCTGTCTGTGAGATTGTCAATGAGCTAAAATTATCTCATGCCACTTTAAAGTATAGCACATTAAAATTTTAATAGGAAACATGGTAATTTATATAAAATACTTATAAATTACCATAAGATATGCTGTAATATTAGTTTATTACATATATATATATCAAACTTTTGAGTAATTTATGAGGTTAATTTTCCAGTAAGAGCAAATTGGATTTCAGGTAATTTAAACTATTGACCTATTGCTACATAAGTAATACATATCAGATCTAGGACTATGAACTAGTACATAATTATTAGATTATTCTTCGAGTCCATTACCATGTGGCTTTTCCACTGAGTGTCCATTCTTTAGTAAGATCTAAAAAGCTTACAAGTAGTCATTGTCATCATGTAGTTCATTGCTCCAGAAACATTCCCTTGAATAATATGGGGCGGGTGCGGGATCTCATCTTGTTTTCTGTTGCAGAAGATAGTTATTGTGTTTTCTCCTTGGGATTCCCCTGTGAACTTAAAATTATTTAGGTAGCATAAGTATCCAAAATCATAATATTCAGAGTGTATGGTAATTGAGTGACCAGTTCAGTTCCAGAGGTAAAAGAAAAGTTTTTCTTTTCTCGACACAATATTTTATTGTTTGTAAAATTTTCTTGTGGACCTCTGTTACTTTAAGACTTCAGTCTATATGAGAATTGAGCAAATATTATTATTTGAGTCTTTCATATTGATCGAGTTTTTTAAAAAAATTCATGTTGTCTATTTCTCTAACCTCGATAACCTCTTAAAGTAAAATCAGCCACACATGCACACAACCAGTTTAATAGCCCTGAAATATGAGTTAGCAGGAATACCATCAATCTGGATGAAATGATTAAACTCCATATATTCTGTACCATGTTTACATTTCCTTAGAATGATGTAAAGAATTTCTGAGATGGGACATGATTTGCTAAAATATATCTTCATTTGTAAGCCAACTTATTACTCTACAGAGTTCAGTCATCAAGAATTGCCAGCAAATTATATTGCCAAGAGTTTCAGGAGAATTTAAGTGAAACACTTTATTTCATTGGCATGTCCATAAGCAGAATGTGGTAACAAAGATTCATCATTTTGGTCACTTAAACTATAGAATTTTGGGATTCCCTGGATGTATTCTCAATAGAATGATATTTAATATATATTTGCTATTATACAACAAACATAAAGCATACTAAACTTTTAGTTTAATGCACTACATTTTTCAATGATATGATAAAAAAATAATTGTTGTTATAAATTCCCATTGATTTTTGTTAGATTAATAAAATATGGACATGATATTTCAATTTTATGCATTATTCACATAATATTAAAAATTTAAATTAATACAAATATTTCAATGCATTTCAGAAATAAACATTCTGCAATGACATCTTGTTCAAGAAGTTGAATAAGACATGTCTAAAAATTTAGCTCATTATTATTTGTTGTTGTTTTTTTTAAAGATTAAATTACTTTTGCAAGCTTATTCTGTCAACAGGTGTTAAACTGGACATTTTATTCTAGGATTATAGAGTCTATTAATCTTCACAATTGTCTTTACTGATATACCAGTTCAGCAAAGGCTGAAGTTGTAATTTTGCTGAAATTTCTCTTTTGAGTTAGTATGGATGTATTATGTAATGGACTCCATTAGTAGACTACCGATGGATACATTTTAAGAATTTTCTTGTGGAGCAGATATGGCTCAAGTGGTTGAGCACCCACCTCCCACGTGGAAGATCCTGATTTCAATTCCCAGTGCCTCTTGAAAAAACAAAAACAAACAACAAGTAAAATAAATGATAAAACCAATTGAGGGAGGCCGATGTAAATTAAATGAATAAATTAAATGAATAAATATATGCATTATTCATTTCTTGGCCAAATGAGTCTTTTAAAAAAAATCTGCAAGTTTAAATATTTGTTTTTGAGTACAATTTGATTAATTTTCCATATCCTGTCCTTATATTAAATTACTTTAAAAATTTCAAACACATAATAATTTTGGGATTTTTAATTTCAAAAATGTTATACTGGGAAGCATAAATCTGAGTATTAGGCCTATATTTGCTACAATATGCCTAAAATGCCTTTCCTTAATGGTTGTAATTATGAAATGTGAGTAAATACATTCACATTACAAGATTGTATTAAATTTAAAGAAGCAGGTTTTAACATTATATAGTTTTAAAATGTTTCCATAGCACTACAAATTGGGATAAACAAACTCACATTTCAACTTGTCTTATAGGAAATCCCTTCAACCCTAAAAAAACTCTGCTCTTTCCAGGCAATGATGTCATTCCATTAGTCCTCCAAGAATAGTGCTGAACAGGGCAACAAAAATATCCTGGCGGTAGATGCAACCCTGTTTGCAAACAAAAGCAGTGAAATGTCTTTTTTTATTATTATTTTCAGACACTAAACTAAATTAGAAATTGTTATGAGTCCTTTTGTGTTTGCTTTCATGAAACAATGTACATTGTCTCAATTTATACAGAAATTGGAATTTAGCTTCATTATATAATTTTACTCTAGAATTCTCTATCAAATCAGCATATTTTTCTAACCCCACAATTATAAAACTGTTTATTCCATGTATTAGAATAATATATTTCCTAGATCTATGAGAGCTTTTCTGGGAAAATAAAGACAGGCAATTTTCTTCTCAGTCCAGTAATTTTAAGATGATTTTCACATTATTTCCTTAACATATTAACATCTCAATATGATGAAATCTTAGTGTATTTCATTTTACTGACATAAATCTTTTGTAGGTCAATAAATGCAGTCTGTCCCAATGCATGGAAAATGCTTTACTTGTTTACATCCTGGAGAAGAAAATGACTTAATAATGGTTCAAACATCTTGGTCTATGACACACTGAAAGAACTACACAAGATACCTTTCTAACATTGAGCTCCTAAATGTGTATCCTGGATTTAGTGTTCAATCACTAAGGTTTGCAGTTAATATATAAGTGCCTCTTTAACATTTTCTTTTTTGCCAAGCATTTTTTTTTCTTATCAATAAATCGCCTGTTTTGGCCCTTGCAGCTTGTTGTACCATTATTATTGTTATCCATATTTTAACTTAATTACAATATATGGTGTTTCTCTTTTCATATGCTCCTTATTCTTGTGACGTCCTTGTATGGATTTTAGAAACATACTTTGTCAAAAGAAACATGACCATTTCATATATATTTTATATTTGTTTATGTAGTCTCTAAAATGATGATGAAGTAAATATCACCCAAAGATTAATAATAAAATTGTTTATACAAGCTATTACTAAAAGAATTAAATCTTGAAAGTTATGACAAGTTGTATTTGATTTCTGGTATTCTTCTTTATGCCATCAGTGTTTCTCATTCAGTGAGGTGTAAAAATCCAAAGATGAGGATACAATTGAGTGGGCTCTATTTTCACAGGATATTGTCTTGAGAAACTATAAATATAAATGAAATGTCAGGGTAGCCATCCAATTTGGATACACATAGGATTCAGTTGAAGAATGTAACTGAAGTCACTATTGATGGGATTCATGGGAAATTTTTATTTTTAATTTTTATTTTTAAAGAAGCTTTAGATTACATAAATGTTAAATAAAAAATATAGGGGATTCCCATATACTTATCCCCCCCCACACATTTTCCCACATTAACATCCTTCACTAATGAGTTACATTTGTTACAGTTGATAACACATATTGAAACATTGCTACTAACTGTGTAATATAGTTTACATTATAGTTTACACTCTGTCCTGCACAATTTTTTAAGTTATGACACACTACATATGTGTTGTTTCCATCATTGCAATATCATTCAGGATGACCCCAATGTCCTGAAAATGCTCCTATATTACACCTTTTCTTCCCTCTTCCTACACTCAGAACCTCTGGGGGCTACTGCCTTTATAGCAATGATAAAAGTTCTTCCATTACTAGAATATAAGTCTATAGCAGAATAATAATAAGTCTATTTAGTCCATTGTTCAATTGCTAATCTTGAGAATTTGGGAATAGTTATGCCCATCCTGTTTATAATTGAGAGGGGGCTTAGGTCTCATGGGGCAGATGAATAGAAGTATAATGCTTGCAGTTTCAGACACACTCTGTTCCTTGGGATGGGCATTATCCATCATCATATCCTTATTAATTGTCTGGGTGTGTCCAATGAACTGGATAGTAGGTTTTACAACTCCATTGAGATTCAGGGATTAACTGTTACACAAGCAGACCAAAGATTTAAGTCTTTAAGATAAATATATTTAAAATATAATAGTAATTACAGGTTCAAATAAGAGAAGCAGAAGAACCATGTGTAGGGAAATTATAGATGAGTCTAACTCTGTAACACTGGGGAACAAAAATGCCAGAGGAGGTCCACTGACAGCGTGCCAAATTTCTGAGCTTGTCTGTCCAGCTTATAGTGTCTGTTTATCTCTAGAGCCCTTAGGAGCCCCACTGTTTGAGACACTGTTTACTGTGGCAATTAATGAGATCCTGCTGAGACATACATTCCTCTGGAATGACCTCCCTGTTCACTTTGAAATCTCTTAGCCATAAAAACTCAGTTGTATTTAATATTGCCACATTATGGTCAAAGTCTTTTTCTAGATGAATTGCTAGTTGGTACTTGGTAATAATCCCTTGGTGTCAGAGAGGCTCATCCCTGGGTGTCATGTCCTACGTGGGGTGGAGGTAGTTTGTTTATATGCTGAGTTTTGCTTGTAGAGAGGTCACATTTGAGCAATAAGGAGGCCCAAGGGGTGACTTTTAGACAATATATTATACTAGACTAAGTTTCAATATTCACAATATAGGGTTCATAAGTAAAATAACAATCTATCTTTTTAAACTGGTAGGAAATTTTGGACTGGTTCTATTGGTACTTGGGATTTCCCAGCTCTACAATCCCATACACTATTTCCTGAGTGTGTTGTCATTCTTGGATGCCTGCTATTCTTCAGTTGTCACCCCAAACATGTTAGTCAATTTCCTGGTAGAGAATCACTCCATTTCATTTCTTGGATGAGCAACACAGAAGTTATTTTTTACCTTTGGTAGTACAGAAAGATTTCTCTTGGCTGCAAAGGCTTACGGATGTTATGTAGAAATCTACAATCCACTCCATTTTTTCAGCTAACAGATCCCACCAGTTTAAATGTCAATCACCATTGCTTCCTATGTTAATGGCATTTTTATGCATGCTACATTACAAACAGTGGCCACTTTTAACCCATCTTTCTGTGCACCCAATGAAATCAGATATGTGTTTTGCAACATCTCTCCAACCCTTTCTATTTCTTCTTCTGACACTCACATCAACTGACTGCTGTCTCTAGTTTGTAAGCTTTATTGAAATAGCCCTTATACTAATTTCTTGATCTCCTATGATTTCATTTCTTGGTCATTTTGAAGATGAATTCTGCTGAAGGTGAGTGGAAAGCCATTTCCAATTTTGGCTCTCATGTAACTGGTTTGACAATTTATCATGGTATAATCCTGTTTATGTATGTGAGGCCAAGTTCCAGCTATGCTTTGGACCACGATATGAAAGTGTCTAATTTTTTTTTCAGTATTGTCATTCCCAAGCTGAATATCATTAACTTCGGTTTAAGGAACAAAGATGTCAAAGGGGCAATGAAATAATTGTTTAAGAGGAATTGGTACATAAATAAAGTACAATTTTAGCATTGAGTGAAACTTAAAAGAATGTTATGTATTAATTCATAACTCTATGGTCAAAAACTATGGAAGAACATATCTTCTTTTCAGTTAGTAGTATTTGTATATCTTAGAATATTTCTCATAAAAGTATTAATCTGTCCCCCAATGAAATACTTTATATTTATAGATAAATTGAGTTCTCTATATGCCTATGATTTTGTTCCAACTTATATTAGTAATTAACTTATGTTGCTATTGTTAGTCTTTGTGTAATTTGTGTAATTTCTTTACTATAATTAAGGATGATATCAGGAGATTACAGCTTTATATAACCACACATTGTTTATAGTAAATTTCCAGTATCCATTATGAAATTAATTTCCCATTCTGGAATACCTGTGAAGGATTCATTAATATTACCTGAATTTTCCAAGTGGCCTTACACTCTTAGATCCATCTGGACATGTATTTTGCCTTCTTTGACTCAGCACAATAAATTTTTATCTCATTATTTTCTTTCCACAGTCTAAGTGGATGAGATCAGTAATAACTATAATGACTCTGAGGTTCTATCATATTTTTTTTTTAACATGGATGTTCAGTAACGCCTTATTGACAATGTGAAAATTTGGAAACCACCTAAATTTCCCACAATAGGATGATGTTAATAAGTGTTGGCCTTACATATGGGAAAAAGAGTCCACTGACTAATTGCTATTCTTTGGAGGGTCTACTCATTTGAGATTTTTTTCAGCATTCTTACTCTCTTTCTTCTTCAACTATTTCCCTCTGTTTAAATGGGACACATAAGTAGAGGTATGACTTGGGCTGACAATTGCAGATATGATGTGACAGGTCTGCTGTTGCCCCCAGCGAGTTCCTCCTCTGCTGACCTCCAGAGTTAAATGGATCATATGGTCAATGGCTTCTTGAATATCATCCAAAATAGGAACCATTACTACATTAAGAATTGCAATATAGGCTTCAGTTTTTATAAAGGAAATTATATTGTCTGACTACTTTTGCCTATAATGGCTTTCCACAAATATTCTTCTGTGTAGCTTTTTGAAGATTATCTAATAATTGATGAGACAAAAAAGGAAAGACCTGTTCACATTCTTCCTTAAGTTCGTCTTCTTTATCAACATCAAGATCACTCAAAATGTTAACCTCATAATTAGTGCTTTTCTCCTCCTCTGTTTTATTTCCAAAAACAACATGATTCTGCTGTTCTGGCAATTGTTTTGTTTTTTCAATAGTATTTAACTTCATAAATTTTCTGAAATAATGATATAAGTTCTTTACCTCTTCTTCCACATGCTTATTTTGGTGGTTTAAAAACCTCAGCCCATTCTTTTGCATATATCTCATTGATGGTCAACAAATCTTCTACTCTGGTGGTATCACTACCAGGAAGGGATATTAACACCATTCTGGCCATCTTTTTAGAACTGTGTCTATCAGCATTTCATACAAATCACTGACCTTTTTTTAAAAGTTGATTGAACATATCCAAAACTAAACCGACCTCTTGAAAGAAGCTTTCCAATATTAATGACAGCTATGTTAATATTGTGAGTCCTTGTCTCAACACAGATTCTCCCCCTTTTTTTTTAATCAAAGTTTTTATAGTTTTATTAATCCTCTAGTGAAAAATCTGCACAATCACCAATCGAGTCACTGAAGAATCTTTACTCCTTCTTTTTGCCAGCACCAACATTGGCCTTTGCAGTCCCCCTGACTTTCTTCATTCTGTTCTTGCGTTCTTTTCACTGTTTTCTTGAGGTCTTTTTCTTCTCATACAGGCCATATCTTGCAAGTCTGTGTTTGGGTTCATTTTTCTTTGCGTAATCCAAGGAATCAAAAATCATGCCAAAGCCAGTTGTCTTGCCACCACCAAAATGGGTTCTGAATCCAAATACAAAGATGACATCAGGTGTGGTCTTGTACATTTTGGTTAGTTTTTACCAAATTTCTGTCTTAAGTACTGTTGCCTTCCCAGGATGAAGGACATCAATGGCCATTTGTTTCCGCTGAAGTAGTCTGTTTGTCATGAATTTCCTGGTCCGGATAGTTACAGTGTCATTCATGTTGGCTGGAGTTCTTCAGGCAGCCACAGAGGAAAAAAAAAGCAGATTCTCCCTTTTTAATCAAGTTAACAAACACAGAAGGAACTTCCTGACATAGTTCATCATCATAATGCACCAATACCCTGCAAATATAGTTTGTCTGCTTTCAATTTACTTTCCAATTTTAGCAATCTCTTCACCTATTCTGGTACATCCAGCTTCATTTTAATAATGCACTTAGTTTCCCTATCAACTTCCGTAATTTTGGGATCAAAATTAACCAGCAATTTTACTGATTCTGGGTGTTGCACAAAAGTGTGGCTTGTAATGCATACTGCAACTGTGAAATCTCTCTGATCCAGGCTGTGTGATAGACCACCTCAAATTCCACCAGGACATAGGAAAATTTGTTATACTATGAATGACGGATTTACCTTCCAAACTTGACACAATTTCTGAGTTTTTAAAGAAATCTTTGATGGGCTCACTTTTCCAGCAATAGATCTTTCTCACCCAAAGTATTTTTCCTTTGATAGGAGGCATATTTTGAGCAAAAGTGGGATCATCTTTTTGAGAATGATAAAGCTTCTTTGTAGCTTCAAGTTCAGCCACATAACACTGAAGAATACACTCAATTGTGTGGTATATTTCTAATTGAAGACAGGGAATGTTCAACTCTGAAATCTTTGAAGCATTTAAAGAGCCTGCTGAGAAGATAAAATATTTCAAAAATACTGTTTATAAAAGCCCGTATCTGTATCTCTAACCCATTGATTTTTCACATGAAGTCCAAGTAATCTGTTTCAAATTCTGTCCTCGTGGATCCAGAATGTCATATTGCTTTTTTTTAACACCTTGATATATATGATTCATTTATCGAATTTTATTTGCATAATATCTATTCCCTCTATGGTATTACTCAAGGCAGAATATGTTTGCAAAATAGATTTAATTTCTGTAATCTTCTCCAGTTTTTTACAGAAAGCTTCAAATTTCCCAAATATATCCGTTTCTGAAACCTCATATGATATTTTCCCTGAGGATTCTAAAATCTGTTTCCTTGTTTTGTAAAAGATGTCTGATATTCTCAGAAGAGAAAAATGCAATCCAGAATTTTCTTTAGTACAACTGGGGTTTCCTGATTCCATACATGGTTCATTCCTCCATCAGTAATATATGTTTTACATGCTGTCACTATTTGATTTGTTACCCTGATAAAAAGTAAGGGCATTCATTTTGAGCTATTATAATACCTTGACACACTGTGAATCATTCTGATGGCATTAACTAAATTTTGCATTCCATGTGCCATGGAAATTAGATCTAAGTTAGAGAGAGGTGGCATATTTTTTCCAGAGTGTACAATTATCTGAAATTATCTTTTGATTCATTTCCTATATCAGTGTTTCTTGCATCCAAATCTTTCCTCACTGCATTGAGTAATAAAATCAACTTGTTGAACCACAAATTTTTTAGTGGTCTTTGATTAAAGAGAAAGAATTCTGACAAATACTAACTTAAAATGTCTAATTGAGAGGAAAAACAACATATACATATATGTATGAAATTTTACCGTTGAAAGATTATATAAAGCAGTACTCAATGAAAGGCTAGAAATAAAATTTTAAAAAGCACACAGAGAAATACAATATGAGCAACAAAATAATACTTCAAAAAATTCATCATTAGAGTGAGTACAGCTGAAAAAAAGAATGTAATGTAAGTGAATATAAATCATCCTATCATAAAGTTAAAGAAAAGTAAATATTGGGAAAAATTACCCAAAGCTATGGGACAATATAAAACAGTTTAATATACATGTTGTTAGAGTTCAGCAACAAGAATAAAGAGGAATGTACTTGAAACACTATTTAATGGCATACTCGCAAAGACTTTTCCAAAACTGAGGAAAGTCATCAAATCATGGAGCCATGAATGTCAGCAAATCTTCAGGGAAAATAAACAGAAAAATAAATCAACTGACCATGAAACACATTGAAACTCATCAGATTCACTGCTGTAAAACAAACATAGGTTACAATTATAGAGGAAGTCAGAGGAAAATATATTTCACAAAGAGAAGAAAAATCATAAATATTATAAAGACTTGCCATCAATAATGATACAAGCTAGAAAATACTGGAAAGAGAGATTTAAAATACTGCAAGATAAAAATATTCCAGGGTTAAATACCCACTGAAAGCAATTTTCAAATATAAGAAAAAATTAAATAATTTTTAGGAAAACTGACACATAAACACACACACAGGAAAAAAAATATGTTTACATTATTTTCTCAGCAGACTTGTGCTTTAAAAATATCCAGGTAGGAATAAGATAATAGAAGGACAGTTCAGTCTATCATAGATATAAATGATGCTAAAATGTAAAAGTGAAGGTAAATATATCAATTACTTGATTTTAAAAAATTAAATTGCTTAAAAATAATTGCCTAAAGCAAAACTAGATTGATGAATTGTTGGGTTTAAATCACATGTAACAATATAATTTATGAGAAAAAAAAAAGGGAAAGAAAATTGAATCTCTTCTATTATAAATTCTAATTTTTAAGTTATGCGGTATATTATTATAGGTAGATTATGATAAATTAAATAGGCACATGAAAATGTTATAAACAACTTTTAGATGGTAAATTTGATAACCTAGAAGAAATGTACAATTTTTAAATGTTCATATAACAACAAAGGTATAACCTGTTTAGTCCTATGTCCCTTAAATAAAGTGAAGTTTTCCTTGGAAACCATCTAAATGACAAAATATCTGAAACTGTTTTCCAAATGTAAAAATCTCATCTTTCCTTCAGATTGGAATGTGGACAGAATGCTCTGTAAAACCTCTTCAACCTTGCACAAGAGGACATCTTGGCAAATGTAGAGCAACAATTAAAGAACCCTGGGACCCAGAATTACCTCAAGAAAAGAGCCACCCACAAAGCCTAGTCAACTAAAGTCTGCACTGTTACAACCAAGGATGATACTTTCCCTTTTGTTTCCAAAGGCCTTTCTTACACCAACCAGACTTTACCTAAACAGTACAATTCTTCTTCCCAACCCAATTACATCACCTGCTAAATCACTCTTTCTTTCCTAGAGTTCTTCCTTCTGTAAAGGTATGTTTGAGAACATTTAGCAACTATCTCCAAAATTACCTCTAATGAGGTCAGCAAGTAACATATCCTTCTAAAAAAGCCCAGTAATTTTAAAATTCTTTTAAATATAATACAGTAATGTATTATATTTTCAACTCTGCTAGTTGTAGTATAATTTTTTAGAAAAATATGTAATAGGATAAAGTGGTGATTAAGAATGTGAGCTCTAAAGTCAGACTGTTTGGATTCTATTTTGAGCTTGTCCTTAAACCTGTTTCCTGACCATATAAAAGCTATGAAACCTCTCTGTGCCCCAGTTTCATCATGTACAAAATTCAGCCCTTCAAATACCCTTATTGAGGCAATCTTCTGGGTACTGGGTATACAGCATTGATCATAAGAGGCAAAAATCTTGTGCTTATAGTGCTTTCAATGTGGAGGAAAACAGAAAAGAAACAAAAGGCATTAGCAAAATATATATGAAATGGGTAATTGCTACAGAAAACAAATGCAGCATTGATGAATGTTGGAGCAAGTGCAATTTTTAATAGGGTGTACTTAATAGTTGTAAGAGGAAAAGTATGAAACAAGACCACATAGTTACCTGGCGGGTAAGAAGAAGTTAAATTGGAAATGTTCCAGGCAGCATCAGATGGAATGTAAATAGGAAAGTTTGAAGAGGTCACTGTGGCCACTCCAAAGTGAGTGTGATAGATGCAATTATAAATGATTAGTTCATAGAAGGAAGAAGCTGGAGTAAGATCATGTTGGACCTGTAGGTGCCTGTAAAATTTTTTATTTTTCTTCTTAATGCTATGGGAAGTTTTGTGAAGTAAGGGATATAGTACAACTTACTTTTTAACAGTATCATTCTGACCTCAATATTGAGATTAGACTCAAGGCAGAACACAGTGAGACAATATAGAATGCTGTGACAATAAATGAAAGACTGAGATGATGGTTCTTCTGGCCAGAATTCTAGCAAAAGAGATGATGAAAAATAGTCACACTCCAAATTATTTAGCACAAAGAATCAATAAAGTGTGCTGATAGACACTATGCAAGATGTGTGACGTAGAGAAAATTCCTGAATGAATCTTATATATTTACCTGAACAAGAAGGAGAATAGTTTTCTATTACCTGAGATTAAATTTTAGATATTGTAAGCATCTACCTGGGAGTTAACTTGTGGAGATAGATTATGTTAATTATATATCTACAGTCCTTTGAATACTGTCTGGCACTCAGTAAATATAATCTACTTTTACCACTCTATATAACATCAATCATTTTCAAACAAAAACTATTCTCCTATTTGTCATGCTCTGTTCCAGTCTTATTTTCTTTATTATTTTAAAGAAGTTCAACCTTTATGATAAACAGAAATTTGATATGCCACTATGAACCAAAGGATTTAGAGTTAAAAATACTTCAGACCACATTTTACATAAAACATGGTATACACTGATATAAATAGATTAAATAAAGTGTCTAGTGTGGTCACATTACCCAGTGTTTACATTACATTTATTTTATAGCACCATAAATTATTTATAGAATATATTATAAGAGGATAGGGTAGTCTGAATGTAATTAAAACATAAGCAATTCCTGAAATTACTACTCTTTGAATTAGTAAATTAGAGAATTTTTTCACCACCATTGTCCAACAAACCAAGAGGATATATTTTCTAACTCATAGAAATGTAAATAATTGAAAACAAAGCTAGCACAATTCATAAAAGACCATAAAATATAAAGAGTCTATAAATATAAGAAAAGATGCTATGATATACAAAATTGGAGATTAGAATAAAACGTATATTATTTTAAAAATAAATACTAATAAAAGACAAAGCTAATTGCAAACAAAAAGGTATTGTATGAAAAATGAATTCTATACACATTTAAGAGCAAAATTAAATCTTAATACAGTCATTTACATCATTACTATGATAAGTCAAAATTTTTATTTAAATTGAGAATGGAAAGAAAGTTAATGAATATTTTAATTATTTGAATGAATTAGTAGACCATGATTAACTTTTTAGAATTCATTAAAATTTTAATTTTAAAATCTTTTGAACTTTATTTCAATATCATTTAAGAAAATGAACAAATATTCTACAAAGAAAACCTCAGTATAAATTAAAAGAATATAAATCACTTGAAGGGGAAAATATATCTAATAATCACTGATTATGTTTAAATATAAATAATCATATATAGGAAAATTAAGAAAACATACTTTTTTAACCATGCATTGAATAGCAAAGAAAATGAAAATTGTAATTCCAGATTATGCAGATGTATTTGTAAAATGAAATATTAGAAAGCTACCTGGATGAATGTTATGGGATGTTACAAAATTTGGTTCCATTCTTAATTCTTAACATTACAACTTTTCTCTATTAAAATTCTTAAAACAAATGAACACAAAATTTAACTCAAAAGTGTTTATCTTTCTAAAGATCATGAACTTACAAAAACCAGGAAAAAAGGCAATTGTGTTTTATTTAAGCATACCAAAATATACAAAGAAATAGTAATTTATTAATTGATTGATGCATCACAGAATGGCAGGGTTTTCAAATGGTAAATAGACACAAAAGAGGTATAAGTGCATGCATATGTATAGCCTCATGAATTTACAAAACGTCAGTGCTTAAAGCATTGGGAGATGAGATTCTTGATTTTGCTCATTTACCAAGAGCATATTCATCTCCCAAGTTGAAATGACGAAGGAATTATCAAAGTTTATAGTGATGAGTGTAACACAATAGCTGCAAAAAACAAACAGAAAATGACAAAAAAATTATATATTTATATCTATACGTATATATCTAATGCGTAAACATATGAACAGTCTAGAAGACCATTAACAAAACTCTTCAATCTTATCATATATTTCTTCTACAACTTCATCCTACTGCAATATTTTCATTGTTCTGTCACAAAATTTTGAAATTCTTTTGGTCCTTGTAACTGTTTGTTTATGAATAAGATTGGCCAAAAATATTTATAAAACACAAGCAAACAAATTCATAACAAAAAGCTATTGTGTATTCAAAATTTTATAAGAATATAAGCTTTCTGATGATCCTGATCAAAATTTCTATTCATCATCTTATTTAATCTTTCATGTAATTCTATGGATGAAGAGATTTTTGCTTGGACAGTTAAGGAGACTAGAATTAAAATTTCAATTGACTCACAAAGGGCTATGCAGTTAAAAAGCTGGCAGATCTACAAACTAAATTCTGGATTTCTCAGTCCAAATCAGCACACTTTAAGACTTGCTATATTTTTTTTCTACAGAATAAGTAATTTCTGTAAGTGCTCTTCATAACAAAATTCTCTGAAATTGGAATATGCATAGGGATTTCTATGATACAGCTGGAAGGATAACACTACAATTTTGTTGTTGTTTTTGCACATTAGTTGCCCTTAGAAACACATATAGGGAGCAGATGTAGCTCAGGGTACTGGGTTCAAAAAAAAAAAAAAAACATGCATTTAAAACACAAGTCTAAAACATATTTGACGGCTTCCAATTACTATGTGGATTTCTAAAATCATATTCTTGGAAATGTTTCAGATCACTTGTCATCAAACAGAAGATGGCTCCACAGAAATTCAAACTAATTAAGAGATGCTACTGGATTTAGAGAATAAATACACAAATAGGAAAGAAAGAAAAGATACTGTTAAATTTCAACATCATGGCCATTTCAATTGCCTGGAGCTCTCTCTCTTCTGCATGACTCTATTGAAAGCACTTTTAAAATCTTTGTTCCTAAGACTATAAATGAGAGGGTTCAGCATGGGGATCATCATAGTATAAAACACAAAAACCACTTGATCCTTTCCAAGGAGTAGGAGTTCTTTGGTTTTAAATAAGTAAAAATCATGATACTGTAAATTATAGTGACCCCGAGGAGGTGGGAGCCACAAGTAGAGAAGGCTTTGTGCTTTCCTGAAGAGGAATTAAGTTTCAGGATAGTAAACAGAATGGATATGTATGACACAGAGAATGTGGTAAGGAACACTACTACATTTAAACTAGCAAAAATGAATATCCTGATTTCAGTGTCATGAGTGTCAGTGCAGGACAGGGCTAAAATTGGCATTAAACCACAGAAAAAGTGATAGATTACATTGGAGTTGCAGAAATACAAACTGTTCGTGTAAAGAACAATAACTAATGATTCAGAAAAATCAATCATGTAGGAACCAGTGATGAAGGCACTGCAGAGTCTCATGGACATAAGAGTAGGGTATTGAAAAGGATTAGAGATAGAGATAGCCACATAGCAGTCACCGTCCATTGAAGAGAGAAAGAAAACTTCAGTGAAAACCAAGAAGACAAAAAATACATCTGGGTGAAGCAGTACATGAATGAAATTTACTTGTTGGAAGTCAGTAAGATCTCTAAGGTTTTAGGTGTGATGACCGTTGAGTAACAGAGGTCAAGGAATGACAGGTGACTGGAAAAAAATACATGGGGGTGTGAAGCTGGAGATCCAGGAGAATTATCAGTGTCATTCCTGTATTCCCCAGCAGCATAACAATGAAAAATAAGAAAAAGAGGCTCCACTGGATAATTTCCGAGTCTGTCAATCCCATCAGGATGAAGTCAGGCACATTTGTGTAATTTCTACCACCCATAGAACTCAAGTGTTGTAAATTGTTGAAAAATCAATGTGATAATTAGCACGAATGATTTCATAACATTTTTTGTTTATACAAATGATCTGAATTTTTTCTAAAAAAATAAATTAGGTTGGTTATTCTAAAAATTCATAATAAAGAATAGTTTGCCAAATATGAATAAAAAAAATCTTACTTTGACTTCCAAATATAAATTTGATATAAATCAACCTTCAGATTTCATATGGTGGAAATTTATATATGTTACACAATAAAATGAATAAAACAATGTTATAAATACTTCCCTTCTTTAACACATTTTCCAGATTAAAACATTATACCATATTTATTACTATTGTACACACATTTTAGTTGAGTAAAAGGGCACAGAAAATTAAATAACTTATTCAGAGTCACAACCATTATGTATTATTGATTCTGATTCCACCTAGATTGAATGAGTCTAGAAGTCATGCTCATAATACAGTATTACTACTAATATTTAATATCAGAAAAACAAAAGAGCTATTTACATAATATACAACAATAGTTTTAATGTATCATTTACTGTTCTTTTGTATCCAATGTTATGTAATTCAAATGACAGATCAGGAATTAAAACCATAGGTGTATTTATATTATAGACCACCCATTACTAATAATTTCCCAAAGACAGATTATATAATCAAAATGCTTCCAAAAATTATGTTCTCAATAAATGTTTATGGCTTAATGACTCTGATTCCATCAGTTCTCTATTTCCATTTCTACAAATGCTGGCATTACTTAGGTAAGGCTGACATTATAGGTTCTTGTATATGCTTACTCTTCTAATAATGTTCCCATTTTCTAAGATAATCTAAAAAGCTCTAACTTTGAGGTTAGTACTTACCAGGAGTCAAAGTGGGTGAAAAACTTCTTCCAGGATTATATGTCTAGAAATTTGTCAACTTCAAGTTTTTCTCCCAAATAAAATGTGTGTGTAAACCATATCAGAAGCCTGATATTTGTGATGTATAAAATTTGTTTCCTTTAAGATAATTTATGTTAAATATTTTATACATGTATTTTTATTTTTGGAATTTTTTTAGGTAAAATAAATAATGTAATAATTTTGGCCAGGTCCTGGTAAAATGGAAATTTCTCCTGGAAAGTATGTCTCACGAGTATACCAAGGAGATACTGTGAACAGAAGCAGAGCAGAGTATCCCTTGCCTTTCACCTTGATGATGCCAGGGAACCTTTTATATTAAGATTGCTGATAATGAAATATTTGGTCATCTCTGTGACCAATTTCCAATGAAGATTGCTTGGCATGATGCTGAGGATAAAGGTTCAATGACAAATATATACATATTAGTTTATTAATGGACAGTTGCTTTCCCCTTAGAGCCACATAATAATAGGAAGCATATTTTTGGTATTATTTGTGATGCTCTATTTTATGACTGTGTAAAAGAATAGGTAGTCCTAAAGAAATATTTGATTGCTCCGTGACTGAAAGGGCAGATCATTAACCATCAAGGATGGAATTGCACATTTTTCCCAATGAAACTTTTTTTATATTTAAAAGTGTAACATTATTATAACATTAAACATTGTTTATTATGCAAATATTATTATACAGACAAATTCAAAGCACAAAAGGAAAATCATTCATAAGTGTTTTTATTCTATAGATGTATGTTCTTCCAAGTATTTTACTTTGTACACATAAAGATTGTTTATATATATTTATATGTTTAGATAATTTTATCACACTGAATTTTCAGTAATATCCTTATTTTATTATTAAATATTTACCATACACCTTGACCTCTATCACAATAGAATTTTGTAAAACCCACAATTTCATGTATTTTACTTTGGTGCAGTGTATCTAACTTCTTGGAACGAGTGTGCATCAGGTGATTAATGGGTGTTTTTGAGGATATCATAGTGGTGTTTCTTCACTCAGGTGTGGGAATGTCAACTAATTCACTGACGCATCAGATGTAATGTGTTTAGCCACAGCAATGTTTGTGCAATTTTTTTACTAGTCTATTCCAATGGCTTTTAATATATTTAAAGAAACATGATAGAAGAATGTAAAATCAGTATTGAGATGAGTAAAGTTTTTATAATTATATAAATGACCAAACACTTACTTCATCTAACTTCATTTATATACAACAAAGTGAAATGAACCAACATGATTTTTTTTATTAAGTATGGATAATGAATCTATTTTCACATATATTTCAAAGAAAATCAAACAAGAAATACTGTTTTTCCAGCAGAATTTCAGAAGAGAATATGATAGTATGAATCAAGGAATCACAAAATGATGTATTATGTATTTGATAAAATTTTGAATGTACAATTTTTCAATTCATCAAAAATTCAATGATACTGAGATTATTATTTTAAACCCAAATTAAGGCTTTAAAATGCCAACATCAAATTATTTCACAGTAGTTGACATTGAGGTGTAAGATGTTCTATGTAATTTCCACCACAGTAGGGTATGCTTACCATTTACAAAATGTCCTTCAGGGCGTTTTTCTTCCCAAAATTGAAATAAAGTCTTTATAGGTTTTAACTGTACTACAATACAAGTAATAGTCAAAGAAAGAAAAAAAAATTTTAAATTTTATGAGTAAATTTTTTATTAATCTTTATTGTTAGGATTCCAGTAAACATCTCTAAAATATATAGCAGGAGATTAGGATTAAGAAACAGAAAGAAAATATTACTTACTTGCCCTACATTTCAACAAAATTAAAACTTTATCCCTGATAATTATAACATTTTTCCAGTTCTATTCCCCCTCTAAATTCTTTCAAGCTTTACATGTTTTGAAGCTCTGTTTGGGAATTTATGCTTTTTTCAAAATCTTGCTCTTGTTTTTTTTTTTACTGTCTTTCATAACTCTGGAATACAGAAGTGAGATTTATGTAAAAGCATTACACTGCAGATATTTATTTATATTTAGATGTTTATATTTATAGGTATACCTTTTATACCCTCAATATTCATCTATTTCTTTTCTTACATTTTTCTTTATTGCAGATGTTGTGGGTTTACAGAACAATTATATTAAAAATAAAGGATTGACATACACAATCCCATCCTCCAAAACTTGCATTGGTGTGAAACATTTGTTACATTTGATGATGGCACATTTTATAATTATATTATTAACTAAACTTCATGATTTATCTTAGGGTTCACTGTGTAATGGAGTTTCACAGAGTTTTTAAAAATTTTCTTCTGTTACCATATATACAATCTAACATTTCCCCTTACAATTACACATTTAGACACATATTTCAGTGCTGTTAATTGAGTTCACAATTTTGTGCTAACATTATCATCATCCATCAGCAAAACATTTCTATCATTCCAAATAGGACTCTGTACATTTTCAAACTTAACTTCCCATTTTCTGTCCTCTTTATGTTATCTATGTTCTAGATTCTTACTCTATGAGTTTGCTTTTTTTAATTGTTTCAAATCAGTGAGCTCATACGATACTTGTCTTTTTGTTTCTGACTTATTTCACTCAACCTGATGTCTTCAAGTTTCAACCATGTTGTTTCATGTATCAAGACATCATTCCTCCCCTCAACTTAATAATATTTCATTGTATTGTAATTATATACTATATTTCATCCACCCATTCATTGATTGATGGACACTGCTGTTGTTTCTATCTTTTGTCTGTGAATAATGATGCTATGAACTCGATGTGCAAATATCTCTTTGAATCCTTGTTTTCAATTATTTTGGTTATTATTTGTTTTGCTTAGAAATATGGTAGTTCTCTACTTAGCTTTTGGAGGAATCACCAAACTGTCTTCCACAGAGCAGATCTACCATTTTACAATGCCACCAAAAATGATTGAGTGTTACTATTCACCACATCCTCTCCAACACTTGCTATTTGCTGTTTTATTTTATTTTTTCAATAGCAGACACTTAATGATTGCGAAATGAGACCTCATTGTGATTTTGATTTGCATTTCCCTACTGGCCAATGATGTTAAGCATCTTTTCATGTGCTTTCTGACCATTTGTATTTTTGTATATATTTTTAAAGAGATTTTTCTTCAAGGTTTTTGCCCAATTTTTAATTGGGTTTGTTTGTTGCTAAGTTGGTTTATATATTCTGGATATTAAACTTTCATTGATACATGGTTTGAAAAATGCTTAAATTAAAAAAGAAGAGAGAGATAAAATCAAAGACCTAATTGTACACCTGGAGAAATTGGAAAAAAAACACCAAACTAACCCCAAAGGAACTAGAAAGAAGGAAATAGCAAAGATTAGAGCAGAGCTAAATGAAATTGGAAATAAGAAAAATACTAGAAAAAATCAACAAAACCAAAAGCTGGTTCTTTGAGAAGTTTAATAAAATTGACAAATCCTTAGCTAGATTAACACAGATAAAAAAAGAGGAAAATGCAAATACATAAAATGAGAAACAAGGAATGGGATATCATCACAGATCCCACAGAAATAAATAGATTTATAAGGGGATACTATGAACAATGGTATGCCAACAAAATGGATAACTTAGAGGAAATGGAAGAAATTTCTAGAAGCACACAAATAGTCTACACTGATGAAAGAAGGAATTGATGAACTCAACAGATCAATCACAAGAAATGAGATTAAATTTGTCACCAAAAACTTTCCAACAAAAAGGAGCCCAGGACAAGATGACTTCACAGGTGAATTCTTCCAATCATTCTGGAAAAAACTAACACCAATCTTTCTTAGACTCTTCCTAAAATAGAAGTGGAAGGAATATTGCTTAACTCATTCTATGATTCCAAATCACCTTAATACCAAAGCCATATAAAGAGGCCACAAGAGAGGAAAACTACAGACCAAATCCTCTCTAATGAATCTGGAGGCTAAAATTCTCAACAAAATACTTGCTAATCTTATTCCAACAACACACCAAATGAATTATACATCATGATAAAATGGATTTTGTCCCTTGTGTGCAAGGATGGTTCAACATAAGTAAATAAATCAATGTAATAAACCACATTAACATACTGAAAGAAAAAATCTCATGATCATCTCTATTGATGCAGAAAAAGCATACAACAAAGTACAGCACCCTTTCTTAATAAAAACACTTCAAAATATAGGAATAGAAGAAAACTTCCTCAACATGATAAAAGATATATATGAAAAACCCACAGCTAACACCATAATCAATGGCAAATTGCTAAAATATTTCTAAGATCTGTAACAAGACAAGGATGCCCACTGTCATCACTTATTTCTCATTGTCTTAGAAGTACTTGCTTGAGCACTTAGAGAGGAAAATGGTATAAAAGGACCCAAATTGGAAAGGAATAAGTTAAAATTTCACTATTTGCAGATGACCTGTTCCTATACATAGAAAGCCCGAGAAATCTACAATAAATATTCTAGCTGATAAATGAGTTCAGTAAAGTGGCAGGATTTAAGATCAATAGGCAAAAATCAGTTGCATTTGTGTACACCAATAATATGAAATCTGAACAGGAAATCAAGAAAAAAATTCCATTTACAATAAGAACTAAAAGAATCAAATATCTAGGATTAAACGTATCTAAAAATGTAAAGGACTTGTATGCAGAAAACCAGACCACATATTTAAAGGAATTTTTTTTTAAAAGCCTTAATAAATGGAAGAATATTCCCTGTTTATGGATTGGAAAACTAAACAATATTATGATGTCTGTACTACCCAAATTGATTTATAGATTTAATGCATACCAAAATATTAGTGACATTTTTTACCGAATTGGAAAAGTTAGTTATGAAATTAATTTGGAACGGCAAGTGGCCCCAAATAGCCAAAGACATGTTGAAAAAGAAAAATGAAATTGAGAGAATCACAGTACCTGACATTAAAACATACTACCAGCTACAGTAGTCAAAATTGCATGGTATTAGCACAAGGATAGACATACTAACCAATGGAAGAGAACTAATAGGTCTGATATAGATCCTCGCATATACAATAAAGTGGTACTTGCAGGGCCACCAAGCCCACTCAACTGAAAGAGAATGGCTTCTTCAACAAATGGTGCTTGGAGAACTGTATATCACTATTCAAAAGAATGAGAGGATCACAATTTCACACCCTATACAAAATATAACTCAAAATGGAACAAAGGTCTAAATATAAGAGCCAAGACCATAAAGCTCCTAGAAGGTAATGTAAGGAAGCATATACGAGATCTTGCCTTAGGAAATAGTTTCATGAACTTTCCACCCAAAGTGCAAGCAATGAAAAAAAAAAGTAAATAAATAGGACCTCTGGAAATTAAAAACATATGTGCTTCAAAGGAGTTTGTCAAGAAAGTGAAAAAGCAGCCTAATCAATGGGAGAAAACATTTGGTAACCATCTCTCTCATAGGGGCCTAATATCCAGCATATAAAAAAATCCTACATCTGGTAAGTTAAATGACAAGCAACCCGTTAAAAAAAAAATGGGCAAGAGATTTGAATATACACTTCTCCATGGAAGAAATATAAATAGTTCAAAAGCACACCAAAAGATGCTCACCATCACGAGCCATTAGGGAAATGAAAATGAAAACTACAATACGATACCATTTTACACCTATTAGACTAGCGGCTATTAAAAAAACCGAGGACCACAAGTTTTGGAGAGGATATGGGGGATGGGAACACTTATCGACTACTGGTGGGAATGTGGAATGGTGCAGCCAATATGGAGGACAGTTTGGTGGTTCCGTTGGAAGCTAACTATAGAACTGCCATATGATCCAGCAATCCTACTGCTGGGTATATGCCAAAAAGAGTTGAAAGCAGGGACATGAACAGATATATGCACACCAATGGTCTTCTTAATGGCATTATTAACTATTGTCCAAAGTTAGAAACAACTGAAATTTTCATCAACAGATGAATCAATAAACAAATTGTGGTATATACATACAATGGAATATTACTCAGGTGAAAGAAGAAATGCAGTATTAAAACACAGGATAACATGGATGAATCTTGAAGACCTTATGTTGAGTGAAGCAAGCCAGGAACTGAAGAACAAATATTTCATGTCCTCACTGATATGAATTAAGCAAATTGAGCAAACCTACAGACCTAGATTGTGACAGATATGTTTTCAGGAGACAGAAAGGGAGTAGAGGGTGCTGAGCCAATTCCCATATTGTCAAAATCATTGATAAGGTGGAACTTTGTGGTTCAGCAGTGGATAGGCATGAAAGTGATGCAGTGATGTGATTGGGTTTGGCAGTACTGGTTTGAGGGTGAGTAAGTGGCGGGTTGAGGTGGACTATTCATGGAACAAAGGGTAGGGTTGGGGGAAGGAGCAGGTGAACTCTGGGGATTTGCAGGTCTGTGGCTAAAACTACAATACTGTGAATGTTCTGTTAGAAAATATGGCAAGGGAGGTTTACTGGTGTAGGATGTCAGTATGGGGAGGATATATAGGATAAGAGAAACTGGGGCATACTTCTGTGGAATATGTAAGTGTTCATCTTGTCATAATGTGTTATTTCAGTGGGTGGAGACCCACACAATAATCAAGAAAAAATTAAACTCCTATCCTGGGGAGTCGTGCTATGTTCTCAGTTAGAGGGACAAGAAACTCTTGAGAACATAGGCAGTGCCTAATAAAAGAAAACAGACCACTATGTCAAGTCCTTAATATTATTGTAAGTAATAATGAATCTTATTCTACAAAAATTGAAACTTAGTGGTTAACATAGGTTCTGAGGGGAGGGGGGAGAAAGAATAGAATAGATGGAACATAGGACATTTTTAGGGCATTAGAATTGTTCTGCATGATCTTGCAATAATGGATACAGGCTATTTTCAATTTCGTCAAAACCTATAAAAGTATATGGTGCAAATAATAAACCATAATGTAGTCCATCGGACGTATTTTAGTGGTAATGCTTCAATATTTGTATATCAATTGTTGCAAATGTACCGTCCACATGTAAAATGTTATTAATAGCAGTGAGTGCAATGGGGGAGGTCCTTAGGTATATGGGAATCCCTTATATTTTCTATGTGAGTTTTCTGTAACCTAAAGCTTCTTTGAAGATAAAATGAGAAAAAATAAGACACTCTGGGAATATACAAAAGAAAATGTCACTGTACATACAAGACAACAGATCTTACAGTGAAGAAAGGCACAATGTCTAAAATTTTTAAATAATATTTCAATATTTTAATTTTTTGTATTCTACTTGTAATTTTTAAAAATATTATTATTTCATTATCTTATTAATTCTACTTTGTTGGCTTCATTTTGGAGATGTTTTGGATCACAGAAGGGTCACAACTATGGTAGGGGAGGATCACTGCTGTGGTGTATCAGTGATGGGGGCAAGTATGGGGAAGGATGCACCTGTGGCATGCCCCTTAGACATATGAATATATTCAAGTGTTCATGGGGTGTTGTCTCAGTAGGTGGAGACCCAAGCAATGACTGAAAGGATATTGAATTCCCATCCTGGGGAGTTCTAATATATTCTATAACAGGATGGCAAGAACCTTCCAAGTACAAGGGCAGTGCCTAGTGAAGGAAGACACACCTTTACACCAGGCCCTTGATATTGATGATTGTACTTATGACCCTTTTCTTGGGAAATTTAAACTTAGCCTAATATTAGATATTGCCTAAGAGTTACTTCCTTAAAGCTTCCTTGTTGCTAAATGTGGCCTTTCTGAAAGCATCTAAAACTAGCAGCTTTAATTACTGTAACCACATGGTCTAGTTTATGGTAATATACTGTTATCTTCCAAAATTCATCTGTTTTCTGCAAAGGCTTATTTAGCTTAATAGAATAGGAATGTGATGGATTCGCTACCCTGCATCTTTTAAGTCCTTGATGTGTCACTAATCTTCACATATTGTGAATATATTTCTGTTCTCTACTCAGTTCCATTGATCAAGTTACCTATCTTTTCAACAATACCACACTCACTTATTTTAGATATTTGATAAATTTTAAAATCAGATTATATGAGATCTCTAATTTTTAATTATGTATTCAATGTTATTTTGACTATGTTAGTCCTTTACATTTTCATTTAAATTATAAACATTTAATTATAAAACAATTTCAGAAACAATTGAAAGAAATTGAATTAGATAACTGAATTTATAAATTATAAAACAATTTCAGAAATTGAAACTGCAGAAACAATGTCAATTTTTTGCAAAAAAAAAGTTTGCTTAAATTATAATTGTGTTGCATTGATTGTTTAGATCAATTTGGGATTACATTTAATGAATAGATTTATTGTTCCCAAATGACTCCTTATCAATATCATATTTCTTTAGCTCTTTATTTTCTGAAATTTCTATAGATCATCATTACCCATCTACTAATTTAGACTGTCTTGGTTTTGGACCAACGCATCCATGTATTTTTCAAAATTACATTGAGAGATTCCTATGTATACAACTAGGTATGGCATGACTTTTCATAAATAAAAGGACAGAAAATTATTTAGTTTGATGATTGCTACATAATTTATATGACATAATAACCACATAATTCCTAAAACCTAGCAGCCACTTAATATGTGGTTGTAGCTATCATAGCTTTCCTTCTTCCCAAGTTTAATGTTTGCAAATTTCTTCCCATGGATGTTTGTTATTTTATGTTTTCAGGCTACATGCAATTTGATCAAATGCTTTTAACTTAGTTTTTCATATTGATCATATTTAAAAATATATCTATTTGCCTCTATCTCCTCCTTAAGTGAAATGAGCTAAATATAACATGACCAGTTCAATAATCCTGAAATATTAGTAACAGGAATACCTTTGGGCAGTGCAGATTATATGAAATGGCTAAGAGCCATAAATATTACCCACCACTTTTCCAGCATGTTATACTGTTGTAGGGAATTCTGCAATGGGACATATTTTTCTGCAAAATATACCTTTATTTGCAAATCAGTATCTTGCTCTTCAGAGAAAATCAGTTACCTAGTATTGTCAGAAAATAATATTGTCAAGAGAATCAGGAGTGTTTAAATAAAACATATTACTATTTCACTGACATATCCATAAGCAGAATGAGGTGACATAATATTGTTACTCACTGGATTTATTTTCAAGAATGACACTGAAACATATTTAGTGGCACATAGCATACATTTACTTAACTTAAAGAATAAATACTTTGCTACACATTTAGAGCACAGGGTTAGAAAGTTGAAGAGTTTGATTAAAAGTGTCTTGAAAGCTAACTACCACTAGGCATTCCATTGCAATCTTCTCATGAAATAGTATTAATCACTTCAGACAGAGCCGTGAGGCCTGACTTTTCAGGGGAGTCGTAACAATTTTATTAGACGCAACAGGGTTAATCCATTCAAGAAGTTGGAAGGCAGATTCCTTAGGGATGCTGGGTGGCTGATTTTTCAGTGTAGAGCATTACAGATTTATCTGGCAATTCTAATTAAAATCTGATGAGCTTGATTGGATGGCCAGGATATAGTGCCTAGTCATTTTGGTTTATTGGGAAATTCCTCATAACCCTTCTTTGTAGATCTCAGCTTCTGGACTGCCCTACAGAATTTGATATAACCATAATCCCCACATTCACATGAAATAATTTAAAAAACTCATCATATATATATATATATATATATATAGAGAGAGAGAGAGAGAGAGAGAGAGAGAGAGAGAGAGAGAGAGAGAGAGAGAGAGAGAGATCATGGTTCTTTGGATGAGGATGGTACAAAGGAGTTCTGGATAAATACTTTTCAAGTAGCTCAACTTTTAATATACATAGAAATTTGACATACCACTATGAACAAAAGCATTTTGTCATAAAAATACTTCAAACTACATCTTATGTAAAATAAGTTATGCAGTGATGTAAGCAGTGGAACACAGGCAAATGTCAATATGCAACTGTTTTCAGTTTCCCCAAAGGTTATGTTACACTTATGTAATAAAATCATAAATGCATTATAGAATATATTATAAAAGAACACGGTAGATAGAATTTAGTTGAAGCATAAGCAATTCCTGAACTTCTTACAGTCTCAAAAATTAGGGAATCTGTTGATGATGGTTGCAAAGATAGACCAACAGGATACATATTCTAAATCATAGATATGTACATGAAAGAAAAGTAGTCCAGTACAGTTCATTAAAAAAAAGACAGAAAACGTAAAGGTCTTGCTTTAATTTGCTAAAGGCTGCCATATCAATATACCAGTAATGGGTTGGCTTTTAAAATGCAGATTTATTAACTTATAAGCTTACAGTTCCAATGCTGAGGAAAGTGTCCAAATCAAGGTATCAGGTGAAGCTCTCTCCCCTAAGACATGGCTGTCTGGAATCATGGACTCCTGTCACATGAAAGGGCTCAACGGCGTCCTATGCTGGTTTCTGCCTTCTCCCCTAGGCTTTGTTTCTCTCAGCTTCTAGCTATGCCTTCTGTGGCATTTCCTCTCCCAGGTTCTGATCATTTCAGCTTGCTCTCACGGCTTGCTCTCGCAGCTTTTGTCTCTCTAAGTTTCTGTATCTTTTCTCTGTATACGTATTTCTGAATTCATCTTATTCATAAAATACTACAGTAAGATGATCAAGACCCACCCTGGGTCCAATCAAAGGACCCCACCTACAATAGATTCACATCTACAGGAATGGATTAGCACTAAGGACATTATCTTTTCTGGGGCACACACAGTCTCAAAGTATCAATGGTCCTGTACATATAAGAAAAGACACAACGCATGTACAAGATGAGAGATTACTTTAAAAATTATTTTCTTAAAAAAGTAAATCATAATAAAAAACATAGCCTTAGGCAAACAAAAAAAGAAGGAACTGCAATAAATACAGATTCTAAACATCATAGAGTTCAGAACAAAAATAAAAGTTAGTACAGTAATTTACATGGATATTATAAAAAAATTTATATGAATTAAGGATGTAGAGGAAAATAATGCGTATTTAATTATTTGAATAAATTACTTAATAGATGGATTTGTAAACAAAACAGCTTGAAATTTATTTTAATCTTTCAACAATAATTTAAGAAAATGAAGAAATATAATTAAACAAAGAAAAACTTTAATGTAAATAAAAATGCTACAAATCATCTGAGGGTAAAAATATATCTAATAATCAGTGTCTAAGTTTAAACACAAATAAGCAAATATAGGAAAACAAAGGCAACACACTTTCTTGAATAGTTGAAAAATTAAATCTTCAATTTTATTACATAGAGACATTTTTAAAAAGAAATATTAGCTACTTACCTGAATAAAATTTATGGGATATCACAAAATTTGGATTCATTATCAATTCTCAGCCATGCAACATTTCTCTATTAAATTACCTAAAGGAAATGAACAAATAATTTAGCTACCAAATTTATATCTTTATAAAGTACATAAGCTTACATAAGCCAGAAAAAGGAAATTATGTTTTAATCATACCCAAATTAACCGAAGAAATTGTAATTACTGAAGCTTATTGTTGCATCACAGACGGTAGGATTTTCAAAAGTTTAGCATGTAGATGCAAAATAGATAAAACAGCAAGCAGACATTTAACCTCATGAATTTAGAATATTTCAGGTCTTAATTACTTGCAAGATGGGATTCTTGATTTAATTCATATACCCAAAAATACATATACATTCATCTTCCAAGTTTAAATTTCAAAAATATCACCAAATATGGTAATGATGAGTAGAAAAAAAAATACAAAGTAGAAATAGAGAACAAAAAAACCTTTGATATATTTGTAATATACACATAGGTATGAATAAAATTATTCTAGAAGACCATGAACAAAACTCTAAGAAGGGTTATGATATTTCTATTTTCTAAATTAATTTAAAATATTTTCCAAATTATCTTCAATGTTTATATATACATTTTTCTGTTACTTAATTCCATCACAAAATCTTATTTTTCTAAGATGAAATATTAGGTGATGTTTTTCCTTTTGAGCTGCTTATTTATTTATGTATAAGATTAGCTAAATGCATTTGATAAAAGACAGTGAACAGTTCCATAAGTTTTGCTATTTTGCATTCAAATTTTTCAACAATATAAGCATTCAGATAGTCGTCAAATTTTATGAAGAATGTATTAAATTCTATCCATTCATCATCTGATTTTAATTTGTAAAATAACTCTATGGTTTTAGAATTACTTACATTTAGAGTTGAGGAAACTAGATTTAAATTTTCAGGGACTTATTGAGGGATATATAGCTGAAAACCTGCCATTGCTAGAATCTAAAATCTAGGTTTTTTTTTAGTCCAAACAGTAGTCTTTAAGTCTGAGCTATTTTCTTCTCTACACAAAAAAATGGAATGATTTTTTAAAGAGCTCTCCATGATAAAATTCTCTAATGTTGGAATATGCATGGGGGTTTCTGTGGTGCAATTTAAATAACAGCACCATGTATTTTTAAACATTTTTTGCTTATTAGTTTCCCTGAAAAACATAAATATTTAAGTCACATTATTACTACAGATTTCATGGTTTCCATACACTATGTAGACTTCTAAAAACATATGCTTGGAAATGTTCCAGATAGTGAGTTGACACATAAAAGATGTCTTTTCAAATTTAAATGAATTAAAGGATACTACTGTAAATGCCCAAATAGGAAATTTAAAAATGTTGCACTTAATTGTTCAACATCACTGCAATTTCAATTGTCTGGAGCCCTCTCTCTTCTGCATGAATCTAGTGAGAACATTTTTCATGTCTTTGCTCCTAAGACTATAGATGAGTGGATTCAGCATGGAGATCACCATAGTAAAAAATGCAGAGGCCACTTGACCCTTTCCCAAGGAATAGGACTTCTTGGGTTTTAAATAAGCAAAAATTATTGTGCAATAAAAGATGGTGACTTCCAGGAGGCAGGAGGCACAAGTAGAGAAGGCTTTGTGTTTTCCAGAGGTAGAATTAATTCTCAGGAAAGTAGGCAGAATGGACCCATATGAGACAGAGATTGTGATGAGACACTTTTAAGTTTAAACAAGTGATAATGAATATCATGGTATCACTGTCACTAGTGTCAGTGCAAGATAGAAATATAATTGGTGTTAAGTCACAGAAAAAGTATAGATTACACTGGATTTACAGAAATACAAACTGTTCATGTAAAAATCAATAACTAAAGATTTAGTAAAGCCATTCAGGTAGGACCCAGTGATGAGGGCACAGCAGAAACTAGAAGTCATAACCTGGTAGTGAAGGAGATTTCAGATAGCTGCAAAGGCCATTGCAGAGAGAAGGAAAAGTTCATTAACAGTTAAGAAGAAAAATATAAGAAAGATCTGGGTGAAGCAGTCCATAAATGAAATAGAATTGTAGGAAGTCAATAAATTCTCTAAGGTTTTAGGTGAGATGACTCTTGAGTAACTGAGGTCAAGGAATGACAGGTGATGTAGGAAAAAATACTTGGGGGTGTGAAGCTAGAGATCCAGGTGGATCACCAGTTATTATGCCTGCATTCCCCAGTGCAGTAATAAGGTATATCAGGAGAAACAGCATAAAGAGGATGCATCTGATCTCTTCAGAGTTTGTCAATGCCATCTGAATAAAATCAGGCATATTTGTGTTATTCTTAGCTTCCATAATACCATTCATCTGTCCAGAAATTAAAGATGATAATTAGCACGAATGAACTCAAATTCTTTTTTAATAATAATGATCTGGCACTTAAAAAATTTAGTGATTCTAGAAATTCATAATAAGAAATAGTTTTCAAAATATGATTGAAAAAAATCTTAGTTTGACTGGCAAAGGTAAATGAAGTATAAATCAACATTTGGATATTATAAAATAGAAACTCATATATATATTGCATTATTAGAATGACTATGACACTGCGATAAATACTTCCTTTCATTAACAGATTTATGCAAATTAATATATTTTGCCAAAATTATTACTATAGGACACACTCATTTCAAGAGGAAAAAATGAACAGAAAGTTAGTAACTTCCCTCAGTTCCCACTATTAAGTGTTATTAGCTCTTCATTGTACCAAGATACATTGAATCCTAATACAGACTCACTATGTTTCTAAGTATATTTAATTTTAGCAAACAAATAAAAATGTTAACTATGTAATAAACAATGTTAGAGAGTTGTAATGCATCATTTAGTGGCTTTGGTAGTCACTATTATTTAGTAGCACTCACATAACAGAAATTAAGCTTTTGGTGTATTAATATTATAGACTACACATTAATATTATATCTAGAAGATAAGATTTTTAACAGATTATATAGTCAATTTTTTTCCAAAAATTATATTATCAATATATATACACTGTTTGATGACTGTGATTTCATCAGTGCTATATTTCCATTTGTATAAAACCTGGCATTAAATACGTAAGGTCTATAAAATATGTGTATGTATAAACATATCTTTCTAGTAATAAACCAAATTTTTTTTAGATAAACTAAAACACTCTATTTTTTTTTTTTAGATCGATACATACCATGAGTCAGGGTTGTTAAAAAATTTCTTCCAGAATTAACTGTCCAGAAAATTTTCAACCGCAAATTTTTCTCACAAATGAAATATGTGAACCATTTAAGGAGAATGAGAGATCTATATTTCTATGATATAAAAATAATTTCCTTTGAGATAAATGAAGTTTAATACTTGTACATTATTTCAATTTTTGAGGTACACTAAATCAACCTAAAATATTTTTTTAGGTCCTGGTCAAATAGAAAGTTCAATTGGAAATTATGTTGTACAACTATAGAAGGAAGCTACTACTATGAACACAAGCAGAGGCAAGTATTCCTTGTCTTTCACCCGATAATGCCATTTCATCTATTATATCTAAGATTGCTGAGAATGCAACATTTGGTTATCTCTCATATCAATTTCCAAGGAGGATTTCTTGGTATGATGCCAATAATTAAAGGTCAAGGACTAAGGCAACCATGTTAATTTGAAACAAAGAGTTTCCTTCCCCTTAGAAGCCACATAATGTTTAGCAGCATTTTTGGTATTCTTTTATGATGCTCCATTTTATGAGTGGGTAAAAGAGTAGACATTTCCAAAGGAATTGTTAATTAATCTGTAAATGTAAAACAGATTAACATCAAGATTGGAATAACACATATTTACAATCAAACATTTTTTTTTTGTATTTAAAATTGAGACTATATAGGATTAACCATTTTTTTATTCCACAAAATTTTACAATGAAATTTAAAGAAGAAAATGAAAATCGTTCATAAGTATTGTTCTTTAGATTTTTTTCTTCTAAATATTCTCCTTTGTGCATATAAAGTTTAGTATTATGTGTACTTATGTATTTGTATAATTTTACTCAATGAATTTTCAGTAATATATTAATTTTGTTATTAAATATTTCTAATAAACAAAGACCTATGTTATAATAGATGTTTGTAAAACCCACAAAATCATGCATTTTGCATTGACTATGCAGCATAACTAACTACTTTCTAGGAGTGACCACCAGGTGATGATTGGACATTTTTGATTAATCACAAGGAAAACATGGTGGAGTCAGGTTTGGAAGTATCTACTATTCATCAAAACATGCACTGCTGTATTCAGCCATAGCAGTGTTTATAAAACTTTTTTTTTTTTAATTACTTAGTGTGTAGGCTTTTATTATAGTAAAAGAAACATGAGAGAAGGAACTAAATATAAGCACTGAGATGAGTAGTTTTTCTAATTAAGTGAATGGCCAAAAGTTTACTTCTCCTATATACAACCAGGGGAAATGCTTTCTTGTGAATATGTCATTAACTAATGATCATGAGGTCAATTTCCATGTAGATTTAGAAGCAATTCCTACAAGAAAATTGTTTATATTGCAGATTTTGGGAAAGTATTTGATATAATTGAGAAAGGAATACAAAATAATATATATTTGATGAAATTTGAATATACAATTCTTCAATCCACCAAAACTTCAGTAAGAATGAGAAAAGCTTATTTGGAGATTAAAAGGCCAGTATTAATTTATTTCACAATAGGTAACCTTGGGGTTTGAGATTTTCTATGTCAATATCACCTCAATAATCTGCAAATTCAACATGAGGAAAATTTTTCCCTAACATTGAAATCAATTTTTATAATAATTACATTTATTTTAAATAATATTTATAGTCAAAGAAAGAATAATTGACAAAACTTTTTAGGACTAATCTTTTTTGCTGAATCTTAGTGTTGGGACTCCAATATATCATCTCTAATAGTAACATAATTTTGGTAGACTATAAAAAAATGAAACAGAAAGGAAACATGATCTATTAGTCTGACATTTCAACAAAATTAGACCTTTATAACTCACAAACACTAGATGCCTTTATTTTAAAAATTTCTAATCCTGTTTTTAAATCTTTCTGTTTCTAAATGTGATTTGAAGCTCTTATAAGAAATCTTATATTTTCCTTGAAAATTGGCTCTTTGGTTATTTTATACTCCTTTCACATTTCTGGAATAAAAAGTTTTATTTTTCTAATGATATTAATTTTCACAATTGTATTTACATACTTATATATATATATACAGATATACATTTTTAAACATATAATTGGTCTTACTTTCTAATAGAGTTAGTTAATGGCATTTAATTGAAGGATATAGATTTTACATTTAAAATAATTATATACGTGTTGTTTTCATTTAATGTCATAATTTTGCAATTCTGATTCCTCTATCTTTGCTTCTTTTTGGTTAGTATAATATTTAATTTTATTCATCTTTTGTATTTTTTAACTATACCATATTGCATTATATTGTTAGCGTTTCTCTGGAGATATGATTTGTATCCTTAATTTATTTTTTTGCTCTTAATATGATTATGATTGCTTCCAGGCAAAAGTGACAGGCAAAGACAGTTTACCCAAGAATCTTTGAGAGCTCCAAATTGTTCCTCAAAATTCATGAAAACATTTAAATAATTGCAGTAACTGGGTGAGTCATGAATCAGCAAAATGCAAATTAAAACTGGTAGAACAAGCTGAACTCTATTCTAACCCCTCCCTGGCAGTGTGGAGGGGTCTGGAATCTTATTTTTAATTTTTATAACTTTTTAAATTTTTAATTCTTAAAGAAGCTTTGGATTACATAAACTTCACATAAAAAATACAGGGGAGTCCCACACACCCTATCGCCGCCTCCACCCACACTCTCCCACATCAACAACACTTATCACTTATGGACACATCTGCCACAATTGAAGAACACACATTGAAGCATTGCTACCAGTCATGGACTACAGTCTACACTATAGTCCACACTTTGCCCCTCACAAATCTATAGGCTTTGACAAAATGTATAATGGCTTGTATCTGTCATTGCAATGCCATTTAGGACAATCCCAATGTCCCAAATATGCCCCCATGCTATAACCATTTTTCTCCCTTCCTCCCTCCAGAACCCCCAGTGATCATTGCCCCTTCATCAAAGATGCAAGTTCTTTAATTGCTAAAATAATAATAAGTTTACAGTAGAATACTAATAGAATTACAGTAAGTCTACATTAGCCCACTGTTCATTGCCAATTCTGAAGACTTTGGAATGGTGCCACCCACCCTGTCTCTGACTGAGAGGGGGCCTACATTGCATAAGGAGATATATGGAACTGTCTTACCTGCAGTTGTAAATACTCTCTGATTTTTGGGATGGATGTTGTTCATCATTATCCCTCTGCTAGCTGTCCTGGGCGATTCCAATGACCTAGAGTGTAGGTGCTGCAACACTGCTGAAACTCAGGGCCTAGGTGGCACATGAACAGACCAAAGATTTAAGTCCCTAGGACATATCATCAACAATTATAGTGCAATTAAAGGTTCAAATAAAAGAAGCAGAAGAGCCACATGCAAAGAAATTACAAATGAGTCCAAATCTGAAACATCTTGGAGGTAGGTTATCATATGGTCAAGAGCAAGGCTTACTGAGAGAACATTGAACCCCTAAGACAATCCACCCTGCCTATAGTATCCAGATGTCTCCAGAGTCCCCAGTAGTCCCACTATTTGAGGAACTATTCACTGAGGCAGTCAACAAGACCTGTTGAGACATGCATAAGTATAATCTCTAGAATTACCTCCCAACTCACCTTGAAATCTCCCAGACATAAACACTCATTTGTATTTAATATTTCCCCCTTTCGATCAAGGTCTCTTTCCAGATGTATTGTTAGTTGGCACTGGGAAATAATCCCTCGGAGCCAGGGAGACCCACTCCCATGATCCATGTGCCAGACTGGAGAGGTGGGCTACCACAGTGCATTTATATGGTGAGTTTGGCTTAGAAAGAGACCACATCTGAGCAACAAAGAAGTCTGCAGAAGGCAACTTCTTGACAATACATAACAATAGGCTAAATTTCAATTTCACAAGTGAAGTTTCATGAGTACAATCATCAATATCAAAGGCCTGGCATAATAGTCTCTCTTCTCTCACTAGGCATTGCCCATGTACTAGTGGGAATTCTTGACACTCTATTAGGGACTGTATCAGGACTCTCTGGGATGGGAATTCAACATTCTTTCAGTTATTGTGTGGGTCTCCACCCACTGAGACAATGCCCATGAACATATGAATATATTCTTTAATTATTTTAATGCTTTTAATATTATGATGATTGCTTCTAGTCAAATGTGGCAGAATAAGACATTCCAGGGCCTGTTTACCCTCAGAATCTTTGAGAAACTCCATGAAAGGACAAATTATCTTCCTCAAAATTTCAGGAAACCGTTAAATGATTGCATTAACAGAATGAGTTCTGAATCAAGAAAGTTCAAATTAAAACTGGCAGAACAAGTTGAACTCTACACTAACTCCTCCCTGGTTGAATGTAGGGTGGACCTGAAATCTTACTGTATGTCCCTGACTCTGTTTTGGAGGGAGTACAATAAGCTCCATAAGCATACTGAAGTGCTTGTTCATACTATTGAGTGCTACTCAATAGTAGCAGCCTGAGAGATTGACCCAGGAAGCCCATCTCTGTCTTGTATTCCCTGAACTTGCTCTGAAAGCAAAAAAAAGTTGCAAGTAGACAGTTAAGGCATTGTAAGTAACTATCAAATCAAAGTGGGTCATGCAAATGATTCCTGGTTTTAAGACATATAATAAAACACTGAAAATGGGGCATGGGGCTATATCATAGGGATAGGGAAGGCATTCCAATTCCAGGAAACATGAATTTCTATGGCCCTAAAACAAGCTCAGGACAAGATTCAAAATCAGAAAGGAGAGGAGCCTTCAATATTGCTTCAGGGGAATCTTTTTAATAGAAGAGGTAAACTCTTAAGGAGAGCACTAGCCAACACAGAGCGATTTTTAAAGACAGTGAAAGAATTTTTATGCATTGATTTTTTTTTTAAGCTTCTGACACACAATGATATAAATGGAATAAAAGTAGATGAAAAAGTAGGGGTCGGTAGAGGAGAGTGGGGTATCCACTAATCCTGGCACAATTCAAAGGCAATAGCATTTGCCACCAACACTCTGGATCATATTGGATCAGGTTTTCATGGTGGTGGTGGTTGATTATTTTTAAATCTAAAATGAAATGGTGATTATCTTCCTATCTACACTCTCCTCCAGCACTCCCTCTCTTGTTTTTTTCCTTTCAACCTCCCTTTAGCATTTCTTTTTTATTTTAATGATTTTAAAAAAAAATTAAAGATACTTAGATTACATAAATATTATACAAATATTGTAGCAATTACCATGTGCCCCACCTCCCACTCCTCCCACATCCTCCCACATAAACATCCTTCACTAGATTGGCACATCACCTGCAATAGATATATACATCTTGGAGCTTTGCCACTAGCATGGACTATAGTTCACATGTAGACCACACCCTCTTCCACACAGTTCTGCATGCTATATGATGATATAAAATGGCTTATATCTGTCATTGCAATGCCACTCAGAATAATTCCCAACTCCTGAAAAAGCCCCTGTATTACATCTGCTTTAACTTCTCCCTGCTCCCAAAGCATCCAGTGGCCACTGGCTCCACATTAATGTTGTAATTACTTCCATTGCGTGAATCATTATATGCCTATAACAGAATATCAGTAAATCCACTCTAGTCCATAGTTCTTCCCCCAATCCTAAGGAGTTTGGGATGGTGATGTCCACTCCACGTCCAAGTGAGAGGGGGCTTATATCCTTTGGATAAGGTGGATGGGATTATCCTGCCAGCAGCTGCAGGCTCTCCATTCCCTGTGATAGCCATTGTCCATCATCTCCCCATCAGGTGTCCAGGGTGAGTCCATTGAGCTGGAGAGTAGGAGTTGCAGCTCTACTGAGATTCTGGGCCCAGCCGGCACATGGATAGCCCCAAGACCATGGTCTCTGGAAGTACACCTGCAAACTCCAGCACCACATATAGATTTGAATAAAAGGGATAGTTGGACCATGTGCAGGGAAGACATATTTGGGTCCAACTCTGTCACTCTCAGGAGCAAGGATTTCAAAGTAGGGCCTACTGATAAGGCACGAAACTCTGGGGCTATCCACCCTGATATAGGACCTGGGTGTCTCCAGACCCCTCAGGAGACCCTCTGTTTGGGGTAATATCCATATTGGAAGCCTATGAGGTCTTATTAAGATTTGCATAAGCATTACCTCTGGGAAGACCTCCTGACTCACATTGAAGTCTCTTAGCCATATGAACTCATTAGTCTTTACCTTTTTGCCCTTTTATTTGAGGTCTTTTTCCAGTCATATTGCCCGTTGGCACTTGTTAGTAATCCCTCGTTGCCAGGGAGGCCAATCCCTGGGAGTCATGTCCCACACTGGGAGGAAGGTAATGCATTCATATGCTGAGTTGGCTTAGAGAGAGGCCACATTTGAGCCACAAGGAGGGCCTCAATAGGCAAACCTTAGGTACCCCATAACAATAGGCTAAGTTTCAATTTCAAGAGCAAAGACTCATAAGGCTAGTCAGCAATAAAAAGAGCCCATCAGTGGATCATCCTCTTTTGCCGGACACTGCCCCTGCACTTGGAGGACTGCTTCTTCTCCCTTGAAGAATACGGCAGAGCTCTCCAGGATGGGAATTCAGTGTTCTCTCATTTATTGAGTGATTCTCCATCCACTGTGACCATGCCCCATGAGCATTTGAACAATTTTATATACCTTGCATGTATGTTCAGGTGCACTTCCTCCCATTCATCCCCCATCCTTGACACTCCCCACCAATGATCCTCTTCCGCCCTAGTTGTAACCTATCTGTGATCCAAAGCTTCTTTAAAGATAAAGCCAATACAATAGCCAAATACAATTAATAGGAAAATGAAATAATAATGATGTTTCAATGTAAGAGATAAAATACATGAAAAATAAAAACAAACACTAAAAATAAACTAAAGGATTGGGTTATTCAAAAAATGAGAAAAAATTAAAAAAAAATTATTTTTTGACATTTTGCCTTTTATCACTGCACTCTCTGGGGTCCAATCTGTACCGTGGCACCTTCCCCTCTCACTTCCCAGTCTCTCACTAATTTTCAAAGAAGTTTTAGGTCACAGCAATGTCACACACAGAATGCTAGACACTCTCATATACCCAAACCCCTCCCCCTTTCCTTACCTCATATTAAAATCTTTTTGTATGTGGATGGTAGCATTGTTATAACTGATATACAGATAGTGAAACATAGCTACTAAACATTGTCAATGGTTTACAGTATAGTTTACATTTCAAATTGTACACTTTTATAAATTTTTATGATATTTACCATGTCCTGTTTCCATCACTGTAAGATAATGAAAAACATTTACACTGTCCACTGAATACCCCCGGTTTCATCTATTCTGTTCCTTCCTTCCAACCCACACACTCCCTAGAAGCCTGCTCCAGATGCGCCCTGTCCCCAATGCACCCCAAACCAACATACTAAAGCAGTGACACTTTCTTGTCATATTGCCATTAAAGCTTTCCCACTTCTGTACTTTCAATCTCATACCCACAAATCCCAAGTGTTCACTTGGTCCCTCTCCCCTCAGTATCCTGGGTATTCTAACTCATCCTTCCCAATCTACCCAACTGTCAAGCCTGCACTACACAACCCAATATTATCACTACCCTCATATCCTATCCCTTCAATACACAACCACACTCTATCACTTTACCATAGCTTACGTCCCTATGGGTGATGGTTCACAAGTTTCTCTTTTCTTTCTCTTTCTTTTACACCTATATTTCAGACAATAGTTCTCAGAGACTGCTCAATTTCCTTAATTCATATCAGTGAGGTCATGTAATGTTTATCCTTCAGTGCATGACTTGCTTCACTCAACATAAGGTCTTCAAGTTTCATCCATGTTATACTGTGTGTTAGCACTTTATTCCTTCTTACAGCTGAGTAATAGTCCATTGTATGTGTGTACCACATTTTGTTTATCCATTCTTCTGTTGATTGGCACCTGGGTTGATTCCAACTTTTGGCAATAATGAACAATGCCACTATGGACATTGGTGTGCATATATTAGTTCATGTTTTTGCTTTCAGTTCTTCTGGGTATATACCCAGCAGTGGGATCACTGGATCATATGGAAAATTTATAGTTAGTTTTTTGAGGAACCACCAAACTGTCCTCCACAACCCACCAGCAGTGGATGAGTGTTCCATTTCCTCCATATCCTCTCCAACACTTATAGTATGCTGTTTTTTTTAATAACTGCCATTCTAAAGGGTGTAAGATGGAATCTCAATGTAGATTTGATTTGCATGTCTCTAGTAGCTAGAGATGTTGAACATTTTCTCATGTGCTTTTTAGCCATTTGTATTTCTTCCTTGGAGAAGTGTCTTTTCAGATCCCTTGCCCATTTTTTTTAAATGAGTTGTTAGTCCTTTTATTTTTGAGTTTGATTTCTTTATATGTGCAGGATACTAGGCTACTATCAGATATATGGTTGCCAAATATTTTCTCCCATTGGATAGGCTACCTTTTTATTTTCTTGATAACATCCTTTGAGGTGCAAAAGTTTTTAATTTTGAGGAGATCCCATTTATCTATTTTTTCTTTTGCTGTTCATGCTTTGGGTGTGAAGTCGATGAGACCATTTCCTATTCCAAGGTCCTGTAGATGCTTCCCTACATTATCTTGCAAGGTCTTTATGGTCTTGGCTATTATATTTAGATCTTTGATCCATCTTGAGTTGATTTTCATATAAAGTATGAGAGAGATGGTGTTCCTCTCTCATTCATTTCGATATGGATATCTAGTTCTCCATGCACCATTTGTTGAAGAGGACATTCTCTCCCAACAGTCTGGACTTGATGGGCTTGTCGAATTTTAGATGACTGTATGTGCGAGGATTTATATCAGAACTCTCAATTCAGTTCCATTTGTCAATCTGTCTATCCTTGTGCCAATTACATGTGGTTTTGACCGCTGTATCTTTGTAGTATGTTTATAGTCAGGTAGTGTGATACCTCCAACTTCAGTTTTCTTTTTCAATATGTCTTTCGTGACTGGTGGTCTCTTACCATTCCAAATGAATTTTGTAGTTAGTTTTTCCAATTCCTTAAAAAATACAGTGTTGACTTTTATTGGGATTGCATTAAATCTGTAGATTAGTTTGGGTAGGATAAAAATCTTGATGATGTTTAGTCTTCCTATCCTTGAACAGGGAATATTCTTACATTTATTTAAGTCTTCTTTGATTTCTTTTAACAGTGTTGTGTAGATTTCTGTATATAAGTCCCTTACATCTTTAGTTAAATTTATTCCTAGGTATTTGATTCTGTAATTACAATTGTAAATGGTATTTTTTTCTTGATTTCCTCCTCAGATTGCTTGTTATTGTTGTACAGAAATGTGACTGATATTTGAGTATTGATCTTATAGCCTGCAACATTACTAAACTCCTTTATAATTTTAGAAGGTTTGTTGTAGATTTCTCAGGGCTTTCTACATATAGGATCATGTCTTCTGAAAATAATGAAATTTTTACTTCTTTTTTTCCAATTTGGATAAATTTATACCTTTTTCTTGCCTCAGTGCTTGAGCAAGTACTTCTAAGACAATGTTAAATAGGAGTGGTGATACTGGACATCTTTGTCTTGTTCCTGATCTCAGAGGGAAGGCTTTTCGGATTTCACCATTGAAGATGATGTTAGCTTTGGGTTTTTCATATATATGCTTTATCATGTTCAGAAAGTTTCCTTCTATTCCTATCTTTTGTAGTGTTTTTATCAGGAAAGGGTGCTGTATTTTGTCAAATGCTTTGTCAAATCACAGATGATCATGTGATTTTTTCTTTCAATCTGTGTCTGTGGTGTATGGCATTTATTGATTTTCTTATGTTGAACCATCCTTGAATACCTGGGATGAAATCCACTTGGTCATGGTGTATAATTCTTTTGATATGTTGTTAAATATGATTAGCAAGTATTTTTTTGAGGATTTTAGCATCTAGTTTAATTAGAAAATTCGGTCTGTAATTTTCCTCTCTTGTGGCATTTTTGTTTGGCTTTGGTATTAGGGTAACATTGACATCATAAAATGAGTTAGGAAATGTTCCTTCTACTTCTATTTTTTAGAAAAGCTTAAACAGAATTGGTGTTAGCTCTTTCTGAATGTTTGGTAGAATTTACCTGTGAAACCATCTGGTGTTGGGCTCTTCTTGGTTGGGAGGTTTTTGATGACTGACTTTATCTCTTTACTTGTAATTGGACTGTTGAGTTCATCAATTTCTTCTTTCATCAATGTACGCTGCTTGTGACTTTCTAGGAATTTGTTCATTTGCTCTAAATTATCATTCTTGTTGGCATATAAATTATCAAAGGATCCTCTTATGATACTATTTTTTTCTGTGGGGTCAGTAGTGATATCCCCTTCTTCATTCATTATTTTGTGTATTTGCATCTGCTCTCTCTTTTTCTTTGTTAGTCTGGCTAAGGGTTTGTCAATTTTATTCATCTTCTCAAAGAACCAGCTTTTGATTTTGTTTAATTTTTCTAATGCTTTCTTATTTTCTATTTCATTTAGATCTTCTGTAATCTTTGTTATTTCTTTCTTTTGTTTCCTTTGTGATAACTATGTTGTTGTTTTTGCAATTCCTAAAGGTGTACGTTTAGGTCCTCAATTTTAGATCTTTCTTCTTTTTTAATATATATATATATATAGATGCATTTTATGGCTATGAATTTCCCTCTCAGTACAGCTTTGGCTGCATCCCATAAGTTTTACTATGTTGTGTTGTCATTTTCATTCGATTCGAGGTAGTTACTGATTTTTTTGAGATTTTCTTCTTCACCTACTGTTTGTCTACAAGTCTGTTGATTAGCTTCCATATCTTTTTGTGTAATCTGTTTCTCTGCCCCTTAGTGATTTCCAATATCATTCCATTGTGGTCAGATAAATTACTTTGTATAATCTCAATCTTTCTGAGTTCATTGAGAGTTGTTCTGTGGCCTAGCATGTGGTCTATCTTGGGTTATGATCCATGTGCACTCGAGAAAAATGTATATACCACTGTATTTAGGTGCAGCATTCTGTATAGGTCTATTAGGTACAGGTCCTCTTATTTATTACCGAGAGTCTTTGTTTCTTTATTGATTCTCTTTCTAGATGTTCTGTTTAATGGTGATAATGATGTATTAAAATCCCCCACTATAATTGTAGAACCAATTATTTCTCCACTTAGTTTTACCAGTATTTGCCTCATGTATTTTGAGGGAACCTGATTAGGTGCATAAATGTTTACAATTGTTCTCTCTTCTTGAAGATTACCCCTTTTACTAATATATAGTGTCCTTCTTTGTCTCTTACAATAGTTTTGCATTTAAAGTCTATTTTGTCTGATATTAGGATAGCTAGTCCTGCCCTTTTTTGGTTATTGTTTGCTTGTAAAATTGTTTTCCAGCCATTCACTTTCAGCCTCCTTGAATCCCTGCGTCTAAGGTGAGTTTCTTGTAGACAACATATAGATGGGTAATATTTTCTTATGCATTCTGACAATCTGTGTCTCTTAACCAGTGAGTTTAATCCATTAACAATCTGTGTTTTATGACTTCATTTCTTCTTACAGCTACATAATATTCCATCGTGTGACTAGACCACAGTTTGTTCACCCATTCATCTGTTGATGGACACTTGGGTTGTTTCCAACTTTTGGCAATGGTGAATAATGTGGCTATGAACATCGGTGTGCAGATGTTTGTTCATGTCACTGCTCTCACTCAGTTCTTCTGGGTATATACCCAGTAGTGGTATTGCAGGGTCACATGGCAAGTCTATATTCAACTTCTTTAGGAACTGCCAAACAGTCCTCCATAGTGGTTGTACCATCCTGCATTCCCACCAACAGTGAAGAAGTGTTCCTATCTCTCCACATCCTCTCCAAAACTTGTAGTTCTCTGTCTTTTTAATAGTGGCCATTCTGATAGGGGTGAAATGATATCTTATTGTAGTTTTGGTTTGCATTTCCCTAATCATGAGTGATGTTGAGCATTTCTTCATGTGATTTTTTGCCATTTGTATTTCTTCTTCGGAGAAATGTCTATTCAAGTCTTTGGCCCATTTTTTAACTGGGTCATTTGTCTTTTAATTGTTGAGTTGTAACATGGCAACATGGATGAACCTGGAGGACATTATGTTGAGTGAAGCAAGTCAGACACAAAAGGACAAATACTATGAATGCAATACTATGAACCAAATATTTTGTGTAATATATTGTTTGATTAAAAAAAAAACTTTTACATGTATCCATTACATTTAATTGAGAAATGTATATATTTATTCATCCGTGCTTACTTTTTAGTTTTTAATTGTTTATGTTTCCAATAATTAAATGTACAAAATAAAGTTAAAAAAAAAAAAACAATGTGTTATTACTCTCAATGAATTTCTTACATCAGCCATATTTTCTTTGGGTTTATGTATGTCATATGTTGTTTTTATTTCTCTTTTTGTCTTTTTAATTGTTCTTACACTCTCCTCCAACTCTCTGTCTCTTGTTTTTTTCTTTTCAACCTGTAGAACTTTCTTTATTTATGTAGTATTTCTTGAAGTACAGGTTTTTTATTGGCATATTCTGTTAATTTCTGTTTATCTGTGAATATTTTGAGCTCTCTATCATTTTTGAATGTCAGCTTTGCTGGATAAAAAATTCATGAGTGGAAGATTTTTTCTTTTAGTACCTTGACTATTTCATTTCACTGTCTTCTTGCCTCCTCTAAATTATCATTCTTGTTGGCATATAAATTTTCAAAGTATCCTCTTATGATACTCTTTTTTTTCTCTTTTTTTTTCAGTGGGATCAGGATTAATATCCCCTTCTTCATTCCTTATTTTGTGTTTTTGCATCTGCTCTCTCTTTTTCTTTGTTAGTCTGGATAAGGGTTGGTCAATTTTATTGATCTTCTCAAAGAACCAGTTTTTGGTTTTGTTTATTTTTTCTAGTGCTTTATTATTTTCTATTTCTTTTAGTTCTGCTATAATCTTTGTTATTTCTTTCTTTCTACTTCCTTTGGGTTTAATTTGTTGTTGTTTTTCCAATTCCTCCAGGTGTGCAGTTAGGTCTTCAATTTTAGCACTTTCTTCTTATTTAATATATGCATTTATGGCTATGGATTTCCCTCTCAGTACAGCTTTTGCTGCATCCAATAGGTTTTGATATATTTTGCTGTCATTTTCATTCAATTTGAGGTAGTTATTGATTTCTTTTGAGATTTCCTCCTTGATCCACTGTTTGTCTAAGAGTGTGTTGTTTATCTTCCATATCTTTGTGCCTAATCAGGTTCTCTCACCCATATTGATTTCCAGTTTCATTCTATTGTGCTCAGAGTATTACTTTGTATAATCTCAGTCTTTCTGTATTCATTGAGAGTTATTCTGTGGCCTAGCATGTAATATGTTGTTTTTATTTCTCTTTTTGTATTTTTATTTGTTCTTACACTCTCCTCCAACTCACTCTCCTGTTTTTTTCATTTCAACCTTTAGAACTTCCTTTAGTATTTCTTGAAGTGCAGGTTTCTTATTGGCATATTCTCTTAATTTCTGTTTATTTGTGGATATTTTGAACTCTCCATCATTTTTTAATGCCAGCTTTGCTGGATAGAGAATTCGTGGTTGGAAGTTTTTTCTTCTAGTACCTTGAATATGTCATACCACTGTCTTCTTGCATCCATGGTTTCAGATGAGAAATCAGCACTTAATCTAATTGTGCTTCCCTTGTATGTGATGGTTCTCTTTTCTCTTGCTGCCTCTGTGTCCCATGGCTGTTAGGTAAATCAGGTCTCCTCAGCTGGTTCGCCTATTCCCTCAGCCCAGCAACACTTCTAGCTGGCTGGTTTACTCCCAAAAAGTTGCAAGGGGGTCCAAGCAGCCAAACAGAGAGAAAAAAAAAAAAACCTCACCCTTTGCCAGTACCCTCCCACCCTCAGAGAGTGCTCCCTTTCACCAAGTTGCCAGGAGGGTGAGGCTTAGCCATCTGTGTCCACGATTCCCAGCTGGGGAAATAAAATCACGTTTTTATATTGAGCATTCCACCACACTGTCCAGCTCCATCCAGATCGATGTCCCCAAGGTTCTCACTCTACAGGTTCCCAGAAAAGACCACTTGGGCAGGATCCTGTCCCTAATCAGTCATCCAGCAGGAGAGGAGCTAGTGCAGGGATCTGGAGAAGCCGATGTACTTGGGCACTTTCCAGGTAATCTCTGCCCACCTTGAGTTCCAGGAGCTGATCAGGGACACCTGAAGATGAAACAGGGTAGTTTAGGGGATGAGAAGACAAATCTGGGACCTGGCAGAAAAAATGGCCATAAAACCCATGTCTGTGTAAAACTGCCCTGAGGCTGCTTGAACAAGCCTGGAGAATCCTCATGAAGTTAGTATTTCTTGAAGAGCAAGAAACTTGTTGACAATTTCCTTCAATTTCTGTTTATTTGTCAATATTTTGAATTCTCTCTCATTCATGAAAGACAATTTTCCTGAATACAGAATACTTGCCTGCAAATTTTTTCTTCCATATCCTTAAAAATGTCATATGAATGTCTTCTCATCTTCCTGGTTCAGATGAGAAATTAGCAATTGATCTAATCAAGTGTCCTTTATATGTGGTAGATTTATTTTCCCTGGCTGCTTTCAAGATTTGGTCTTTGTCTTGCATTTTTGACAATCTGGTAAGTATGTTTCTGGGGGTATGTATGCTAGGGTTTATTGTGCTTGGAGCACACAGCACTTCCTAAACATGTACATCCATGTCCATCATAAGAATTGGAAATTTTTAGCCATTATTTCCTCAAACACTTCTTCTGACCCTTTTCTTTTCTTTTCACACTCTGGGACACCTATAATGTGTACTTTTATGAATTTCATGTTGTCATTCAATTCTTTGAGTTTGTGTTGAAGTTTTCCATTGTTTTGTCTATCTGTTTTACTATCTGTGCAATTTTAGATATCCCATCTATGATGTCACTAATTCTTTCCTCAGCCTGTTTAAACTGCTGTTACGTGCTGCTAGTGTATTTTTCAAAAAGGAAATAAAAATAAAATATGGCATAGATTATGCTAAAGGAAAAATGGCTAAAGTAAGTACAACTTTCACAGTAACAACATTGAATGTTAATGGATTAAAATCTCCAATCAAGAAATTTGTAGAATGGATAAGGAGATATGACCCATCTATACACTGTCTACAAGAAATTCAACTTAGACACAGAGACACAAATATGTTGCAACTTAAAGATTAGTATACAATTTTACACACTAATAGCAACCATAAAAGGGCAGAAGTAGCTATATTAATATCAGACAAAATAGGTTTCAGATGCAAAACTCTTGTAAGAGACAAATAAGTACACCATATATTAATAAAAGGGGTAATATTTCAAGAAGAAAGAACAATCATACATATTTAAGCACCTAGCCCTGTTGCCCCAAAATAGATGAAGCAAATACTGGAAAAACTAAGGGGACATAAAAATGCCTTTATCATCATAGAAACTTTAATATACCATTATCACCATCAGTCAGAACATCTTAAAAGATGCTCAGTAAAGAAACAGATATATTGAATAATTCGTTAAAATAACTAGAACTAATGGACATGTACAGAACAATACACCCAAAAACAAGATTAAAAGTCTTCTTAAGTGTTCATTGATCATTTTCCTGGATATACCCATTTCTAGATCATAGAACAAGTCTCAAAAATTTTATAAAGATTGAAATATTACAAAGTAATTTCTCTGACCACAATGGAATGAAGCTGAAAACTAATAAGGGCCAGGGAAACAGAGCAATCACAAATATATGGAAGTTAAACATCACACAATGAATCAATCAGTGGGTCAAGGAAGAAATTGCCAGGGAAGTCAGTACATACTTTGAAGCAAGTGAAAATGAGAACACAATATATGACAATTTATGAGATGCCATTAAAGCACAATTGAGCATAAATGCCTACATTTAAAAAAAGATGAAAGAGCTAAAATCAAAGACCTAATTGCATGCCTAGAGGAACTAGAAAAAAATAACTAATCTAAAAGCAAGTAGAAGGAAGGGAATAACAGAGATTAGAGCAGAATTAAATGAAACTGAGAATAAAAAACATTAGAAATAATTAACGATACCAAAAATTGGTTCTTTGAGAAGATTAATAAAATTGACAAACCCTTAGCTAGACTAACAAAGAAAAAAGAGAGAACTTCCAAATAAATAAAATCAGAAATGAGAGAGAGGTTTATCAACAATGACCCCACAGAAATGAAAGGGTTAATAAGAGGATAGTTTGAAAAGTTGTATACCAAAAAGACGGCAATTTATATGAAAAGGATGAATTATAAGAATGCACAAGCAATCTACACTGATGAAAGGAGAAATAGAAGAACTCAACAGACCAATCATGTATAGTGAGATTGAGTTAGTCATCAAAACTTTACAACCAAGAAAACATAAGACCAAATTGCTTCATGGGTGAATTCTATCCAATCATTCTGGAAAAAACTGACACCAATCTAACTTAAACTCTTTTAAAAAATTTAAGTGGAGGTGTGGCAGTTTAGTATTATTAATGAATAGATTATCATAGGAAAACGATTATTATTGTAAACTAATCTATTCCTCTGGGTGTGATATCTTTTGATTATATTAAATTTAGCTGAGGGGCCTTTTATTAGATTACCTGATAAGATTATTAAAACACTCAGAAAATGAGGAATAGTTGGGAATTAATTCAAAATGGTAAAGGTCATATATAAAAATCCCATAGTTAATATCCTATTTAATGGTGAAAGTCTGAAAGCCTTTCCCTTGAGATGTCAGGGACAAAACTAGGATGCTCATCATCACCAATGTTATTCAAGCATGTAATAATGTTCTAACCAGATTTATTAGGAAAGAAAAAAAAATAATGGATATCCAAATTGGATAAGAAGAAGTAAAGCATTCCCTAAGAGGAGATGACATTATCCTATACATAGAAAATTCTGAAAAATTCACAACAAAGCTAAAAGCTAGTAAATTAAGTCAACAATGTGGCAGAATAAAATATCAACATGAAATAATCATGAAATAATTTAAATGAGTTAGTAATATACAATCTTAAAAGAAAATCTAGGAAATAATTCATTTGTAATAGCAACTGAAAAAAATCAAATATCTGATTTAATTTAGCAAAGATTGCAAATTAGCAAAGGTTACACACAGAAAACTATAAAATGTTGTTGACAGTACACAATTAAGACCAAAAAATAAAATGGAAAGAAATTCTGTGTTCCTGGATTGGAAGCCTAGATATTATGATGTCAATTCTCCCCAAAGAGATTTACACATTCAACATAATCTCAATGAAAAAATTCATCTGTCATCTTTGCAGAAATAGAGAAGCCACTCAAGAAATTTGTAAAGAGTGGTAAAAGCCCTAATAGCCAAGGACATTTTTAAAAAGAAAAGTTTTGTAGCACTAGCATTTGCCAATCAAAAATTATTGCAAAGCTACATTAACCAAAATTCATGATATTGTCACAAGGACTGACATACAGAAAAAGGTTTTGAATTGGGAGTTCAGAAACAAACCCATGTGTCAAAGGTCAATGGATTTTGGAAAAGAATCACAAATCAGTTCAGGGAGAAAGAATAATCTCATCAAGAAATCATGTTGTGAAAAAGAACAAATATTGACTTTTATATCTCACCATATACAAAAAATTAACTTAAAAGGCATCAAATATCTAAATATAAGAACCAAAACTATAAAGTCTGCTAATGATTTTATTTTATAGCTCTCAAAATGGTAAAAAAAAAAAAAAAAACACAAAAAACAAACCTGTTTTAATCATAACCTATTACTGTGGATGTGAGCCCATTTTAAATAAGACCTTTTGAAGATGCTACTTTTAGTTAAAGTGTGGCCAATAGAATCTATTTGGGGTGTAATCCAATTACTGGATTCCTTCATAAGCAGAAGGAGATTGAGCCATAGAAAGATTGCCACAAAAGACGCTGGAAGTCAATGGAGCCCACAGGAGAAAGGATAATGTCATTATCAAGTGCAATATGAAGTGACAGAAAATCCAAGGATTAAGAATCACTGACATCCAGACCCAGAATACCACAGTCATAATGAAGAAAGAATTACCTTGTTGATGTCTTGATTTTGGACTACTGCAATTCTGAAATCCATGAGCCATAATTTCCCAATTTTTTAAGCCACCCCTTTAATAGTATTTGCTTAGCAAACAAGAAACTAAGACAAACTCAAACAAGGAGACACATGGAAACATTTTCAGGAATTGTGTTAGGCAATATTTCCTTAGCATTACACCAAAAGTACAGCAACAAAAGAATAGGAAAAAACAATACATAAAAGGGACCTTATCAGAATTAAACTTTTTTGCATCATAGTACTTTATTGTGAACGTAAAATTCAACCTTCAGAATAGAATTAAATATTTGGAATTCATATATCTGATAAGGATTTATTATCCAGAATATATAAAGAAAATCCTAAAATTGAACAACAGAAAAGAAACAATCCAGTTTGAAAATGGGCAAATCTTGAATAGATTTTTTTCTCCCAAGAAGATATATAATTGGCCAATAAGCCCAGGATACGTTGCACAATGTCATTAACATTAGGGAAACAAAAAGCAAAAGCAAAAGAGGTACCATTTCATAGCCACTGGAATGCCTACTATTAATTACCAGAAAATAGCAAATGCTGGAGAGGATGTGGAAAAATGGAAACACTTGTTCTTTGTTGGTGAGAACATAAAATGATGCTATTTTCACTAAGTATAGAATTACTTTAAGCAATCTAAAGCTTCTTTTAAAATATAGAAAAACACCTCAAGTTTTCTTGTAAGGGACTTTCCAAAGCCATAACTATGGTCTAGGAGAGAGAAGGTTAGGTGACAGGAATGGGAGCCATGGGCATTTGACCCCCTTCTTCAGGTACCTTGCTTGTGCTTTTAAGGCCTGCTAAAGGCTTGCATCATGTAAATTATTACCATTTTATGATGGGGTTGCAGTACATTTCCACTGTAATGGTTTGGTGTGATAGACACTACCAATTTTATGATGGGCAGCTCATGTCTCATTGAATTAGGAGACTTGGCAGAAATCTTTCAGTTTGTACTAAGTCCCAGGAGCAGGCCAAAATAGGTTTCTCAAAAAGAGAGTAATTATCTGCAGAGGATGCAAGCTTTGCTCCAAATCCCATGTTCCTGCAATGTGTTTCTCATATAAGGGTTTGAGAAAGGCTACAAACAGCATCTCTATTTGCTACTGGCATTGTACACAACATTTGATAGGCTTGATCATTAACACACAAGTGGCAAAGCTACTTGCACAGCACTCTGAGCCATTTAAATAGACTCTTCTTATTCCAGTCCACATTTAAATAATAGAAAGGTTTAGGTTACTTGTTAAATGGGTCAGAGTAGCACACACAAAAGTGAAATATGTTATCTTCAATATGCTTAGAGGCTGACTAGTCATTTTGCCTCCTTTTTGGTTGGCCAGACTGAAAAGCTTATCCTTCCCTTTAAGAGACATGTAGGCATTGTCTTAGCAAATGGGTGCCTAGAAATTTCACTGAAGAAGCAGTTCCCTGAAGTTTTGTACCATTTATGGCTCATCCTCTAACATGCAAATATCTTACCAATAATTCTAGTGTAGTTTCTACTTCAGGCTCACTAGGTCCAAACAGCATATCAATTTACTATACAATTGTGCTGTCTTCTGGAAGGGTAATTTTTTCAAGCTACCTGCAGAATAAATTATTTCATAGGGCTGAAACTTTCCTATTCCCCTAAGGAAGGATGATGAAAATAAACTCACAGTATAGTAATAAAAATGGATTTGCCAAAGCAATAGCTGCATACCATGTATCTCGGATTGTGTTAATTTGTTCAAGAGATGATACCATATCTGAAACAGCGGTTGCAATTAGGGTAACCACATGTTTTGGTTTATGGTAATCCACTGTCATACTCCAAGTCTGTTTTCTCCACAGACCAAATAGTTGAGTTGGAAAGGAATGTGATGGAATCACCACCTTTGCATCATTCAAGCCCTTGATGTGCCACTAATCTTCACATATATGTGTGAATCTATTTCTATACTCTGTTATGTCCCATTAAACAAGTTATTTTTTCAAAAGTACCACACTTACTTGTTTATTTTAGACCTCTGATGAATCTTTAAATCAGATTATATGAGACCTCTATGTTGCTGTACTTTTTAAAAGTTATTTTGACTTAGTTTTTTGCATTTTCATTTAAATTTTAAAACCACAATATCAATTTCTGCAAAAAAAATGCTTGCTTAAATTTTAACTGTTACATTAATTCTGTAGATCAATTTAGAAATGCTTTAATGAATAGATCTATTGCTCCCAAATGGTTCTCCTCTTACTAATACCATATTTCTTTAGATCTTTACATTCTTCCATTTCCATAACCAACATTACCCTTCCACTAAATTAGAATGTCTTAGTGTTAGATTAAGTCATTCATGTATTTTTCAAAATTATCTTGAGAGTTTCCTATGTATACAGCTAAGTACTATTATAACTTAATGATTAGTATGGGCATACTAAAGACAAGGACAAATCATATAAAATTCAAAACATAATATATATTACATTATAGCATGTATCTTTATGGAAATTTTTAGGAATTAAAAAAGTTGTATTACTCACAATGAAAAACTTGATTTCAGAAAATTTAATTCATTAATGTATTTCCAATAGCTAAGAAATATTTGATCTTTGAATATTTAAAAGAAAACTAATTATTTGATCACTTTTCCAGTCTGATGCTATATGACTTTTCCACAGAAAGATCATTTTTTATTAAAAGCCAAAGTACTGTCTTGTAGTCATTTTAACAAATGGATTGTTGTCCCAGAAACTTGCACTTGTTAAATATGGGGGTAAAAAAATCTCATCTTGTTGCTGTTCTCTAATAAATGAGTGTTATTATGTTTTCTCTTTTGGCTTCCCCTGTGGACACCAAGAAGAAATATATAAACTAGTATAATTATCCAAATGCATAATATTCACGGTGTTTTGTAATTGAGTGGTCAGTTCTGCTCTAGAGGTAAGAATAGTTTTTCGTCACTTATGCAACATTTTAGAAACTATAAACCTGAATCTCAGACTAGTTGATGAGCTTTAATATTTCAATTTTAAATAGGGTGCTCTAGTTTACTCTGAGTTCTATTACAATTGAGCCACAATCCTTCCAGGGAATATAGCTGGGAAAATAAGAAAGTCTTCTCTTCCTTAGACCAATACTTAGGTCTTTTAGGTCAATAGATTTGCAAATCAAAAATGTGCTTCAATTTTCTTAACAGAAAAGAAAGCAATAAGGGCAGTCAAAATAAGGGACTATAATTAAATATTACGGGAATTATTTAAGACAAAGAAAATGACTTTTCAATCATCCATTGGGTAGCTGTCACTTTCCGATCATAATTATTTTTTAAGATAGAGGATTATCCATGCATTTTAAATTTTAATTACTAGTTAGATATCTTATCTAGAAACCATTTTATTTTCTTATTACTTTTATAATTTCATTGTATTTAAAGTTTGATGGCATTTTTAAAAGAATTCAAATAGGTGAAGATATAGATTGTGATTTCTAGGTGATAATGATTCCAGAATTTTGCATAAAACAATGGGATTTTATATATGCTTGAGTGGCTTAGTGTGTGGAGTCAGAGAAATCTGAGCTTGAATCCTGGCTTTGCTGATAGGTAGCCATGTGACCTTGATAAAATTATATATCTAGCTTAACATAACTTTTCATATATAAAGGGACACAAATTTATTTAGTTTGCTGATTACTACATAGTTTATATAAAATGATAGACAGATAATTCCGAAACCCTAGTAACCACTTAATATGTGGTAGCAGCTATCATAGCTTTCTTTTTTCTCCTGTTTAATGTTTGCAAATTTCTTCCCATGGACGTTTGTTATTTTATGCTTCAGACTATACGTGATCTGAGCAAATGCTTTTATTTTGTTTTTCCATATGATCATGTTTTTAAAAAACAATTCTCTCTGCCTCTATCTTCCCTTTAAGTGAAACAAGCTAAACATACCACAACCAGTTCAACAATTCTGAAATATTAGTAACAGGGATGAATTTGTGCAGAGGAGATTAGATGAAATGGTAAGTGCCATACATATTGTCCACCACATTTCCAGCTTGTAATAATGTTGTTGAGAATTCTATAGCAGGACATGATTTGCTACAAAATTTACCTTCATTTGTGAATCAACTTCTTGCTCTTCAGAGAAGTAAAGTGACTAAGAATTGCCAGAAATTTATATTGTCAAAAACTCAGGAGAATTTATATATAGCATAATCTTATTTTATTGACATGTCCATAAGCAGAATGTGATGACAGAGATTAATCATTTCAGAATGTTGGTACTTACTGATTTTTTTATCAATAGAATGATAATGAATACATATTTAGTCTCATATAACAGATATTGCATAACTTAAAGAATAACTACTTTGTTTCTTATTTAGGGAAAAGGGTGGGACAGTTGAGGAGTTTGATTCCATGTGTTTTGAAAGCCAACTACCTCAAGGCATTCCATTGCAGTTTCCTCTTGTGAAACAGAATAAATCTCTTCAGACAGAGTAGTGAGAGTTGTTTCATCAGGGTAAAAGTTTTATTAGGCACATCAGGGTTAATCCATTCAAGCAAAGGTTGGATGGTAGACTCCTCAGGGTAGCCTGGAAGTTTGGTTGCTCAGGGAAGACTGGAGGTTGGGTGGCTGATTTCACAGAGCAGAGAATTACAACTCTGACAACTCTGATTAGAATCTAATGAAGCTGATTGGATGACCAGTTTATGGTGTCTAGTTGTTTTATATCCTGGGAAATTCATCATAAACCTTTATTGGCATTCCCACCTTATGGCCTGCCCTACAGAATTTGGACTTAACCAACTCCAAATTCATGTGACAAAATTCCAATTAAAAAGTCATTATATATATATACACACACACACACACACACATATATATATATACACACACACACATATATATATATAGTCATTCTGATTCCATAGACACCCCTTTCTGAAACATGACCTTTTCTTTCTTCACACTTTACTAAATGAAAAACAGCCTGATGGTATAAGGAAGGATATTAGAAATTAAATAGTATTTATGAAAAATGAAAATGATTTCATTTTTTTTTGGCAATACTTTATAAGACAATTTTATTAATATTAATTGGGTGATATTTATTTCATAGTTATTTTAGATACTACATAAACAATTATAATATATTAATGAAATGTTTGTGATTTCTTTTTTTAAGTCTTTTTAAAAGCAATTTATTGAAACATATTCACAGACTATACAATCCATCTGGATTGTACATTGAATGGCTTTTTAGAGTAATGAAAATGCTTGAATTTTTATTGCAGTAATAATGAATGTACATCTCTGTGATTATTAGAAAAGCCATGATTCTTGTTGACAGAATTATATCTCAAAACACACACAAATACATTGCAGGAATAATGAGAATATGAATAGAGAAACACTTCATATTGTTATTAAGTGAAAATTTAAAAATAAAAATAAAAAACAATAATAGTGGTAAAACATGCTGTAAAATGGAAGAATATCATTGCCAGGAAAGAGCAAAAAATTGTTTGGTATGAGAGCTACACTGTAAGACAAGTTGAAATATGAATCTAATATCCAAAATTGTACTTGTGGTGGTTTAGAACTGTATATACCCCCAAAAATCATGTTCTTAACTCCTGGGCACAAGGAAACCAGAAATTGATGGTTGGGAAAACTCTGAATTTTCAGAAAGTGAATTATGAGAGAATAATGCTCCATGTGAACATTTAAATGAACTTGGAACCAGTCAGCCATTTCAGTGCAAGTCAGGACTGGAAATGCATGTATCTAGAAAGGATTGTGGCAAGTTCTATTGCCATATGGTTTGGATGCCTGTGAACTACATGCAAAATCAACAAGTTTTTTTATGAAATCTGTATGAATGGAACCACTGATAGCCTCGACTAAAAGAGCCAGAAATGAACAGAGTTAAAGAAAAATGACTTCAAAGACATAACCATGGAACCTACATATGGACTGATGACATTTTCTCAGATTAAGATAGCAGATCCACCCATGTATGTGAAAAGGATGAATATGCTCCAGAGCTTGGAGAGGGCATGCCCTCTTCCCCACCATTCAGAAAGATTGTTAATCCCAGGTTTCTCAAGCTGGTCAACAAACCAATGCTTGGTGAAGGTGGATCCTAGAGTTCAGCAGCCACCCTGATACTTGAAGAAAATGGAGCTTAGAGCCTGGCCATCATGCCAATGCTTAAAGATATTTAGGCCTTCACACCAGTGTTTGGGGAGAGCATGGCATTGCATAAGCCTTGTTGCAGTGTTGTAAGGTGGGGCTGCTGCTTATTCAAACCAGAGGGGAAAACATAATTCCATGGATGACTCTCATAGCTTGAAAGCTAATGGATATGCCATACAGAGATTTGTAATTTTGGGGGACCCATTACATCTGTTTCCTTTCAAATTTCTTCAAATGGGAGTGGAAATGTTTATCCTATGCCTGACTCTTCTGAGAATATTAGAAATTCATGACTTGTTCTTTAAGTCTCAAAGGTCTACAGACAGGCAAGAATTGCAGGAATTGTGCCCTAGAACAAACAGCACCTGTAACTGATTTTGGTGAATATTTATGCATAGCTGTAGCAGTTTGGTATGATTTATGAATTCCAAAAAGAGATATTATGTTTGTAAACTGGTCTGTTACTCTGGGGGCAATACCCTTTGACTGTATTAGATTCAGCTGAGAAGTCTTTGATTAAATTAAATCAAGAAAGGCTTTGATTCAACCATATCATTAGGACATACAGGGTTGAGTCCCCGCACCCTTGGCGGGCTATATAAACAGGCACTCAATGAAGAACACAGAAGTAGACACACAGAGAAGACACACAAAGGACAAGAGACAGCTCCATAGACACAGCAGAGGTCCCGGGAAGAGAGATTTACCATTCACCTGAAAGTTTACAGCTGACATTGTGAAGACAACAGAGCAGCTGAGCCCAGAAAGAAACAAGCCCCAGGAAAAGAGATGAGCCCTATGCCATCCTACAGCTGAGATAAGAAGAGGCTGAACCCACAGAGCATTAAGAGAAAAAAGAATGCTGAATCCTCACAGACGTCTCCTGACATCATGTTTCAGCACATGCCAACAGCGTTTAGTAAGGACGTAATCTTGATTTGGACTCTTTAGGGCTTTGTAACTGTAAGCTTTTACCCCAAATAAATACCCTTTATAAAAGCCAGCAGATTTCTGGTATTTGCATTAGCACCCCTTTGGCTGACTAATACAATAGCATTGTTACTGAAATGATTTATGGCTCTTGGGATATTGTGATGTGATGAATAAATATTGCATATGGAAAAATCATGTTTTCTTGGGGTCAGAGAGTGTGTTGTGGTAGTTTTAAAATGTATGTACCCCAGAATATCAAGTTCCTAAGGCTAATCCATTAATGTGGCTATAAACCTATTGTTGCATATCCATAACATGTAAGTAGGACACTTTGATTAAGTTACTTCAGTTAAATCATGGGCCAGGGTCAACAAACCTATTATTGACAGGTTCATAATTGGTATGTAGGATGCTATGGTTAAGTAAATTCAGTTAAATCATGGCCAAGGTTGCACAGGGTGGAACTTAATCCTCTTAATTGAGTCCTTTATAAATGGGATGAATACAGAGAGAGAAAAAGAAATCCATAGAAGTTAAACCTGAAAGCAAAGAAACCTGGAAGAGAAGGGAGAGAACAAAAGACAACAATATATGCCTTGCCTGTGACGTAGGGTTCCAATATCTCTGGCAACCAGCCTTTGGGAAGAAACTATCTCCTGATGATTCCTTGATTTGGACATTTTTCTCAGTCTCAAACATATAAGCTTGTAAGCTAATAAATTCCACTTTAAAAGTGAGCCCATTTCATGGTATCTGCTTCTGGTAAATTAGAAAGTTAAAGCAGTAGTCATCTGGAAAGTTTTTCAATTGCAATTTTCACAATACATTCCTCTTTAAATTTAATACAATTTTGTGATGTGATACAGTTGCTCACTTTTTTGTTGCAACCAATAAGGAAGAGCATTTTATGTACATTTTAGTAAACATAGGACTAGTACTCAGATTTGTGCTTTCCACTAAAAGTTTTGCATTTAAAAATCCCAATTTTTTTTGTGAATTTAAGTTTTAAGACAATGAAAATGAGAAAAGTATGTAGAAAATTTACCAGAAGTGAACTGGAAATTATTACTTAAATTGGCAGATTTTTTGAAGGCTCGTATAGCCAACAAATGAATGACACAATTTCTTCCTTTATTTTACACAGGGAAATTCATCCACTTGGACCAAATTTTTTGTAATTGGTGATCATATCAATGCCAAGGATTTCATTATATCCTACCAAAAACAAGTAGGACTGTATTTTCGTAAGATATTGTCTTAGTGCCTATATATATAAACTGGAATGCCAGGGCTTCTCCCTGATTGGGATACCTACAGGATTCAGTTGAGGAATGTGTAGAAGTCACTATGTTTATGTTGATGAGCTTCACAATGATTTTGAGCTGCTAGTATTCCTACTTTTATTATCTCTAGCGATTTATCTCTTTACTCTGGTAGGAAATCTGGGACAGATTGTATTGGCCATTGGAAATTCCCAGCCCTACAATCTCAAGTCTTATTTTCTGAGTGTGTTGTTATTCTTGGATGACTGCTATTCTTCAGTTTCACCCACAAAAATGTTAGACAATTTCCTGGCAGGGAGTAAAGTCATTTAATTTCTTGGAAGGGCAAAATACCTGTTTTTTGTTGTTGTTGTTGCCTTTGAGACTACAAAATGTTTTCTCTTACCGTAATGTCTTCTGATCACTATGTAGCCATCTACTATCCACTTTTGTGTTCAGTTGACTTGTCACCCTGAGTCTGCGTGTCTCTCATCATTTCTTCCTATGTTGGTGGCATTAACTTGCATGTCCAGTGGTCACTTTTAGCTTAACCTTCTGTATATCCAATGAAATCAGATATGTGTTTTGTGACATCACTCCACTCCTTGCTATTTCTTGTTCTGACACTGACATTAAACATCTTCTACTTTTCTACTTTGTGGGCTGTATTGACACAACCACTATACTAATTGTCTTGATTTCTTATGCTTTCATTCTCTTGGCCATTCTGCAAATGTATTCTGCTGAAGGTAGGCAGAAAGTATTTTCAACTTTGGCTCTCACCTAACTCATTTGACAATTTATCCTGGGACAATCCTCTTCCCAAGATGTATGTGAGACCAAGTTAATGCTAGCCTTTAGACCATGATATGCTAATGTCTAAACAGTAGTGATTCCCATGCTGAATCCAATCATCTATAGTTTGAGGAACAAGATGTTACAGACACACTGAAAAAAATGTTTGAGAGAATTTGTTTCATATATAAATATAATTTTAGCATTGAGTAAAACTCAAAAGAATATTAGATATCAATCCAAATATCTATGGTTAAAAATTACGGAAATCTGTCTTATTTTTACTTAGTAGATTTCCCATATCTTGGAGTACTTCTAAAGTTAACATTGTTCTACCTGCCAATGCAGCATTTTACATATATTTATATTTGTCATCTATATACCTATGATCATGTTCAAACTGATCCATATTAAATATTCATTGATTAACATATATTGGTATTGTTAGATATTATGTAATTTGATTTTCAGGAGATGCCTTGAGGTGATGAAGCCTTGAAATAACCTTACATATTTTATGGTAAATCCTCAACACACATTATGTAGCTAATTTCTCATTCTGAAATTTCTTTGAAGGACTCTCTAATGTTTGCTCACTTGATCCATGTTCCCTTACACTCTCAGATCTGTCCAGCTACCTGGACATGCCATTTACACTCTTTGACAATATAATTAATATTTATCCAATTATTTACTTCCCACTGTCCAATTACAGAAATTTATTAGATCAATTCTGAAAGCCACTTAGATATAGCAAAATTGTATGGAAATATTTACCAAGTATATAATTAAGTCTCCAGGAAATTAAAATACAGTTCAAAGAATAACTTACAACTGGCTACTAAGTAAAGTTGGGCCATGATTTAAAAATCTTGCTAACTTGCCTTTGAGAAGTTTTTTTTTTTTTTTTAATTTTTAATGAAGATTCTTACTCATTATCTAGCTCTGTCTTTATACTCTATCTTTAAGGGGAAAAATATGTCCTCTGTCATCATTACCCAAAGTCTATACCTAATGAGCTAATCTCTAAGAAATTATTTCCCATTATCTCAATACATACCTGCTTATGCCTTATTTTTTCTGCTTTGTTTATTTTTGTTCTCAGATATGTTTATTAGAAAGAAAATTAGGAGTGGAAATTTACTTTTCTTTCAATAAAAGTCACTTTTTTCAAGTGAGGATGATTGTCTTGTGAACCAACCATAAAAATCTCATGAAAACAAGGTAATCACAGAGCTGACTCTTGAGACTGAATTTAATATGCAAACTAAACATTTTCAAGTGTCTATTTTCTAATCAGATATGCAAAGAAAACTCATATATCTCTATTGGAAGAGACACATGTTTCATTGCAATGTGCGATTTAAATTTATATCCTAAGTACTATTGAAAAAAAGAAATGTTCAGAGAAAAAACACTAAATATAATCTGAATATCAGGTTGTCTTAGAACGAGATCCAGCTATTTGAAACCACAGTATCTTTAAAATTATATTCTTGATTATGGTCTTTTGAATTGATTTTTTTTTTCATAATAAAGGAATAAATTTCTTCAAAAATATGTTTGAATACCCATCTCTTAGAAAATTAAAATGTTTACAACATTCCAGAATCATTTTATGGCTTCTTCCATTCTAATCATGTTTGTGAATTACTAAGGCAAAGTTTTAGGCATGGTTTTACTCTAGTTTATCACTTGAGTTCCCCTTTCAAATTAACAAAAATAAAATTTTCTAGTTGAAGGAAAGAGATTAGCACTAGTTCCAAGGATGCAGTCACTTTTATTTATATATATCTGACCAATATTCAGTCTAAAATTTGAAAAATGGATATAAAGTTAATGGGCATGAAAGCTGCACTATCCTCTTTTTCTCCTAGTAAAGTAGAAAACAAATTTTGAAAATAAGCAATGTACATGATGTTCTATTCGTCAGATCAATATGGAAAAATGGTATATTTAACCCTCAAGTTACTAAGATTTTACTCTTTATATCTCTGATCAATTTTCTTTCCCAAATGAGACTCACAAAGCAGTGCTCTTTTTAATCACTCATCACAGTCATCATTTAATATGTTTTGATATGAAAGTTTTATTACTAACTAAATCTACCACTACACAGACACTGTAAGTTGAGCAAAAGTAGGAATTTTTTTGTACACAGAATTGTATCCTGACAACATAATGTTGTTTCTGGACATACAGTTTACACAGAATATATAAATGAATTTTGAGTTAATAAGCGATTGATAACTAATAGCTATGTTTAGCATGTCTATGCAGCTTAATACTTACTGAAAAATATATAAATGTTTTATGTATACTAACACATAATATCCTCATATGAACTCCAAAAAGAGGGTCTATTCGTACCTCTCATCACAGATCACAGATGGGGTAACAGAGGCATTTAAATATTGTTATTGTTCAAAACTACATAGCTCATATGGGTGATATCAACATTTTAAACTAAGTTTCCTGACTAGAGAGTACTGTTTTTAAACACTTAATACATAGAATAAGAGGCCAAATAGGTCTTCTTACTTTTTCCTTGATTATCAGGCCTCTTAAACATAACTTATGAAGTAATGAAGGTCTTTATTATGTCAACATCAGAAATAAGAGACAAATGAATATATTAAGAAATATGGGAAAACTAGTTTCACTAGATTTGAAAAATCTTTCATTTGTTTGAAACACAAAGTATTTGCAGGGTTTTATCCTGTGTGATCAATAGATGAAGAGATTAAAAATAGAAACAGAAGTAAAAAAAGACTGAGGAATAGGAAAATGAGGAGGAGATCAATGAGAAAGAGGAGAAGTAGAAGTAGAAGAAGACAGACATAGAAAAAGAAGATGGAGAAGCAGAAGCAGGAGAAGGATAAAATAAGTAGAAGTAAGAGGAGGAAGAATGGGAAAAAGAACAGTATTTGGAAACCAAAGTGTATGAGATAAGTTATATGTACAATGATTCTGAGACTCCATTACATTTTCCAGGTACAGATCTAGAGCCCCAGATACATATAATCCTGGCAATTGTGGAGTTACCCAGAAAGGACACATTCAAAGCAACCACACTGGATAAAATTTAAAAGGGAATATAGAAATTCCACTTCTACATAGGATGCAGAAAACTGAAAACAATATCTTTCCAATTCTAATAATTATACTAAATCCTATCAAATTATGAAAAAAATCATAGCTTTTCATGAGTCCACCAAAAAATTGAGGTTACAAACATCCAAGTAATTTGAAATCCAATGAGGGACATGTCCCTCAAAGAGGAGATGTGATAAATGAACAATTTCAACTTTATAAGAGGATAGAATAAAGAGATGAACATAGAACAAGCAACTACGAAGAAATCAGCTAAATTATATTTTAAAAATGTTAAATCCAAGTTTGGGCTATAATGTCATTTTTAAAAAGTAGAAAAACTTAGACTGAAGGGGTTTGGATTCATACTCAATATCCTTTGTGCAAGTCTCTACCAATTGTTGTTGAGAAAGACAGGAGCCCGTTAAGAAAAAATTCAGACTATCATCAAATATGTACCAAACATTCTCCTCTCTAACCAAACAAGAAAGTGCTATTACTTTTTAAATCTTTTTTTATTTTTAAAGAGGCTTTAGATACACAAAAGTCACATAAAAAATATAGTTTAATTCCCATATAACCCACCCACTACCCCTCCCACACTTTCCCCATTAACAGCATCTTTGATGAAGAGATTAAAAATAGAAAATAGTGTGGTACATTTGTTATACTTGGTGAACATATATTGAAACATTTCTGTTAACCTTCATCAAGAGTTTACATTATAGTTCATATGCCAGTTGAGCCTTGAATCTCAGCAGAGTTGCAACACCCACTCTCTAGTTCAGAAACTGCTATTACTTTTCCAATTACAGCTCTCTTGTTTCTGTAGGCTGCCCTACTTAGATAAGATTTATTGAGTTACCTAATCATAGAACTGCTCCTGCATTCTGAGAACATCCAATCTATAACACACAACTTTCCTTTTAAACAGCCCCTAATAATAATAATAATAATAAAGCCTAAATCTACCATAGTTTCTTTGTAACACCCTCAATAAAAAACTGCACATTTCCCCATGGTTGTGTTCTTGCTCAGTACATTGAGTAGTAAAGCCTGCTTAATGAAACACAGATGTTCCTAGTGTTGTTGTTTTTTCTTCTGGCTAAAGAGAATTGACAATGACTTGCTTAAAAGACCTATTAGTTAACAGTAAGATTGTAATATTTTGCACCAATGGCAAGAAATTTCAGTACTAAAGGACAATAATATGGGGTAGGAGCTGGGTTGATATTTTTCCTTTAAGAGTAATAAAAGAGTTCTGAAATTGACTGAGGTGATGACAGCTCAACTATCTGACGAAAAGGAGAGTGACTTAGTATACATTTTGAATGGATTGTACAAAACATAGGACTGCATAACACAGGGAATCCAGTGGTGGAAGATGGACTGAGGTTACAAGAACAAATATGAAAACATTTTATCAAGAATGAGAAATATATAATACTATTAAAACATGTTAATAATTGGGTGGATTCGAGGAAAAATACAACAAATGTTAGATACGGGCTATAGCTAGTAGTAATATTTTAAAAAATGTTTCACGAGAATGCAAGGTGTTGGTGGTGGTGAGATGTATGGGAACCTTTTATGATGATATGCATGTTTGTTTTGTAAATTCAGAAATTTTACTATACATTTATTGTTTATGTGTATTCACATACTAATGATATACTTCAATAAAATTTTATTAAACACATAAATAAATAAATAAATAAATAAATAAATAAATAAATAAGACCTATTTGAGAGGATGATCAATATGCACAGATACATAAGAAATTTTTTCTGAGAAATGGATGCTATAAGGAACTGTCTAATGAAATATTAGAAACAAACTTTAAAAATACAAACACAATAACAGAAAGAAATAATTCAGTCAACAGGTTTATTTATAGAGTCAATACAAACAAGGAAAGAATGAGTGAAGCTGAATATATATTAATAGGAATAAACAAAATAGAAGGAATGTTAAAAAAATAACTACAGTGGGAAAAATTATCAAAGAGCTGTGAGACAATATCAAACAATATAATATGCATGCACTTAGAGTTCTACATCAGCAATACAGAGTGAATAGAGCAAAAGAGCTATTAAGGACATGACTTTTCCAAAAATAAGACATCAAATCAAAGGGCCATAACTGTCAGGGAAATCCCAGGAAGGATAAATGCGAAAAAGAAATGAACTGGGCATAAAATACATCTATATTCACCTTACGCACTGTTGAAAATATAAATATAATGTAAAAATTATGAAGGAATTCAGAGGAAAATACATATAACAAAGCTGAAAAAATATAATTATTATAAGAGATTATTATTATTATTATTCATCAATAATGAAACAAGCTGAAAGATAATGTAAAGATATATTTAAAGTACTGAAAGATAAACTCATTCCAGGGTTGAAACCCACTGAAAACAACTTTTCAATGTAAAAAAAAAATACTTTTTAGAAAAATTTACAGGCACAGACACAGAGAAATATATATATATTTTTGCAAGCATACTTGTGTTTAAAAATTATCCAGATAGGGATATGATAACAGAAAGACACTAAACATAGACATAAATGACACTAAAATGTAAAAATGAAGATAAATATGTCATTTATTTACTTTTGAAAATTCTAATTGCTTTAAAATAATTGTTTAAAGCAAAACTTGGTTGACTAATTGTTTGGTTTCACCCCTATAAAAAATAATATATAACAAAATTTTTAAAAATTGAAATAAAATTTGAATCTCTACTAATTTACATTTTCAATGGTATGAATAATATATTTTATTTTAGGTAGACTATGATAAATTACACATACATATGATAATTCCTAGGTAAACTACTAAAAAGAGAGAGAAAGGAAAAATTATAAACATAAGCACTAAAGGTAAAAATGTCACTATAGTCACCCATAAATATTAAAAAGTTATAGTAAGAAAACATTATAAACAAATATTAGTTTTTAACTTTCACAATTTTGATTAAATGCACTATTTCTAATATGCTCATATCAGAAGAAATTGGTAATGTCTTTACTCCAATATCTCTATAAAAATTGAATTTTTCCTTAAAAATCTTCCAAATGACAAAAAAAAATATTCAATTGTTTTCAAAATATAAGAATTTCACCTTTTCCTCATACTGAAATGTGGCTAGACTGCTTTGTGAAGCTTATTCAAACCTGCAGAAGAGCACAAGCACATCTTGGGAGATAACAGAGCAAACACGTAAATGAAAACTAAGCCCCAGAATTACCTCATGGAAAAGAGCCACCAACAAACCTTAGCCAGATAAAGTCTACACTCTTATACCTGAAGATTATACTTTCTTTTGTTGAGCACTCTGTTTCTGAAGTACATTCTTACACCAAACAGGCTGTACCTGACTAATACAGGTTTTCTACCAACCCAATCACATCACCTGATAAATTCCTCTTTTGGTTATACAGTTTTTTTCTTTCTGAAAATAGGACTATACATGTATGTTTGAGGAGCTGTCTCCAAAATTTCGCCATCTTCTCTTAGAAGCTCTAGTGAAGTCTGCCAGGAACATGCCCCTCTCGTCTCAGTATTTGTTAATACTTTTTAATATAATAAAGTATGTTTAAAACTCTGATAAGAGTGGTATAATTTTGTGGAAAAATGCTATATAATAAAATGGTGATTAAAAGTGTGAACTCTAAAGTAAGACTGCCTGGGTCCTAATATGACTTGGTCCTTTAACCAATTGTCTGACAATGAACAAGCTATGAAATTATTCTGAGCCCCAGTTTTAACATCTGTAAAACTCAGCCATTTTTACTCAATATGATGAGAAATCTTGTAGGATTAGTGAAGAAAAGTTACATGATACCACCTACATTTTAACAGTGTCATTAACCCCAACATTGAGAATAAACTCAAGGAGGATAAGGCAGAAAGCAAGGAGACAATCTAGCAGGCTGTGGCAATAATTTAAAGATGGAGATCATGGTTCTTTGGGACAGTATGTTAGCAGAGGAAGTGTTCATAAATAGTCACACACCAAATATATTTTGAAGAGAGAATCAATATGATATGCTGATGGACAAGATATGAATTGTGAGACTTAAGAAAAAATTCCAGAATGTCTCTCATGTTTTTGCCTGAACAAGTAGGAGGATACATTTTCATTACCTGAGATTAAATTTTAGACATTGCAAAAGCAAATATCTTCCATTGTGTTCTCTTGTGATGATAAACCAGGTTAATTATTTACCTAAAGCCCTTTGAATATTGTCTGGCCTTAATTAGGTGCTTATTTTTTTAATGTTAACAAAACTTTTACTTCTTCCAGGTGTAAAAATTTACACATATTGCATTAAAAACCACCCCCTAATGTTCCCCCTCAGCCTTGTGCAGTTGAAGTTTTATGTCTCACAGGTAATCTAGAGCTGGTGTCTTTGTATTTACTGTCCTTTGGGAAACCTCAACAATAAGGAGAATAACACAGATTTTCAACTGTATGTAAAATATATTGTATACCGTAGACCAGGCAATTCTCTTAGGCTTCCATATTAGCATAGCCCATCTTCCCATCTGAGCTCACCTCACTGAAACATACTTCTAAGGATGAGAATGATTCTATCAACTGCACTACCTGGTGAACTTAACACTTGTTAACATAAGAATTTTTATATATTAATCTTGCTCTATTTTGTCCTAGAAAATTCTATCATGCCATCTTTTTTGGATGAGACCAGCAGACAATAAGGGAAAAATAGGGAACTGATTAAACATATAAGTTGGTGCAGAGAAATTATAATGATTTATGTGTAGTAGTATTCAGATTGAAGTACTTTTATGATTTTTTTAAAGAATGTGGGGAGTGAGTCCAAGTGAGGACATACTCCTTTCTCCAACTTAGGAAATCTATTAGTGTGAGGTTAATTCTTTTTTTTTTTTGAGGCTAAGTCTTATAACAAAGCTTTCATAGCTGAGAGCTATTTTTAGCATGTTGTAGTCAGTTGTGGGTTTTTTTTAGGAAAAATTCCAAGTACTCATTGGCAAATAACTATAAACTATATTTTTAGTGTTGTGGAATATAATTAGGTGCTCTTTGAATATTGTCTATTTTTCCCTTTATTATATAGCATCAAACATTTGAAAAAAGATTTTTTCATATTTTGTCATGTTGTATTCCAATCTTATTTCCTTTATCACATTTCAAGAAGTTCAACTTTTACAATACATAGAATTTGACATATAACTATGAATAAAAATATTTGTCTTAAAAATATTTCAGACCACATCTTACATAAAATATATTTTTCACTGATATAAACAGTTAAAATGGGGCAAATGTAAATATACTACTGTTTTCACTTTCCCCAATGGTTATATTATATTTATTTAATACAATCATAAGTATATTCTAGAATATATTGTAGGAGGCAGCATAATCAGAATTATTTGAAGCATAAGCAATTCCTGAACTTCTGTCTGAAAAATTAGAGAATTTTTTGACTATTGTCTAGATAAACCAGCAGGATAAATTTTCTAAATCATAGAAATGCACATGACTGAAAGGAAGTCCAGTACAGTTCATAAAAAAAAGAAAAGAAAGACCAGAAAATGTAAAGGGCGTTGTTTTAATTTGCTAAAGGCTGCCAAGTCAATATACCAGAAATGGGTTGGCCTTTAAAATGCCGATTTATTAACTTAAAATCTTACAGATACAAAGCTGAGGAAAATGTTCAAATCAAAGCATCAGGTACAGCTCTCTCCACTAAGACATGGCTGCCAGCAATCCTGGACTCCTGTCACATGGAAGGGCACAATGGCTTCCTCTGTTGGTTTCTGCCTTCTCCCCCACGCTTTGCGGCTTTAAGCCTCTGGCTGATGTTTCTGTAGCATTTTTCTCTGACAGGTTACATTTATTTTAGCTTCTTGCTCTCATGGTTTTCTCTCTGAGCTTCTGTGGCTGCCTCTCCAAGCATCTGTGGCTTTTCTATATATATGTATTTCTGAATTCATCCGGTTCATAAAGGACTCCAGTAATATATCAAGACCCACTTTGGGTCTAATCAAAGGACCATAAACTGAAGAAATCTAACCAACGAACCCCACATACAACAGATTCACTCCCACAGGAATGGATTTGTTCTATTAGGACATGATGTTTTCTGGAGCACAAACAGTCTCAAAGTACCAATGATCTTATAAATATAAGAAAATACACATGTACAAGATGGGTGATTAGTTAAAAACTTACTTTCTTAAAAAAAGTTAAATCTTATCAAAGATATAGGCCTTAGGCAAACAAAACAAAGAGGTCTTACAATAAATATAAATCCTAGACAACACAGTTCAGAGCAAAAATAAATGTTAATAGAGTTATTTACATAGATATTATATATGATGCATCAAAAATTTTACATTAAATAAGAATGTAAAGGAAAATAATGCACATTTTAATTATTTGAATATCATACTTAACAGTTTGAATTTGTAACAATTCATTAAAATTTTCATCCTAATAGAGTTTGAACTTTATTTTTATGTTACAAAAATATTTAAGAAAATGAAGAAATATAATTAAACAAAGAAATGTTAATGTAAATGAAAATGCTACAAATTACTCGAAGGGAAAATATATCAAATAACCATCGTCTAAGTTTAAATGCAAAAAATCAAATATAGGAAAATTAAGAAAACATAATTTCTTAAATATACTTTGAATATCTGAGGAAATTAAACGTACAATTCTTGTTTACATAGAGACATTTTTAAAAGGAAATATCAGTGAGCTGACTGACCAAATTTTATGGGATATCAAAAAATTTTGATTCATTATCAATTTTAAACTTTGCAATATTTCTTTTTTGAAATCTTAAAAAAATGAAGATAAGAATTTAACTCTAAATTATGTCTTTATACAAAATATAATCTTATATAAAGCAGAGTAAGGAAATGATATTTTAATCCTAACCAAATTAACCAAAGAAATATTAATTGCTGAAGCTTATTGATGCATCACAGAACACTGGGATTTCAAAAGGTGGGCAGGTAGACAGAAAAGACATAAAACAGCAAGCAGATATCTAACCTCATGAATTTAAAACACTTCATGTCTTAATTGATTTTTGCAAGATGGGATTTTTGATTCAACACATATAACAACCACCAAAAACAAGGACCCCTCAAAAACAAAAACAAACCACATTCATCTCCCAAGCTTAAATGTCAAAGATACCACCAAATGTTATAATGATGAGTGGAAAACAAAAATGCATATAGAAAATGACAAAAAATTTGATATATTTTAATATATACGGAGGTATAAATAAAATTATTTCAGAAAACCATGAACAAAACTTTAAGAAGTTAGTATATTCTTATTTTTCTTTAATAAATTAAAATAATTTCCAAATTTTCTTCAATGTACAAATATACGTTTTTCTTTAACTTAATCCCATTATATTATTTTACTTGACTCTAAGACCAAATATTATAGTGCTGTTTTGCTTTTGAAGTGTTTATTTGTTAGTGAATAAGATAGCCAAATTTATTTTTTAAAAACCAGTTAACATTTTCATGACTAATGCTATTGTGCACTCAAATTTTGCAAGAATATAAACATTCTGACATTGGGCAAAATTTATCAACACTGCATTAAATTCTTTCCATTCATCATCTGATTTTATTTGTAAAATATCTCCATGATCTTAGAATTATTTACCTTTACAGCTGAGAGCCTAGATTTAAACTTTCAGTGATTTAGTAAAGGATATACAGATTAATAGCTGGCATTTCTAGAAATTAAAATCTAGACTTTTAGTCCAAAGCTGCACTCTTAAAGAATGACCTGAATTCCTTTTCAACAAAAAAATGGAATGACTTCTGAAAGAGCTCTCCATGATAAACTTCTCTGAAATTGGAATATGCATGGGGATTTCTGTGATATAACTTCAATAATATCACCACATTTTTAATTTTAATGTTCCAGATAATGTGTTGTCACATAAAGGGTGTCTCTACAGAAATCCAAACTACTTAAAGTATGCTACTGTAAATAGGAAATAAAGAAAAGATGCATTTAGCTGTTCAGCATCACTGCCATTTCAATTGCCTGGAGCTCTCTCTCTTCTGTGTTACTCTAGAGAGAGCATTAATCACCTCTTTGTTCCAGAGACTATAAATGAGGGGATTCAGAATGGGGGTCACCATAGTATAAAACACAGAGGCCACGTGATCCTTTCCCAAGGAGTAGGACCTCTTAGGTTTTAAATAAGTAAAAGGTGTAGTGCCATAAAAGATGGTGACTCCCAGGAGGTGGGAGACACAAGTAGAGAAGGCTTTTCACTTTTCTGAGGTGGAAATAATTTTCAGGATAGTAGACAGAATGGATACATATAACACAGAGATTGTGGTAAGAGACACCATTACATTTAAACTAGTGAAAATGAATATCATGTTTTCACTGTCATGAGTGTCAGTGCAAGACAGGGCTAAAATTGGGATTAAGTCATAGAAAAAGTGATAGATTACGTTGGATTTGCAGAAATACAAACTGTTCATGTACAAAATAAGGACTAATGATTCAGTTAAGTCAATCACATAGGACCCAGTGATAAGGGCACAGCAGAGTCTAGAATACATAACAACCTGGTAGTGAAGGGTATTACTGATAGCTGTCTAGCAGTCATAGGCCATTGCAGAGAAAAGGAAAAGTTCACTGACTGCCAAGAAGGAAAAAAAATACATCTGGATGAAGCACTCTATGAATGAAATCAATTTGTAGGAAGTCAGTAAATTCTCTTGGTTTTAGGTGTGATGACTGTTGAGTGACTGAGATCAAGGAATGACAGGTGACGGAGGAAAAAGTACATGGGGGTGTGAATCTGGAGATCCAGGTGAATTATCAGTATCATCCCTGCATTCCCCAGTGTGGTAGCAAGGTATAGCAGGAGAAACAGCATGATGAGAACCAGCCGGATCACTTCAGAGTCCGTCAATCCTATCAGAATGAAGTCAGACACGTGTGTTATTCCTACTTTTCATAATATCTTTCAACTGGTGATAAATCAAAGATGATACTTAGCATGAATGACCTTAAATTGTTTTTTATAGGAATCATCTCACATTTAAAAAGTAATTTAGTGATTCTAGAAATTCATAATAAGGAGTAGTTTGCAAAATGCACATGCAAGAAATGGTGGTTTGACTGGCAAATGTAAATGAGGTATAAATCAATATTTTAAATATTAAATAATAGAAACTCATATATATATATATTGCATAATTAGAATAACCATGACACTGTTATAAATACTTCCCTTCATTAGCAGATATATCCAGATTAAAATATTATTCCAAAGTTATTACTATAGCACACATTTTTTAGATGAGAAAAAGGACCTAGGAAGTTAAATAACTTTATTCTATCAAGTTTGGTTTACTTCAGAGATCATGCTATTAATATTATGTTTCCACATATATTTAACTTCAGCAAAATAAACAAAAGTGCATATTATGAAATAAACATTGGTAGAGAGTTTTAATGCATCATTTACTGTGATTTTATATCAAATATTATTTAGTAGCAATGACAGTTCAGAAATTAAACCTTAGATGAAATAATTGTATAAACTACACATTACCATTTATATTTAGAAGATGTGTTTTTAGCAGATTATTTAATCAAATTCTTCCAAAATTATATTTTTAATATAATTAAATATAAGAACATTGTTTGATACCTCTAATTCTATTAATTCTATATTTCCATTTTTTAAAACCTAGGTTATAAAACATGGGTAAGGCCTACAAGACATGTATATATTTAAGCATATCCTTCTTATAATAACCCCAAGGTTTTTAGATAAACTAAAACTCTCTATCTTTGGGATTAATACTTACCATGAGTCAGAGCTGGTAAAAACTTCTTTCAGTATTACCTGTCTAGATGCTTTCAACCCAAATTATTCTCACAAATGAAATATGTAAATAATTTTTAAGGGGCCTGAAATATCAGGATTATTATAATATAGTAATTATTTCCTTAGAGATAAGCAAAGTTTAATTTTTGTGCATTATTTCTCTTTTAGAAGTACAATAAATCAATCTAAATTTTTGTTCAGGTCTTGATCAGATTGAAAGTTCACCTACAAATTATGTTTTATTAATATACCAAGAAGCTACTCTGAACACAAGCAGGAGAGAGTATCCCTCATCTTTCACCCTGATAATGCCGCAGCACCTCTTATATTGAGGATTGCTGATAAGGCAATATGTGGTCAACTCTGGGACAAATTTCCATAGAAACTTTCTTGGTATGATGCCAATGATTAATTTGAAACAAAGAGTTCCCTTCCCCTTAGAAGCCACATAATGTTGAGGAGCATTTTTGGTATTCGTTTGTTATGCTCTGCTTTATGACTGGGTAAAAATGTAGTTATTTCTGGAGAAATCATTTAACCTGTGTCTCAAAGGATAGATTTTTAAACTTCAAGAATGGAAAAGAACATTTTCACAATGAAACAATTTTCATATCTAAAATTATGTTATCATAGGATTAAACATTTTTTATTCCACAAAAATTACTTTACAACCAAATTTAAAGAAGAGAATTAACATCGTTCATAAGTGTTGCTATTCTTTACATGTTTTTTCTTCCAAGTATCTGTTGCACATATAAAGCTTATTTTTTATGTGCACTTAAAATGTATATAATTTTATCACAGTGAATTTTCAGTAATGTCCTGATTTTTTATTATTAAATATTTCTAATATACCCAAACCTTTGTTATAATAGGCTTTCTAAAACCCACAATATCATGAATTTTGCATTGAATGGTGCAGCATAACTAACTACTTTCTAGGACTGAGCACCAGATGATAAATGAGGATTTTTGATGCATCATAAGGGAATTATGACAGTTTCATCAGTCAGGCTTGGGAATGTCAACTATTCATCAATAGAGCAGATGCAATGCTGTAATCAGCTATAGCAATGTTTTTTGAAACTTGTTTGCTTTTTAGTGTGTTGGCCTTTATTATATTAAAAGAAACATGAAAAAGTAAACAAAATATTAGTACTGAGATGAATAAAGTTTTTCTAATTAGGTGAATGGTCAAAAGCTTACTTCCTCTATATACAGCCAGGAGAAATGCTTTCTTGTGAATATTTCATTAACTAATGATTATGAAGTCAATTTCCATGTAGATTTAGAAGCAACTCCTGTAAGAAAACTGTTTACACTGCATAATGTTGGGAAACATTTATATAATAGAGGAAGAAATAAAATAAATAATATAAATATGATTAAATTTGAATGTACAATTCTTCCTCAAAAATTCAGTGAAGTGAGGAAAGCTTATTTGGAGATTAAAAGGCCAGCATTAATTAATTTGACACTGGGTGATCTTGTTTTTTTTTTTTTTAAGATTTATTTTATTTACTTATTTCTCCTCACCTCTGCATTGTTTTGCACATGCTGTGTCTGTCTGTCTTCCTTGTTTTTCTAGGAGGCACCAGGAACTGAACCTGCGACCTAATCGCTTGAGCCACCTCCACTCCCAACCTTGGTTTTTAAGGCTTTCTATGTCAATGCCACCTCAATAGTCTGTAAAGTCAACATGAGAGTTTTTTTTCCCCAGCATTGAAATCAATTTTTGTAGTCATTATGTTTACTTTAAAATAATATTCATAGTCAAAGAAAGAATAATTTATAAAACATCATGACATCTTTTTTTGCTGAATTTTTATTGTTGGGTCTCTAATATATCATCTCTAATAGTAACATACTTTTGGCAGATAATGGAAAAGAAACAGAAAAGAAACATAATCTATTAGTCTTATATTTTGAGAAATTTATCCTTGACAATTATTCAAAGCCTTTATTTTGTTAAAATTCTATTCCTGTTTTTAATTTTTCTAATTTTAATATGGAGTTTTATAATTGTCTGGAAAATTGTCTCTATTTTTCTTTTATTCTCTATTCACAGTTCTGGATTTCAAAGGCTTATATTTTCTTATAGTACTACTTTGCAGAGTAGTATTTATATGCTCATATTTATAGATATACATTTTCTCATCTTTTAATATTCATCCATTTCTTATAGACATCATATAGTTGTGTCTTATTTTCTAATAGAATCAATTAAAAAGCATTTAATTGCAGGCTTTGAACACATTGAAAATCATTATTTATGTGTTATTTTCACTTTATGTCATATAATTTTGCAATTGTGATTCTTAAATCTTACTTCTTTTGGTTAATATAATATTTAATATTTAATTTCATTCTTTTTTTGGATTTTGTAACTACATTACTTTGCATTATATTGTTAGTGTTTTCTCTGGGGATAAAATTTGCATCCTTACATTATTTTATTGCTCTTAATATTATTACGATTGCTTCTAGGCAAAGGTGGCAACATTAGACACTCCAGGGCTTGTTTACCCACAGAATCTTTGAGAAACTCCAATAAAAAGCAAACTATCTTCCTCAAATTTCCAGAAAACAGTTAAATAATTGCAGTAACCAGGTGAGTCCTGAATCAAGAAAATTCCAATTAAAACTGACAGAACAAGATGAATTGTACCCTCATCCCTCACTGGCATGGTATGGACTGGGCCTGAACTTTTATTGTGTGTCCCTGACTCTGCTTTGGAGGAAGTAGAATAACTGAAGTATACTGAAGAGCTTGTACGTTGGTTCCAACCTTGGTTTTAGTAGAAGCCTGAAAGCTGTCTTGTTTTTCCAGAACTTGCCCCACAAGCAGAAAAAGGTTGCAGACAGTAAGCATTTTGAGTAACTATTAATGCAAAGTGGCCTGTGCAAAGGATTCCTGGCTATAAGACACGCAATAATACACTAAAAATGAGAGGGGTGGTGTATTTCATAGGGATAGGAAAGGCATTCCAATTCAAGTAAACACAAATTTCTAAGGTCCTAAAACAAGCCCAGGAGAAGACACAATTCAGGAGAGGATCCCACACTTTCATACTCTTGTCTCAGGTGGACCTTCTTAATAGAAGAACTAAACTCTTATGGACCAGCCAAGACAGAGACAATTTTAAAGGCAGTGAAAGTTTTTTTTATGCATTGATTTTTCAAAGATACTGAATCCAATTATATAAATGGTATATGGCTACATGAATAAATAGGGTGGGTAAAGCAAGTGTGAGGGGTCCATGATTCCCTGCAGAGTTCAAGGCCAATAGCATTTGCCACGAATCTTATAGCTCATATGGGATCAGGGTTTCATTCTGGTAGTAGTGGTTGCTTTTTTTGTAAAACTAAAATGGAATGGTGATAATCTTCCTTTCTACACTCTCCTCCAACCCTCCTCTCCTGTTTTTTTTTTTTTTTTTCTTTCAACATTCAGAACTCATTTTAATATTTCTTGCAGGGCAGGAAACTTGATGCCATAGTCCCTCAATTTCTGTTTTTATGTGATTATTTTGAACTCGCTCCCATTTCTGAATGAGAAATATACTGGAAATAATTCTTGGATGTCAGTTATTTTCTTTCAGCACCTTAAGAATGTCATGTCAGTACCTTCCCACCTTTCTGGTTTCAGATGAATTTCTTTTCTCTTGTTGCTTTTGGGATTCTGTCTTTGTCTTGGCTGTTTGAAAATGTGATAACTATGAATCTCAGGGTATACCTGCTAGTATTTATTTTGCTTGTGCTTGGAATATGCTGTACTTCCTGAACATGTACATCCATGTCCCTCCTAAGAGTTGGGAATTATTTGGTAATTATTACCTCAAACACTCCTTCTGCCACTTTGACCTTTTTTTTTTTTCTTCTGGGATGCCCATAAGGTGTATGTTTGTTGTTTTTTTGTTGTCATTCAGTTCCTTGACTACCTAACGAATTTTTTTCATATTTTTGTCTATCTTTTTTAATTTCTTTGTGATTTCAGATGCCTTATCTTTGATGAGCTAATTCTTTCCTCTGCCTGTTCAAATCTGCTATTCTGTGCTTCTAGAGCATTTTTCAAAAAGGAAATAAAAATAAAATATGATATATATATAAGCCTAAAGAAAAAAATGGCTAAAGTAAGTACTGCCTGTACAGTAATATGACTGAATGTTAATGGAATAAACTTGCTAATCAAAAAACACAGATTGGGAGTGGATGTGGCTTAAGCAGTTGAGTGCCTGCCTCCAATATGGGAGGTCCCAGGTTCATTTCCCAGTGTCTCCTAAAGAAAACAAACAATGCGCAAAAAAACAAGCAAAAACAAAAAGCAGACAATGAGCAAAAAAGAAGAAGAAGAAGAAAAAGAAAGAACCCAAATAAGCAAGGATTGGATTCTGCGTAAGCAGTTGAGTGCCCACCTCCCACCTGAGAGGTCCTGGGTTAAATTCCTTGTGACTCCTAAAGAAAGAAAAAAAAAAAAAAAACAAGCTGACAAAGAGCAAAAACAACAAACAATGAGTGCAAACAAACAGAAAAAAATCTTAGCAAAATGGGCAAACTGATGAGGGAACTAACTCGGGGGGTGGGGGAAGACATGGATTGGCTAATGGATATGGAAATATAACCCATCTATATGATTTGTACAAGAAAGTCAATTAGACTCAGGGACACAAATAGGTTGCAAGAGAAATGTTTAAAAAAAATGATATTACATGCAAGTAGTAACCAAAAAAAATGGCAGGAGTAGCTATATTAATATCAGACCAAGTAGACATTAGATGCAAAACTGTTGGAAGAGACAAAGAAAGACACTATATATTAATAAAAGGGGTGATATGCCAAGAAGAAAGAATAGTCATAAATATTTAAGTACCTTACCAGGTTTCCACAAAATACATGAGGCAAATACTGGCAAAACTAAAGGTAGAAATAGATGCCTCTGTCATATCAGTGGGGGACTACAATACACCATTATCATCATTAGATAGCTCGGTAAAGAAACAAATATCTTCAATAATACATTAAAGGAATTAGATCTAATGGGCATTACACCCAGAAACAGAAGGAAATAAATTCTTCTTATGTGCTAATGGACTATTGTCAAGAATAAACTACATGCTAGGGCATAGAACATGTCTTAATGAATTTAGAAAGATAGAAATTATACAAAGCAATTTCTCTGACCACAATGGAATGGAGCTAGAAACTAATAAGGTGAGAGAACCAGAACAGGTACAAATATATGAAAGTTAAAACAACCTGAATAAATCAGCGAGTAAAGGAGAAAATTCCCAGAGAAATCAGCAACTACCTCAAAGAAATGAAACTAAAAGCACAACATAAGAAAATTTTTGAGATGCAGATAAAGCATGCTGAGAGGGAATTTCATAGCCCTAAATGCCTAAATAAAAAAAGAAGAAAGATCTAAAATCAACACCCTAACATTACAACTGGGGCAACTAGAAAAAGAACTAGAAATTAATCCAAAAGCAAGTAGAAGGAAGGAAATAACAGAAACTAGAGCAGAACTAAATGAAATTGCAAATAAAAACTTTTAAAAGAATTAACAATACCAAAAGCTGGTTCTTTGAGCAGATTGATAAAATCGACAAACTCTTAGCTAGTCTAAAAAAGAACAAAGAGAGAACTTGCAAATAAAATGAGAAATGAGAAAGGGGCAATCACCACTGATTCCATAGAAATAGAGTGTAATAAGAGTGTAAGATGCTTTAAAAATTGTATGCCAACAAGATGGACAATTTAAATGAAATAGATGAATTTCTATAAACACACAAGCAACTGCCATTGATGAAAGAAAAAACATAATAACTAAACAGAAAAATCATTAATGATGAGATTGAGTTAGTCATCAAAATCTTCCCAGTGAAGAAAAGCCCAGGAACACATGGTTTCAGAGATGAATTCAGCCAATCAACCTGGAAGAACTGATATCAATCTTGTTCAAACTCTTCCAAAAAATTGAAGAGATTGAAATATTACCTATCTTATTCTTTGAGGCTATGATTCTATGATACATCAAAAAAATTATTTACCATGATCATGTGGGTTTTATCCCAGGTATGCAAGTATAATTCAACATAAGGAAATCAATCAATATATATACCACATTAACAGATCAAAGGAAAAAAAAGTCACATGATTATCTTTATCAATGCAAAGAGGACATTCAACAAAATGCAACCTCCTTTCTTGATAAAAACACTTCAAAAGATAGGAAAAGAAGGAAACTTTCTCAACTTGATAAAGGGCATGTATGAAAAATCCACAGTAACATCATACTCAATGGTGAAAGTCTAAAGCCTTTCCCTCTAAGATCTGGAACAAGACAAAGATTCCATTGTCACCACAGTTATTCAACATTGTAGTGGAAAGCCTTTAGTCTCTTTGAGGAAGGTGGGAGGAAAGCTTTAGGTCTATTTAATAGATACATGAGTAAGTTCCTGGCCCCAAGCTGCCTCACTATGTGGACTGCTGGGTCCTTGTTCCAGGGGAAGATTGAAGGGGCCTGAGCCATGCATGAACCATCAACCAGGAGACTTTGGGTGACACTTGATTAACATGGGTGCCAATTGCTCATTACTAGCCTGCATTCTGCACCTCTCTGATGTTGGTTGTGCCTAAAGAGGGAATGGAATCAAGATCTGGCCATTTACTAAACCTCTCCCCTTTAGAATAAGAAACCTCCTCATATACCAACAATTAATATTTTAAAATGTCTATGGCTATACCTAGCTCCCTGCATATTCCCTTATAACAGTCTAAGCCTTTCAGCAAAAAAGCCTAGCAGTGCATTACTCCTTACAGGAGGTAACTGATGGGATGCAGGCCCAGAGCAGGCCCAATTTGTGTTTCTTCAAGGGCAGGGATTTTCTGGACCCCTTAGCTCTGTACTTAGCAGTTGCCCAGAGATTTTCTTGGAGGAATGAAGCTGTAGGTCCCACACAAGGTTTCTACTGTGGACAGACACTGGGAGCTTTCCATTTAGGTCATTCTAAAGGCAGGTCTTTCCCTAAGCTAAGTAAGTGTAGAATTCTCTCTTCTGTTAGAATCTGTGCATAACTTTACCTTTAACTTTTAAATCTGTTTTTAACATTGCCAGTTTGCTTGTGCCTAAAAAGTCATAAATCAGATTTTGGGTTGACCTGTTACAAATTGAATAACACTGAAAGGTAACCTAAAATTAAGTCTTAATTGTCAATACTATCTTGCAATTGGGTTTGGTGTAAAAATAACATGGAATTACTTTAAACACTGGAGAAGCAGGAAAACTTAGCAAAGATGTTACTAATAAAATTGTTTTAGTTGCTTAGTTAATAAACAAAAGTGCCCAAATTGTTTTTAAGTGAAAAATTACTAGAATCTGTAATTAAGAGTTAAGATCATTATAGAGATGCCTTTATATTATAAAAGAGCAAAAGCTAAAATTGTTATAACTGGGTGGATTTGGGCTTGAACCTACTACTGCAATGGTAATCTTAGACTAATTTATCTTTGTTTGTGGTTACTTCAGGTCTAACCTCACCCTTGTGTATTCTTCCTATAGTAATTGTATTTATAAATGAAACTTATCTTTGATTATGGTTATCTTGTGACTATTTTACTAGTTTCACCTAATCATTAGACTTCAGCTATTGTGATGATAATTTTAAATTGAGTTTGCCTTTACTGTGGTTATCTCATGACAACTTCTGCCCCCCTCCCCATGGCTCAGGGGAAGGAAAACTTAAAACACCACAGTCTCCTCTCCTTCCACTGGTATTAATGACCCTGCTTTCTCTCATGACTTCAGGTGTTTGACTAGATTGCTGCCTAGTGGAATTCTCTACCCTCCTGGTTAGACATTGTGACAGTTCGATATTATTGATGAATTCCAAAAAGAAATACTGATTGTGTTTGTAAACTAGTCTGTTTCTCTGGGTGTATTAGACTGTATTAGACTCAAATGTTTCACTTTTACATTATTAAATCAAGATTAAGGCTTTTATTTGACCATATCATTTGGGCAAATCCTTTTCAGTGCCCACCTACAGCTAGCCTACATCTGTGGGCCATATAAACAGGTGCTCAATCTAAGACAGGGCAGTAAATACAAAAAGAAGGGAAACACAGAAGCTGATACACAGCAAGAGGAGTTCCATAGACAGCCTCAGAAAGACAGATGAGTCTGATAGTCTACCACTGGCCTTGTGGAGAGAACAGAGCAGCTAAGCCCAGAAAGAAATGAGTCCTGGGGAAAGTGATGAGCCTTATGCCAGTCTACAGTTGAAATCAGAAGAAACTGGGTATATGGAGCCATAAGAAGAAGGAAGATGGTTGAAACCTTGCAAATATTGCCTACCATCTTGCATCAACACATGGCAACAGATTTTGGGTGAGAAAGTACCTGTTATGGTACCTTGAGATGGACTCTTTAGGGCAAGGTGACTGTATTCTTCTACCCCAAATTAATACCCTTTAAAAAGCCAACATACTTCTCGTACTTTGCATCAGCATCCCTTTGGCTGACTAATAAAGAATTTGGTGCCAGAAAGTGGGGTCATGCTGGAACAGTTTTATAAATGAATAAGAGGTATTTTTTTTGGAGGAATTGTGAGATCTTTGCTAGCAAAGGCCTATATTACTTTGAAGAGACTGTTGGTAGGAGTATGGATGCTAAATAGACTTTTTATGAGGACTTAGAAGTAAATGATGAAACTATTATTGTAAAATAGAGGAAAGGCAATCTGTGTTTTAAATTCACAGAGAACTTAGCAAGATTAATTCCTGATGACTTAAGGAAGGCAGAAATTGAAAATGAGGAGCCTGGGCATTTGGCTGCAGAACTTTCCAAAGTAAACTCAGAGAATTTGGCTTGACTTCTCCTTGCAAATTATAGTAAAATGCTAGATGAGAGAGACAAACTGAGGACTGAATTGTTGGGCACAATGAAACCAGAAACTGACTCTGGAAATTCCAAGCCTCTGGAAATCAAGTCCCCAGATGTTAGTGCCCCATTTGATGAATGAACTAAACTTGTAACTTGTAAATCAGTATTGAAAATGCAGTTATCTAGAAAAGAGTTTGAAAAGTCTTACTGTCTGATGACTTGGTCCCCTGCTTATTGCATTCTAAACCAACAAGCTTTTTGAGAGAGCTCTATAAACAAAACTGCTCTCAGCTTGGACAAAAAGGTACATGTAGGGGAAAGATGGAAGGGAAAACGGCTTTTAGAGGAGAACAATGGAGGGTGAGATCTGGAAGTAAGTTATTTCCTTGGGTCAATAGAGTAACCCCATTTATGTGTACAGAGAGAGTAAGTTTGCCTCAGCAGTTGAAGAGGATGGATGTTCCCACCCACTGCTAAAGAAGAGTTTTTCTGCTGCAGTGTACAGAGAGGGTGGAACACATTTCCCAAGGGCTGGGGAGGGTAAAGTTGAGAGAGATGGGCCTGTACCCCATGAATTAGGAAAGTCCAGGTCACAAACTCTTTGCTTTTAGAAGGTAGGGTTTGTAAGCCAGAGATTAGAATAATGTTGCCTACCCCCTATACTAAGTGGATGGAGGCTGTACCCCGAGGTTTGGGTAACGTGTGGCCATCACCCCAACATTCATGGAGGATGAGGTCTCGAGCTCAGTCACCACCTAGATGTTTGATGAGGGTGGAACAAAGAAAATGGCCATGGGCAAACCTGTGTAAAAGGGGGACCCCATTAGGCCCCAGGTAAAAGAAACTATTATCTTAAGAATTACTCAGCCTTTAAAATCTAATGATGTATGCTTTGCAGTTTCATGGAACTGTAGGGTACAGGTGACTCATGTCTTCTTCACAAATTCTCCTTATGGGAATGCAAATGCTTATCCTTTGTCTGTCCCTGTGTATATTGGAAGCAGATGAATTGTTTTATAAATTTCAGAGGTCTACAGCCAACAGAGCCTGCCCGAAGACAAACTGTATTTCTTAAACTGATTGTGATATGATTTTGTAGTTAGCACTGTTACTGATTTAAGATTTTTTTTTTTTTTAATATTGTAAGGTCTTTTTGGAAATCAGAGGGTGGTGTGGCAGTTTGATATTATTGATGAATTGCAAAAAGAAATATCAATTGTGTTTTTAAACTGGTCTGTTCCTCTGGGTGTATTAGGTTGTGTTAGACTCAGAAGTTTCACTTTTATGTTACTCAATCAAGATTAGGGCTTTTATTTGACCATGCCATTAGGAAGACTCCTTTTCAGGCCCACATACAGCTAGCCTATAGCTGTGGGCTACATAAACAGATGCTCAGTCAAAGAAAGGGGAGTAAATACATGGAGAAGGAGAACACAGAAGCAGATATACAGGAAAAGAAGTGTTCGATAGACACAGCTCCAGGAAAAGGATGAGCCTGATAGTCTAAAGCTGACCTTGTGGATAGAACAGAGCAGATAAGTCCAGAAAGAAATAAGCCCTGGGGAGAGAGACAAGCCTTTTTCCAGCCTACAGGTGTGATCAGAAGAAGTTGAGGCTGTGGAGACATAAAAGGAAGGAGGATGCCCTGCAGACATCACCTGTCATCTTGCATTAACATGTGGCAACAGACTTTGGATGAGAAAATACCTCTTTTGGTAGCTTGAGATGGACTCTTTAGGGCCTGGTAACTGAAAATTCTACCTCAAACTAATAACCTTTATAAAAGCCAACAGATTTCTGGTACTTTCCATCAGCACCCCTTTGGCTGACTAATACAGATGTGCACTCTACCAGTCCAGTGGCTGAGGACTGAGGAGTGCGGTTCTCCCAACTCAAGTGGTGATGTTCTTAAAAGCAGCAAGTCATGAGAAAAAAACAGGTTTCCCTGAGACTTCAATGTCCTCAGTGAGTATACACTGGGATTTATGATGGTCACCCAAGGTCTGTTAAAGTCAAATGGGAAATAAGTAAAACTCTGAAGTAAAGGAAAATGCTGCAAATTGTATTTTAAAGCATTGGGAAAATTTGATTATAAGCCACTAATTAAAAGGAATGAAATTCTTGTGCAAAACTGCATGATGACAGTGCAAATAAGAGTAATTAAAAATAGGTTTCAAAGAGATCTTTTGACTTTAATGTTATTTTACAATTAAACTTATTTTGTAAGATAATGAAATTTTCTTTATAAATAACATTATAAATAACATTAGTGATCTGTGCGTTTGGGCCTAACTCTCTATTTGTGTCTGCCTGTTTGTTCAATGTATATCTTCATACATCACTGTTGTAATATCAAATTAACAAATGAAAATTAATAAAAGACCTCTATTCAAATTTTTAAAAATTAAATATGTGCATATATATGTGAAATAATATTCCTGGAGACCAAGTTAGGTAAAGCAAGATGAAAAGGTCACATAGAAATCTGAATATTAAAATTATAGGGAAAGGGAAAAGGTTTTTCCTAAGCTCTTTGACCTACTCAGCTCCCAGGATCTTCTCTTTGCAAGAGTTATGAGAAAGGTTCTAGGTGTTGGCAGATTAAAACTCTATTTTCTAGGCAGGGGAATTAAGAATCAGTTTGCCCTGGAATTGAGGAATTTAAAAATTTTAACAAACTTAAAATAAGGGTGGTTAATAATCCTATTACCAAATTTCATTAAGTAAAGGAAAAGTCCTTAAATGCTATGGAAAGATATTTTCTAAATGATAATTAAAACAAAGTAAACAATTATAATATAATCCAGAACCTAGCAGTCAGTATGCTATTAAGATTATTCACAATTTTAGCATCTTATTAAAGAAAAGAGGTTTTAGCCTCCTGGAAAGGAAAAGAAAAGAATATTTATTGCATAAACTATAATTGTTTAAATTTTACTTAGCTTGGGTATAGTCTTCCAAAGTTTATAGGATACCAATAAGGTTTAATGAAAGTAAGATAAAAGTAAATTTCCTTGGTTGCTAACTATAATTTTAAAAGCTTATACAAAAGTAAAGTAGCTAGTCTATTTGGTTATGATTAATTATAAGAAGTTTGAAAAAACATCTTCTAAACTTTAGTTTTTAAATGGCTAATCCAGGAAATCATTATTAATTAGAAACCTAAATTGATATTAATAACAAAAAGTAACTTCATAACAGGGAAACCTGTCAGAGGCTACCTCAATATACAAGTTAAAGTGATGGTGTATTAGTCAGTCAAAGTATGCTGATGCAAAATACCAGAAATCTGTTGGCTTTTTATAAAGCATATTTATTTGGAGTAGAAGCTTACAGTTACCAGGCCATAAACATAAGTTACTTCTCTCACCAAATTCTGTTGCCATGTGTTGGAGCAAGGTGGCTGGTGATGTCTGCAAGGGTCCAGCCTTTTTCTTTCTCTTAAGGCTCGGTGGTCCCAGCTACTTTCAATATCAGCTGTAGACTAGGATAAATATCCTCTCTCCCAAGGTTCATTTCCCTCCAGGCTCAGCTGCTCTTTTCTCTCCACAAGTTCAACTGTAGACTTTCAGGCTCTTTCTCCTCCTGGGGTCTCTACCATGTCTATGTAGCTGTCTTTATTCCTCTGTGTTCTTCTGTATGTTTACTTCCTGGGGTTCCAGCATCAAAACTCCAACACTTTCCTCTGCCCTGTCATTTTCTCTGTGAGTCTCCACCCACCAAGATGGTGGGGACTCAACGTCCTGTTAAATGGCTAAATCAAAGCCTTAGCCATATTTAATCAAGTAAAAGTGAAGCTTCTGAATTTAATACAATAAAAGGGAAACACACTCAGAGGAGTAGACCAGTTTACAAACATAATACATTATCTATTTTTGGAATTCATAAACAATATCAAACTGCTACAAGTGTTAAGGAAAGATAACCTTGATACCAGTAGGAATCTTAGACTTTCATAAAATAATGGAGAAAGTAGTTTTTCTTGTACTGCTAAAGTAAAATACCTGTTAATTAACATCATCATGGTAAAGGCATAGAAGTAAAAAGTAAAGTACTAAAATAGTTACATTCACTTGATATGTTTTATGTTGCATTGGAAGTGTTTAGAAAGTGTTTAAAGATTATAAGAAATAGAATAAATATTGTCAAACTCTCTTGTGCATTCAAACCAGGTCCATATACTCTGGATAGTGCCTCTCCATTTGAGATTTGGCTAAGGTTCATAACTGAACCCTAAAACAATAAAAGTACCTACTACAACTCTGAACATGGTCCTTAAGTGGATGGATTGTACATTGCATTTTCAGACTCCTGCAGCAGCCAGTGATGGCTTGATAAGACCCGGTTTATAATGGATATTGCCTGCAGACTGGCTCTGTTTCATAGTGCCAAAAGGTGCTGTGAACCAGGCTGGTGAAACACTAGTAACTTACCTTCCTAGTCTCTCTAAGATAAACAGTGCTGCAGCATGCTGGCTATGTGAAGGGCATAGGAAATGGAGCAATGATTACTAGCTCAAAGGGAAACTTATGCATTGATTAGTGAATTAAGTAATATTAAGTACTGTACCTATATCTCTTATTCCAGTTCATATGCAGAGGGATATTGAACATTTGAAAAGTCTTGGTAAATTTCACTCAGTTCTAAGTAATTAATGAATATGCCTATAAGACAAAAACAAATGGCTTTCTTAAGTACTGGTCTTTGTATTGCTTGCCATATGCTAGTCTTGTTTTTGCCTATACTATCTTTGTGAGTTTATGCCTAGGGCAGGGTCTCTCTTCATACCTCTCCTAGCTGTCCTAAGCAAAACCACAACCATGAACTCTGGGGTTGGCAATTTATACCAAACCCGGCAGGTCTACTGCAATTTCTCCCTAGAGATAAACAACAGCATAAAAGAACTTAAGGAAGAACGCTGTTACCCATCAACCTTGGGATATTCAGCCTCTGAAGATACCTGGCCTTTCTCACTCTCATAGTCCAGTATGTTATGGCTGGTCCTCTTTTTGGGCCCACTTACCATCATCTTTATCATTTTAAGTAGGACCATGTATCTTTAAAATTCTAATTAAGATTATTACTTACAGAAACAATGTCTTATTATTTATGCAAGGATTTCATCCAGTTCCAACCAGAGTGCCAGACTCATCTACCCTCAACTGCAACAGAATAACCAGAGGGTTTTACACCTTGTCAGTTAGGGCCTACTCCCACTACACAGCAGGAAGTAGCTACAGAAGAATGATCATCCACCCTTCAGCACCCTCTTAAGAATAAGCGTGTAAACTCTTAGAAGGTGGAGTTAGGCAGATTAGTATAGTGAAAGGGAGAAGGTGGCTGAGTCCAGCAGACATCTTGGCCAACAGACATCCTGGCAGACAACGTGAACAGCAGACAACATGGCCAACAGACAATAAGACTGGCAAACCACATGGCTGTGAGAACTTGCCCAGAAACCTCGTGAGGGATCCGGTGAGAGCCTGGAATGAGAATTTCATTTGGAATGAGAATGTCATTCAGGGTCAAGGGATTGCCTGGATACACTCAAAAGTCCTCACCATTGGCCCCTGAGAACTGACAGGTGGTGCAACCAATCAGAACAGCAAACAGCTGGGGCCGTGCCCAAGCAAAAATGAATGGAGAGGTGATAAAACTTTAAAAAGGCCTGAACTGGGGCCCCACACACAGAACTCACCTTGCAGTATGCCAGTGGTCCATGCCTCAGACCATGTACTCTTCTTGTTTTCTTGTTTCTAAATACACCCTTTACTCTTTTGCCTACCCTATGGCATGTCCTTAACGTCTTTTATGCAACATAAACCAAGAACCCAGTAGTCCAGAATTTAGAGCCATCTAGTAACAACATAGGCAACTTGATCCTTTCCTAAAGAATAGTTGTTCAGTTTTAAATAATTTTAAAAAATATTAGTGCTATAAATGATGATGACACCCATGAAGTGGGAAGCATGAGTAGAGAAGACTTCATGCTTTCTTGAAGTGGAGTTAATTTTAAGGATAGTGATCAGAATGGACACATAGGACACAGAATTTGTGATAAGAGATACCATTTTAGTGGAGCTAGTGAAAACAATAATAATAGTAATAATAATTTCAGTGTCATGAGTATAAGTGCAAGGCAGGGCTAAAATTGGGGTTAAGACACAGAAATATTGTCAGATTAAACAATTCTCCTCAAGCTTCAGATCTGTTAAACTGAAAACAACTGTTCTCCTAATATACAGAGGAAGGACAGTTATAGAGTAAATCTTCCCATTGCAATAAGGAGACATTGGAAGGTTAACAGGGGTCATGGGTTCCATACACTTCCAAGTACCTGCGGGCATTGGCCATTAGATTTCCAGGTCTAAAAGTAATGTATAGAATGATGCTTTGTCCTCAGGGCCTGAAGGAGCAGCAGGCCCACCCTTTCCAAATACTTGCACAGCAGTCATGTTCTTGGCTACAACCTCTTCAAGCATCTCAGTGACTGCTGAACTCTAAGCTTTACTATCTGAGAACACAGGGGTGATGGCCAGACTCTTCTGAATACCCTGTGAAAAGGCTACACCCTCTCAGAAAACCAAGGTGGAGGCAATACACTCCACAATCTCTGGGACACAGGCTCAGACCCATTAGAAATGTGGTGTGGGAGCCAGACTCACCCCAATATGCAGGGGAGGTGCTCAACCCTCTCTGAAGCTTGTAGTGATAGCACTCTTCTTGAACAATGGGGCAGAAGGCCCACCCACTTCAAATGTCTGTACATATTCATCTTTTCCACATACATGGGTGGGTCTGCTCTCTTCATCTGAGAAGATGTCTTAAGTACAGACCACAGGTTCCATGGTTCTGTCCTTGAAGACATTTTTACTTCAATATGTACCTTGACTGTCCCTTTAAGTCCAGGCTGGCAGTGGTTCCAATCATATAGAACATGCACAAAACTTGTTGGCTTTGCATATAGCAAAAACAGATCCCAACTGTCAAATAATATGACTTTTCACAAATCCATTCTGGATAACTGTGTTTCTAATCCTGATTTGTACTAAAATCACTCACTGGTTCCATGTTCAGTTAAATAGTCACAATAAGCACTATTCTTTGGGGACTTGTTTTTAAGAAGCTCAGAATATTTTTTCATTATTAGACATTTGTATTATTTCAATAATAATAATACTAAACTAAAAACATACAAAGGAACAAGAAATTTATTCACCTCTCAATCTCTCTATGCTTACCCTGCTGTACATAGCTGCAATTTCTGGCTATTCTTGCACAATTGTTTGTTTATTAAGCAATTTTATTGAGATATATCCACATATCCCATGATCTATATAAAGTGTAGATCAATGACTTTGAGTATAATCACAGTGTTGTGCATTCACCAATACAAACATTTTTAGAACAATTTCATTCCACCAAAAAGAAAAAAATTCCACACCCCTTAGCAGTCCTTCCACAGTCCTACATAACCACTAATCTAATTTCATCTTTATAAACTGATTTATATTTACATTTTTTATAAATTAAATCATACAATATGTCATACTTTGATTCTGTATTCTTTCACTTAGCATAATGTGATTTTTTTCCTGATATTAGCATACTGTAGTATTAATATATTTTTGTTCAGTTTCAAAGAAAATAGAGTCTTATATATGCAATTTACCAATATTCATAGTTCACATGCAGTTTTACTTTGCTTATAGTCCCATGTTATATTTTTTAGCTTTCCTTTTAGTAATATACATGACCTTGGACTTTCCCTTTAAACTACTTTCATACCAATATAATAGTACTGCTAGTTACAAACATTATGTTGGGCTTTCACCTTTTCTATTCATTTCCAAAGATTAACACACATCCTTTTTCACAATTCTGCAAAAGTTAATCCTCAACTTTCTGTTCTCTAACCTCATTCTATTTTCTAACGAATCATATATAAGTTATTAACTCCATGAGATGACACGAAATATTTAGTTCATAGTAGGGCATTCATAGAGCATTTGTCCTTTTGTGTCTGGCTTCCTTCACTCAACATAATGTCTTCCAGTTTCATCCATGTTCTTATTTGTTATTTGACTTCATTTCTTCTTACAGCTGCATAATATCCATCATGTGAATATCCCACAGTTTTTCATTCATTCATTGGTTGATAGACACCTGGGTTTCCAACTTTTGCCAATCATGAATAACATTTCTATGAACATGGATGTGCAGATGCCTGTTTATGTTACTGCTCTCAGTACTTCTGACTATATACCTAGCAGTGGTATTGCTGGGTCAGTGGGAAATCTATATTAAACTTCTTTAGTAACTGCCAAACTGTCCTCCACAGTGACTATACCAGTCTATATTCTCACCAACAGTGAATAAGTGTTCCTATCTCTCCATATCCTCTCCAAAACTTGTAGTTCTCTGTCTTTTTAATATTGGCCATTCTAATAGGTTTGAAATGGTATCTCATTGTAACTTTGAATTGCATTTCCTTAATCACTAGTGATGATGACCATTTTTTTACTTGTTTTTTTTTTTTTTTTTTTTTTTTTTATTTCTTCCTCAGACAAATGTCTATTCAAGTCTTTTGCCCATTTTTTAATCAGGTAATTTTGTCTTTTAATTTTTAAGTTGTAGCATCTATTTATATATGGATATTAAACCTTTATTGGATATATGATTTTTACATGTTTTCTCCAATTGAGTCAGCTGCCTTTTCACCCTTTTGATAAAATCCTGTGATGTGCAAGTGTTTAATTTTTGAGGAGGTCCCACTCATCTATTTTTTTCTTTTGTTGCTTTTTCTTTAGTTATAAGGTCCAAGAAACAACCACCTATAAAAAGGTCTTTAAGAGGTTTTCCTACATTTTCCTCTGATAGTTTTATTGTTTTGGCTTTTAAATTTAGATCTTTGACCCATTTTGAGTTGATTACTGTATAGGGAGTGAGACAGGGTCCTCTTTCATTATTTTGGTTATGGATATCCAGTTCTCCCAGCATCATTTGTTGAAGAGCATGGCTTTGCTAAGTTTGTCAAAAACTACTGGGCCATAGAGGTAAGGGTTTATTTCTGAACTCTCAATTCTATTCCACTGATTAATGTGTCTATCTTTATGCTAATACCATGCTGTTTTGTCCACTGTAGCTTTGAAATTTATTTCAAGGTCAGGCAGTGAAATTCCTCCCACATCACTATTTTTTTTTAGAGTTCTTTTGGTTATTTGGGTGCAGTTTCTCCTCCAAATGAATTTAGTAGTTGGCTTTTCTATTTATGTAAAGTAGGCTGTTGGAATTTTGATTGGTATTGGGTTGAATCTATAAAAGAGTTTGGGTAAGATTGATATCTTCACAATATTTAGTCTTCCTATCCGTGAATATGGAATGTCTTTCCATTGTTTATGTCTTCACTGATTTCTTTTAACATTGTTTTGTAATTTTCTTCATATAGCCCCTAAACTTCTTTGGTTAAATCAGTTGCTAGGTATTTGAGTCTTTTTGTTGCTATTGTAAATGGAATTTTCTGCCCATCTTCTTCCTTAGATTGTTCAACATTAGTGTATAGAAACATTACTGATTTTTGTGTGTTGATCTTGAATCCTGTGACTTTGTTGAACTTATTTATTAGCTCAAATATCTTTGTGGTAGACATTTCAGAGTTTTCTAAATATAAGATCGTGACATCTCAAATATTGAAAGTTTTACTTCCTCTTTTCCTACTTGGATACCTTTTATTTATTTATTTATTTATTTTTCTTATCTAATTTCTCAAGCTAGAACTTGTTCCTCATCTTAGAGGGAAAGCTTTCAACCTTTCCCCATAGAATATAATGTTGGCTGTCAGTTTTTCATTCAAACCATTTATGATTTTGAGGAATTTTCCTTCTATTCCTCTCTTTTGAAGTAGTTTTATCAAGAAAGGATGTTGGATTTTACAGTCTGTCTTTTTTGCATAGATTGAGATGATCATGTTTGTTTTTTCCTTCAATTTGTTAATGTGCTGTTTTATAATATTGATTATCTTATGTTGGTTGAACCATCCTTGCATACCAGGAATAAATCCCACTTGGTCATGGTGTATAAGCCTTTCGATATGCTGTTGGATTTGATTTGCAGGTATTTTGTTAAGAATTTTGTATCAATGTTCATTAGAGAGATTGGTCTGTAATTTACTCTTCTTGTATTGTCTTTTTGTGAATTTTGTATCAGGGTGATATTGGCCTTATAAACTGTGTTGGGTAATTTTTCCTCCTCTTCAATTTTTTGGAAGAGTTTAAACAGGATTGGTGTCAATTCTTCTTGAAATTCTTAGTAGAATTCACTTGTGATGCTGTCTAGTCCTGGACTTTTCTTTGATGGGAGGTTTTTGATGATGGATTCAATTTCTTTAAAAGTGATTAGTTTGTTAAGTTCTTGTATTTCTTGTAGTAGAAGGTGGAAGAAAAGAACCCCAAATATATATTCTACAAGCAGGTGTGGCATTATAAATAAAGGAGGTATTTGAAGTCACACCAATGAATAAGATTTAAAGGAAATATAGAACTTCCCATTGTATTTAATTTTTTAAATCTGAAAAGAACATTTCATCAGCCCTGAAAATTTTAAAAAGATATTATTCTACAAAATCATAACTTTTCATGAACTAACCAGGAATTTGAGTTTTGAAATATCAATGTAATTAATTACCGATAAGGACAAGACTCTCAAAGTAGAGATGGGAGAAAAGAACTGCTTCACATTTGATAGTAGGTGGGAGAAAGATGTGGCCACTATGCAAGCAGGTAGGAATAATACAGATAAAGTTCACTTAAATTAGTAAATGCCCTTGGTGGTTGGGGACTCCCAGAAAAAAACCTACATGGCAGAGAAGAGAGTGGAGTTTTTGAGCTGGAGCCCTGGGAAGTAAATAGGCAGAGAAGCAGTCTATGTCTTTTTATTTGGGAGTTCAAGCAATTAACATTCAATGTTATTACATTGAAAGCATTGCTTTCTTCATCCTTTTTAAAAGATATATATATATTTTAAAATATTTATTTATTTATTCACTTTTTTATCCATTTTAACCACCATCACCCCCATTTTTGCTGTTTTGTGTCCATTCATTGGGCAATTCTCTATCTGTTTCTGTCCTCTCCTCTCATCCTTCTCCTGTCCTCACTGGGATTTCATCCTGGGAAACTCCGATGTGGGAGAGAGGCACTCTGCCACCTGTGCCACCTCATTTCCTGTTTTTTTTTTCAGCACATTTTTCTTGGCTCTCCCCTATGCCTCTCTCCTGTTATGTCATCATCTTGCTGCATGGTTTGGTGGGGCCTGGGGGCTCACCCACTCATGGGGCCAGATGGCTCACCTACTTGTGGAGCCAGTCAGCTCACCTGCTCACAAGGCCTGACTGCTAACCTACTCATGGACCCTGAGGGCTCATTTGCTTGTGGGGCCTGATGGTGAGCCTGCATACCTTCTATATTTTTCTTTTATTTTACCAGGAGGTCCCGGGGATCAAACCCAGGTCCCTCCATATAGGAAATGGGCATCCAACCATTTGACACACATCTGCCCTCTACTTCATCCATTTTAACCCTTGGCTTTCTGTTGTCATATCATGCTATTGTCTATATTTTACCTTTTATTTTATCCTTTCTAATAATCTTCACTTCTACACTCTTCTCCAAGTCTTTTGCCCTTGATTTTTCCTTTCAAGCTGCAGCACTCCCTTTAGTATCTCTTGTAATTCTGGTCTTTTGGTAACATATTCTATCATCATTGCTTGTCTGTGAAGACTTTGAACTCCCCTTCCTTTTTGAAGGACAGCTTTGCTTGATACAGAATTCTTGGCTGGCAGGTTTCTCTTTCAATAAGTTAAATATATCATACCACTTTCTTCTCTCCTCCATGGTTTCTGATGAGAGGTCAGCACTCAATCTTATTGAGGTTTGTGATGCTTTGTTTTTCTCTTGCTGAACTTAGAATCCTCTCTTTATCTCTGATATTTGTCATTCTGAATAGAAGGTGTCTCAGGGAGGTCCACTCAGATTTATTCTGTTTGGGGTGTGTTGCCCTTCTTGGATATTGATATTTATTTATCTCATAAGGGTAGGGAAGTTTTCAATCATTATTTCCTCAAATAGTCTTTCTGCCTCATTTCCATTTCTTCTCCTTCTGGGCCACAAATCATATGTATGCTTTTGTATTTCATGTTTTCATTCAATTCCCTGAAACCCTGTTACATTTTTTCCCATTCTTTTCTCTTTCTGTTCTCCTGTCTTTTCCAGTTCAGATCGTGTGTCTTTGAAATCACTAATTCTGTCTTTGAGCAATTCAAATATGGTCCTATGTGCCTCTAATGTATTTTTTATGTCATCCATCATGTATTTTATTCCCATAAGTTCTGTTACTTTTCTTTGCAGACTTTAAAATTGTTCTATATGCTCACCCAGTGTCTTCTTAATATCCTTTATCACTTTATCACTGATTGTCTTTAATCATGAATATCTTCAGGATATTTGGATTGTTCCTTTAGCTGGGCCATCTACTCCTGTTTCCTAGTATGAATTGTAATTTTTTACTGATGTCCATGCATCTGAATATTTTGGTGAAATTACTCTGATGACAATTTCTGTCTCTTGCTTATTATTTTTTTTTCACAGTTCTTTGATATTTGTTTCAACTTATCCTAAATCTTTAAAAATGCCCGGCTTAAGTTATGAAAATTGTGCCCAGGACTCACTAGTGGAGTGCAGTTTCTTCCAGGGGTGGGGAAAAGAGAGCCCTAAAAGCCGTTTTTGTCCATGTAATTTCCAGACCAGCCAGCAGATGGTGATTGTTGGCACACCTTTCTAGAGAGGTGTATCTTTCTTGGTTTTCCTTTGTTTAGATCTGGCCAGAGATTCAAAGTGGTCTCTGCTCATTGAATTCACTGAAGAAAAGCCCCCCAACTACCCCTCCCATTTCCCTCATAGCAGCTGACAAGAAAGAAGATATCTGTTCCCCTCTCAGTGAGCTGCAATGAGCCAGGGGTTTTACCCCCATTTAATATCTTAGGAATGTAGGAGGAGATTCCTTCCTGGCTGCCAGGAGGTTTAGTAATTCACAGTTTCTTGTTTTGGGTTCTTCATCTCTCTGTCCCTCACCCTCCTGGGAAATGTGAAGCACTGTCCTGTCTGCTTAATCCCATGGCATGTCCCTCAGGCAGCTTTTGGCTCTTTGTCTTTTGTTTTTGTTAAAGAGCTGATATTTGTCTCCCTAATCTGACACCATCTTCCTACAATCCTCTATAAACATAAAAGATTTAGCTGCTATTGCCAAAATGACATTGACTTCTCTGAATCTCTATAGAATGGAAACCAGGAATATACAACATTTAATGAACTCCATTTTTTAAATTAATTATAAAAACATTAAGCAATGGATTCTTTTTTCAACTCTGATAAGAGCAGTATACTTTTTTGGAGAAACAGTCATACTATAGAGTGTCATACCATATGAAAAATATGAGCTATACAGTCAAATTGTCTGGTTTCAAATGTGAGCTTGTCCTTTAAGCTGGTGACTGACCATGAACAATTTTTGTAATCCTTCTGTGCTCCAGAGGGATTTATCATATGTAAAATTCAGCCATTCAAATACATTTATTGAGGCACTCCTCTAGGTGCTCAGTTACAACATTGAACATAACTGGAAAAAATCCTGTGCTCATAGAGCTTTCAATGTAGAGGAGATAAATGAGGAACAAAAGGCATAAGAAAATATACAGAATGTTAGATGGAGTAACTACTATGGAAAACAAATGCCTCAAGGAAATAGTGGCAGTTGTAATTTTTAAAAAAGTAGTAAAGAATGGTCTTATAAGGAAGAAAATGAAAAAAGAATGGTTCCATTATTTGGGAAAAGGAATTTAAGGAATAAGAGAAGTGGAAAAAATCCAGGTAACATCAGGATTAATGTGTATAGCAAAGCATAAGGAGGTCTGTGTGGCCCTTCCAAAGTGAACATGAAGATACAATGATAAATGATGAGCTCATAGAAGAAATGAGGAGGGGTAAACTCTTTGTATCAGGAGGCTCCTGTAAAATTTTTATTTTTCCTCAGTGTAATGAGAAGTCTTGTAGGTTTTGTGATGAAAAATGATATGCTACACTTACTTTTGAATAGTAACATTCTGAGTCCTACGATGAGATTACACTCAAGATGGATAAGACAGAAAACAGGGAGAAATCCAGAAGGCTTCAACTGTAATTTACAGACTGTGATGACAATTCTTTTGGCCAGGGTAGCAGAATAGATTTTAAGAAATACCCATACTCCAAATATATTCTGTATGTAGAATAAGTATTGTGTGCTGATGGACTGGATATGAGGTTTGTGACATAGAGAAAATTCCAGGATGACCTTTAAGTCTTTTCCAGAACAAGGATGATGGCTTTCCATTATCTGAGATTAAATTTTAGATAATGCAAGTGCCTAATTGTGACAGAAGCTTATGGAATCCCAAAACAGATAATGCTCTTGGAACTAATCCATTCCTGTGGGTGAAGACTCTTTGATTGGATTGAATTTGGTTGGGGGCTTTTGATTGGAGTGCTTCAGTGAGGTGTGACCCAGGCTGGGTCTCCACCCTCTTGCTGGAGTCTTTTATAAATGGGTAAAATATGCAGCAAAGTAGAGAAAGAAAGAGAGATGCAATTTTACCCTGCCATGTGAGAGAGGACTCCAGGATTTCCTAGAGCTACAAAAAGACAGAAAAACTCTGAGAAACTGAGAGACAGGTGATTGGACACAGTGGAGCCACTGAAGCAGAAGCATTGAAGCACCCAAGATGGTAGGCCCATGGAACAACTAGAACCTGAAAGACAGGCCCAGAGGAGAGGGTAGAGATATGTGGGCCTCTACTATACCCTGCCATGTGCTTGATTGCTATCAACTGCAATTTGGTGAGACATCATCTCTGGTGATGCCTAGATTTTGACATTTTCACCTTGAAGATGTAAACTTTTATCTTAATAAATTCCTGTTATAAAAGTCAATCCATTTCTGAAATTTTTGGATTGTCAGCCTTTAGCAAATTAAAATAGTACTTCAGAATTATCTTGTGAACACAAACTATATTATTTATGGATTTAAAATACCTTGAAAATTATATGGCACACAATAGGTACTGTAAATATAATCAATTTTATACAATTATTATATAACAACAATCTTTCAAAAACAAAGCTATTTTTTAATATTTTGTTGTCCTCTATTCCAGTGGTATTTTCTTTATCATTATTTAAAGAGTTCAACTTTTACAATACACATACAATACTAATAAACAAAAGAATTTTATCTTAAAAACACTTCAAAATAAATCTTAAATAAAATATGATATGCACAGAAAAAATAGTGATGAAAGGGACAATATAGTCTAATGTCATACTGTCCAAAGCTTTTATTACTTTTATTTAATATATCACAAATGCTTTACAGACTATATTACAAGATAATAGGTAGTCTGAATTTAACTAAAACATAAACATTTCTAAACATATTCCTGTCTGAAATGTAGAGAATCTGTTGACCATTGTTGCCAACACAAAGCAATAGAATACATTTTACAAGCCATAGAAATGTATATAAATGAAAGCAAGGCCAACACAGTTTATAATAAAGATGAGAAAATCTAAAGAGCCTATAAATAGAAGAAAAGATAAAATGCATGACATGATGAGAAGTTAGTCAAAAAATTATATCATTAAAAAATAAATGCTTGTCAGACACCTCTAACTGTACACAAGACAAAGATGAATTGCAATAAACAAATTCTAGACACCACAGAGTTCAAAACAAAATGTCATAATACGGTAATATACTTAGATATTATATATAAGTTAAAGTTTTCATATAAATTTAGGATGTAGAAAAATAATATATATTTTAATATTTGATTTAATTAATGAACAGAGATGAACTGTTGAAAAGTGGTTAAACACCTTACTCATAAAACTGATGTTGAAATTTATTTTTAAACATTAAAAAATAATTTAGGAAAATAATTAAATGTAATTCTACAAAGAAAACATTTATACAAAACAAAAGAATTCAAATCACTTAAATATAAAAAGTATATCTAATAAACATTGTAAAAGTTTTAAGAAAAATAATCAAATATAGGGAAAATGAAGAATACATACTTTATTTTTTTTTTTAAGATTTTATTTATTTATTCATTTATCTCCCCCTTGCTGCTTGTGCTTACTGGGTCAGCTAACCACGCCGTGCGGGCGGGCTTGCCTTCACCAGGAGGCCCTGGGCATCGAACCCGGGGCCTCCCATATGGTAAACGGGAGCCCTACTGATTGAGCCACAGCCGCTTCCCACATACTTTCTTTTGTAGCCAAAAATTTATTGATACATATTAATAATGCATACAATTTATCCAAAGTGTACAATCAATGTTATTTGTTATAATCACATAGCTGTGCATTCACTACTTTAATCATTATTAAAGCATTGCCATTATTTCAATAAGAATAATATTAAACAAAAAAAAGACAAATAAGAAAGTTTTTCACCTCTCAATCCCTCTAGGTTTCCCCTGCTGTACATAGTTGCTATTTCTGGCTATTGCACAATTATTTCTTTATTTATTAATGAGTTTTACTGAGATATTTTCACAAACCTTATGATCTATTTAATGTGTATAATCAGTGGATTTTATTTTATTTTTTAAATTTATTTTATTTTTTTAAAAGATAGTTTACACAAACGTTACACAAAAAAATGTAGGTATTCCCATATGCCCCACTCCCCACATCTCCCACATCCTCCCACATAAACAACATGTTTCATTAGTGTGGCACATTCATTGCAAATAATAAATGCATGCTGGGGCATTGCCATTGAGCATGGACCATAGTTCACATTGTAGTTTACCCTCATTCCCACACAATTCTGCTGGCTATGGGAAGATATATAATGGTATATATCTGTCATTGTAATGCCATTCAGAACAATTTCCAAGTCCCAAAAAAAGCCCCTGCATTACACCCTGCCCCCATAGCCTCCAGTGGCCACTTCCAACACATTAATGCTGCTATTTCTTACTAGAAATTACAAGAATCACAAGTCTAATACAGAATACCAGTAAGTCTACTCTAGCCTATTGTTCATTCTGCATTCCTGAGGACTCTGGGATGATGATGTCCACTCCACCAAATTCAGGGGGTTTCAATCCCATACAGCCAATGGATGGGACTCTTTTGTTTGCAGTTGTAGACTCTCTCATTTCCTTGGTACAGTGGTTGTCAATCGTCACCTCCTCATTAGTTGTCCTGAGTGAGTCCAGTGAACTGGAGGGTAGGTGTTGCAACTCTGCTAAGGCTCAGGGCCTAGCTGACACATGGATAGTCCAAAGATTCAAGTCTCTTGGACATACATCTGAGAACTCTAGTACCAAATATAGGTTCAAATAGAAGGGAAGATGAGCCATGTGTAGGGAAACATAACTGAGTCCAACTATGTCACTTTCAGGAGCACAAACTCCAAAGTAGGGCCCACTGGCAAGGCAGAAAACTCCAGACCTCTCTGCCTGACTATAGGAACTGTGTGTCTCCAGAGCCCTCAGGAACTCCACTATTTGAGGTAGTATCCACCTGGGCAGCCCATGAGATCCTGCTGAGATGTGTGTATAAGCATCTTCTCTGGGATGACCTCCCGACTCACTTTGAAGTCTCTTAGCCATATAAACTCATCCATCTTTACCTTTTCCCCCTGTTATTCAAGGTCCTTTTCCAGTTGTATTATGAGGTGGTGCTTTGTAGTAATCCCATGGTGCCAGTGAGGTTCATCCCTGGAAGTCATACCTCACACTGGGGAGAAGGTAATGCATTTATATACTGAGTTTGGCTTAGAGAGAGGCCACATTTGAGCAACAAGGAGGCTCTCAGGAGGCAACTCTTAGGCACACTACAACACCAAGCTAAGTTTCCATTTCAAGAGCAAAGGTTCACAAGCATAGTCATCAATATCAAGGGCCCATCAATGGGCCTAGACCATCCTCCTTTGCCAGTCATTGCCTTGCACTTGGGGGACAGTTGCTGCTACATTAGAGAACATGACAGAGTTCTCCAGGATGGGAATTCAATATTTTCTTGGTTATTGTGTGAACTTCCACCCACTGTGACAATGCCCCATGAACATTTGAACACATTTATATACCTTATATATATGTCCAGGTGAACTTCCTTCTATGTATCCCCCATCACTGACACCCCACACCAATGATCCTCCCCTACTCCAGTTGTAAGCCTTCTGTGATCTAAAATTTCTTCAAAAATGAAGCCAATAAAATAGCCAAGTACAATTAATAGGGAAATGAAATAATAATTTTAAGTATAAGAAATAAAATACATAATATTTAAAGGAAACTGAAAATAAAATAAAAATTAAAACTGGGTTATTAAAAAATAAAGAATAATATTTTTTAATTTTTTTTTACATTTTGCCTTTCATCACCATAATATCTGTTATCATATATGTACAGTGACATTTTCTTCCATTTATTTCAAACTGTCTTACTTTCTTTCATTTTATTTCCAAAGAAGTTTTAGGTCACTGTAAAGTTACAAACAGAATGCAGGGGACCCCATATACCCAACATCCTTTCCCCTTTCCCCCTTCCTGTATTAATACCTTTTTATATGTGGATGGTACATTTGTTACAACTGATATAACAATAGTGGAACATAGCTACTAGCCATGGTAAATGATTTACATTATGGTTTACATTTTAGACAATACATTTTAATAAATTTTGATATTTAACATGGCCTGTGTCCAACATTGCAAGATCATTTTTGCCCACTAAATACCCCCTTTTCCATCTATTCTATCCCTCCCTCCCCCTTCCCTCAGGGGCCATGGCAACTACCCAGCTGCACTCCTTGGATGACAATATTCATAGTTACTTGTAACAACACTGAGGTCTTGACACAGTAATTTGTCCTCCTCTATTAGCAACTGCCCATGCTCTTGAAAGAATCTTGCCCCTCTGCTTGAGAACATATTCGTCCTCCCTAGGATGGGAGTCCAGCTCCTTCCCACTCATTATGTGGGTCTCCTACTACTGATACAACAAATTATGACTAAATGATCACTCACACACTCCCTAGAAGCCTGTTCCAGGTGTTCCCTGTCCCAAATGCCCCCCCACACACACACACACCTAACACCTTAAACTAGTAAACCTTCCTTGTCATATTGCCAAAAGAGCATTCCCAATTTTGTACTTTCCACCACATACCTGCCTATCCCTAATATTCAGCTAGTTCCACCCCCCAACCCTTCCCTCAGTTCCATGGACCATGCAACCCACCCTTTACACTCTACTCACCTGTCAAAACTGCACCACGTAACCCAATAATATCACTACCCTCCTTTCATTCCCTTCAATGCCCAACTACACACTTCCACTTTATATATTATGCCCATATGGGCATTGGCTCACAACCTTCTCCCTTTCTATTTCCTCTCAACCTATCTTCCAGACAATCGCTCTCTGAGTCTGCTTGATTTGCTTAATTCATATCAGTGAGGTCATGTAATATTTGTCCTATGCTTGGCTTGCTTCGCTCAACATAAGGTCCTTAAGATTCATCCATGTTATCTCATGTGTTAACCCTGTATTCCAGCTTACATTTGAATAATATTCCTTTGTATGTATGTACCACATTTTGTTTAGCCATGCATCTGTTTCGGGCATTTGGATTGATTCCAACTTTTGGTAATACTGAATAATGCCACTATGAAAACTGGTGTGCATGTAACTTCATGTCCTTGCTTACAATTCTTCTGGTTATATACCCAGCAGTGGAATTGCTGGGATCATATGGCAGTTCTATAGTTAGTTTTTTGAGGAACACCAAAACCAGTGGCTTTTAGGATAGTCAAAATATTGTGCATTTATCATCACAAAAAAATTTAGAATTATTTCATTACTCCAAAAAGAAAAATTCCACACATTTTAGCGTGTTTGCCCTAACCCTCATAACCATTAATTAAATTTCATCTTTATAAATTGATTTTTATTTACATTTTATATAAATGGAGTCATACATATGTTACACAAATATAGTTCATAGTAATGCAATTGTACAGTATTAGTCCTTTTGTGTATGGCTTGCTTCACTCAAAATAGTGTCCTCCAGGTTCATCCATGTTGGCATATAATTTATGACTTCATTTCTTACTACTGAATAATATTCCATCACATGGCTACACCACAGTTTTTTTATTCATTCATCAGTTGAAGGACACCCAGGGTGTTTCCAACCTTTGGCAATCTTGAATAATACTGCTGTGAACATAGGTGTGCAGATGTCTATTATGTCACTCCTTTCAGTTCTTCTGGGTATATACCCAGTAGTGGTATTGCAGGGTCACATGGCAAATCTATATTCAAATTATTTAGGAGCTCCCAAACAGTCTTCCACAGTAGCAGTACTATTCTGCATTCCCTCCAACAGTGTATAAGTGTTCCTATCTCTCCACATCCTCCCCAACACTTGTGGTTCTCTGTCTTTCTAATAGTGGCCACTCTGATAGGTATGAAATGTTATCTCATTGTAGTTTTGATTTGCATTTCCCTAATCATTAGTGATGTTGAACATTTTTTCATTTTTGCCATTTATATTTCTTTTTTGAACAAATGTCTATTCAAGACCTTTTCCAATTTCTTAATCAGATCATTTGTCTTTTTATTGTTGAATTATAGCATCTCTTTATTTATCATGGATATTAAATCCTCTTTGGACATCTGATATCCAAATATTTTCTCCCATTGTGTTGGCTGCTTTTTTGCCATTTGACAAAGTCCTGAGTGGTGCAATTGTGTTTAATTTTGAGGAGGTCCCATTTATATATATTTTTTTCTTTTATTGTGCATGCTTTGGGTGTAAGGTCCAAGAAACCACCACCCACTACAAGGTCTTTAAAATGTTTCCCTACATTTTCTTGTGGTAGATTTATGGACCTGGCTTTTATATCTAGGTCTTTGATCCACTTTGAGTTGATTCTTGTGTATGGAGTGAGATAGGGGTCCTCTTTCATTCTTTTTGTTATAGATATCCATTTCTCCCAGCACCATTTGTTGAAGAGATTGTTTCTCCCATTAACACGGACTTGGGAAGTTTGTCAAAAACCAGTTGGCCATAAAGGTGAGGGTTCACTTCTGAACTCTTAATTCTATTCCACTGATTAATGTGTCTATCTTTATGCTAGTACCATGTTTGTTTTTTGTTTTGTTTTGTTTGTTTTTTTGCAGTTATTTTTTTTCAACTTTTTTTTTAAAGAGATGCTTCAATTACATAAATGTTACAGAGAATATATAGGGGGTTCCCATATGCCCTGTTCCCCACACCTCCCATATTTTCCCATATTAGCAACACCTTTCATCCATGTGGTACATTCCTTGCAATTGATAAACACATTTTGGAGCATTGGCACTAAGCATGGATTATAGTTTACATTGTAGTATACACTCTTTCCCATTAGACTCTGTACATTATGGTGGGATATAAAATGGCCTGTATCTGTCATTGTAATGTCATTCAGATGATTCCCAAGTCCCAAAAATGCCCTCCATACACCTGTCTTTTCCTCTCCCTAACGCTAGAACATCCATGGGTCATTGCCTCCCCAACAATGGTATTTCTTCCATTGCTAAAATCACAAGTAGTCTATAGTAGAATACTAGTAAGTTTATTTTAGTCTGTAGGTTATTTCCCAATCCTGAGGACTCAGGGATGGTGATATCCACTCCACCATTAACTGAGGGTGGCTTCAATCAAACACATCTGATAGATGGGACTCTCTTGCATGCATTTGTAGGCACTTGTGATTCCTTGGTGGATTGTTTGTCCATTATCTCCTCCCCATTAGTTGTCCTGAGTGAGTCCATTGAATTAGAGAGAAGGTGTTGCAGCTCTGTTGAGATTCAGGGCTCAACTGGAAAATGGGCACCCCAAATATTTAAGTAACTTGGATGCACACTTACCCACTCTCATAATAATTATAGGTTTGAATAGAAAGACAGAAGAGTCATGCATAGAGAAACCACTCAGTCACACTGGGGAGCATAAATATCAGGTTAGGGCCCCCTGGGAAGGGAACTAGTTCTTGAGCTCTCTGCCCTGACTACAGTGTCTGGATGTCTCCATATCCCTGAGGAACTTTGCTGTTTGAGGTTTTATCTACTTTGGCTGTCAGTGAGATCCAGTTGAGATGTGCCTAAGTGCTACCTCTGGGGTGGCTCCTGACTCACTTTGAATTCTCTTAGCCATACAAACTCATTTGTCTTTAGCCTTTTCCCTTTTGGTCAGGTGTTTGTTTTTCTGTTGTTTATTTTTTTCCCAGATGCATTGCTTGTTGGTACTTGGTAGCAATCCCTCCTTGGTGCCAAAGAAGCTCATTCCTTGGAGACACATACCACACTGGGGGAAATTTGTTGCTTTCATATGGTGAGTTCGGCTTAGAGAGAGGTCACATGTGAGCAACAAGAAGACTCCCCATATATAACTCTTAAGCACCCTATGTCACTAGGCTAAGTTTCAATTTCAAGAGCAAAGGCTCATAAGCATAGGCATCAATAGCAAATGTCCTTCAAAGGACTATCCTCCTTCACAAGTCATTGTCCCTTTACTTGGAGCAGTCTTGCTGTTCCATTAGAGAATGTGTCAGAGCTCTCCCAGATGGGAATTTGATATTTTTCGGTTATTGTGTGAATCTTCACCCACTGTGACAATGCCCCACCATGCTGCTTTGACCACTGTAGCTTTGTAATATGAATCAAACTCAGACAGTGAAATTCCTCCTATGTCGCTCTTCATTTTCAAATGCTTTTGGATATTTAGATGCACTTTCCCTTCCAAATGAATTTAGTAATTGCCTTTTCTATTCTTATAAAGTAGCCTGTTGGAATATTTTTTTTAACATTTATTTCTCTCAATCCACCCAGAATCTTGAATCTTCCATCTGGAATCATTTACTTTCTTCTTGAAGAATATGCCTTCACATTTTTTTTTTCTTTTTTAAGATTTATTTATCTTACTTTATTTATTTATTTATTTATTTATTTATTTATTTATTTATTTATTTACCCTTCCTCCCACAGATGGTTCTCTTGTCTGTCTGCTCATTGTTTATTTGCCATGAGGCACATGGAACCTAATCTGGGACCTCCCACATGGGAAGTAAGTACCCAGCCTGTTGGAAATTTGATCGGTATTGCATTGAATCTATAAACGTTTGGGTACGATTGATGTTTTCATGAAAGTTATTCTTCCAATCCATGATCACAGAATGTCTTTCTTTTTGTTTAGGTCTTTATTGATTTCTTTTTGCATTGTTTCGTGGTTTTTTACATATAGGTCCTTTACTTCTTTGGTTAAATTGATAACTAGGTAATTGAGTCTTTTTGTTGTGATTGTAAATGGATTTTTACTCCTGATTTCATCTTTAATTCATTCAATACTAGTATACAAAAACATTACTGATTTTTGTGTTTTGAACTTTTATCCTACCATTGTGCTGAACTCAGTTTATAGCTCAATTAGCTTTGTTGTAGACATTTCAGAATTTTCTAAATATAGGATAATTTCACCTGCAAATAGTGACAATTTTACTTCTTCTGTTTCTATTTGTATGTCTGTTTTTCCCCTAATTGCTCTAGCTAGAACATCTAGAACAATGTTCAATAACAACGGTGACCTTGGTCATCCTTCCATTGTTCCCAATCTTAAAGGGAATGTTTTCAACCTTTCAACCATACCCCATTGGATTTGAGTTTTTCATACATGTATTTTGTCATATTGAGGAATTTTCCTTCTATTCCTATCTTTTGAAGTGTTTTTATCAAAAAAGGATGCTGGATTTTGTCAAATGCCTTTTCTGCATCAATTGAGACGATCGTTTGTTTTTTTCCCTTCAGTTCGGTAATGTGGTGTATTACATTGATTGATTTCCTTATGTTGAAACAGCTTTGCATACCAGGAATAAATCTTAATTGGTCATTATGTATAAGTCTTTTTATATGCTGTAGGATTTGATTTGTAAGTATTTTTTGAGAATTTTTGCATTTATGTTAATTACAGAGATTGGTCTGTAATTTTCTTTTCTTGTATTGTCTTTATCTGGCTTTGGCAATAGAGTGTTATTGGCTTCATGAAATGTGTTAGATAATTATTCCTCCTCTTCAATTTTTTTGGAAGAGTTTAAAAAAGATTGGTGTTAATTCTTTTTGAAATGTTTGGTAGAATTCACCTGTGAAACCATCTTGTCCTGGACTTTTCTCTGTTGGGAGATTTTTGATGACTGATTTGATGTCTTTAAATGTGATTGGTGAGAAGGAGGCAAGATGGGGTCGGTTTAGTTGGACACTCACCATCTTGTTTCAGAGGATGGCTGATTGGGGACAGGATCCTGCCTGAGTGGTCTGTTCTGGGGGCCCACAGAGAGAGAACCTTGGGGACATTGATCTGGAGGGAGCTAGATGGTGAAGTGGATTACTCAGAAAAGAGTTGTGAGTTTTTCCCCGGCTGTGGTAGTGGACATGGATGGCTGAGCCCCACCCTCAGGGCAAAAGGCTGGGGCAAGCCCCAACTCCTTCCATCAACCCAGTGAGAGGAAGCATTCTTTGAGAGTGGGAAGGTTCTTACAGAGGGTCGAGAGGGGTATCCTTTCTGTGTGTTTGGCTGCCTGGACCCCTTTGCAGCTTAGGGGAGCAAAATAACTGGCTTGAAGCAGCACCAGGCTGATGGGAGAGGTGAATCTGCTGAGGCAGTCTGATTTACTTAGCTGCCCAGGGATATGACCTGACTCCCATCAGCAACCCGGTGAGAGGGAGCATTCTCTGAGAGTGGGTAGGTTCTGACAGAAGGTGGAGAGAGGTTTCCTTACTGTGGATTTGGTTGCCTGGACCCCCTCACAGTTTTGGGGAGCAAACCAGCTAGCTTGAAGTGGCACCAGGCTTAGGGGAGAGGCAAATCTGCTGAGGAAACCTGATTTACCTATCAACTCTATGATATGGAGGCTTGGCTTGGGAGGAGGCGGAGTCAGTCAATTTTATCATTCTGTGCTGACAAGTATCAGAGCTTTGGCTCCCCTGGGGAGGCCAGACAGTGTTTGAGAAGTTTCCATGAGCCTATTTAGGGTCCCCTCAGTGTAGGGGGTGGTCTAGAAGAGGCCTTCATTTCGGTCACTTATTTCTCCAAAAAAAGACAGTTACTTTAAAAAAAATTTTTAATTCAGTTTATTTGTTAAAATCTGCCTCAAAACCTGCATATAGAACCCTGCAAGGGTAATTGATTGATTAACACAAGCAGGCTGAGAGGTTCCTCAAGGGCCCAAGAAGGAACACTGTTCTCCTTTGCTTTGTTTGGCTGCTTGCTTTTGTGCTAGTTTGGTTTTTCTTTATTTGTTTGTTTGTTTGTCTCTGGCTTTTCTTTCCTCTTTCTTCCACCCCTTCCCCTTTTAAAAAAAATTAGGCATGACTAGCTTGTCTCTTCTTTGCTGTGCTTCTTCCATGATTTCCCATTCTCTGTCTATATTGATTTTGTCTCCCAATGTTGTCTTCTTTCCTTTCTTCATCTTTCTACCTTCTGCTTTCTATTGTGGTTCTTACATACCACCTTTTTTCATTAGTCTTCAGCTTCAAGGGTGACAATTTCTATTTTATCTGTTCTGTTTTCTTCTTCTTTTATTATTATTAACTTTTTCCTTTCAGCCCTTTTTTACTCTTTCTCTCTCTCCTCATCTTTTTTGCTTTCTAAATCATTATATATGTTTTCCTCTATTTGGTTTCCTATTCCATTGTAGGTGCTCCACTTTTTTTTCCCCTATTACTCTGCACTGCCTACATCAGTTAAATATTCATTTTACTTAAGTCTTATACAGCTCCTCTTCTAACTTTTATCAATATTGCTATTATCCTTCTTCATTTCTCACCTCTTTCGATTCCTCTGGCCCTAATCTTTTGCCTTCAAGGGAACATAGAAAGAAGCAAGGAAATAAAATAAGAACAAAGTGTCAAAGGGAAAACTTAACACACACACAGAAACACCAGCTAAATAAAACTCTAGAGCAGAGAGAGAAGCTAATCATATGAATAAATCCATCAAGATAAAATGATGACCAGAGGGCAACAAAAACTACAAACCATACTGAGAAACAGTAAGACATGGACCAGTCCAATGAACAAACTAAAACCAGGAAGAGATACAGAACATCAAACAACTGATCAAAGCTGTCTGAATAAATATCATGGATCAACTTAATGAAATGGAGGAAGAGATTAAGGATATTAAGAAGACACTGGGAGAACATACTGAAGAAATTGTAAACATACCTAAAAAGATAACAGCTATGATGGTCATCAATGGCACAATCCAAGAAATCACAAAGACCCTGAATTCACATAACAGCAGATTTGAACAGGCAGAAGAAAGAATTAGTGATGTGGAAGACAGTAATCTGAAATCAAACAGATAGTAGGACAGATAGATAAGAAGGTAGAAAAAATCCAGCAGGGACTCAGGGATTTAACTGACAACGCAAAATGAACAAACATATGCATTATAGGCATCCCAGAAGGAGAAGAGAAGTGAAAAGGAACAGAAGGAGCATTGAAGGAAATAATGGCTGAAAACTTCCCAACCCTGTTGAGGGAGATGGATGGACATGTCCAGGAAGACAGCACATCCCAAACAGTATAAATCCCATCTGGCCTACTCTAAGCCATATAATTATCAAAATGTCCAATGCTCAAGACAAAGAGAAAATACTTAAGGCAGAAAGAGAAAAGAGAACCATCACATACAAGGTAAGCACAATAAGATTAAGTGCTGATTTCTCATGTGAAACCATGGAGGCAGGAACACCATGGTATGACACAGTCAAAGTACTAAAAGAAGAAAACTTCCAGCCATGAATTCTCTATCCAGAAAAACTGGCATTCAAAAATGATGGAGAGCTTAAAATATTCACAGATAAACTGAAATTAAGAGAGTATGCCAATAAGAAATTGGCACTTCAAGAAATACTAAAGGAAATTCTGCAGTTTGAAAGGAAATAACAGGAGAGAGTGAGTTGGAGGAGAGTGTAAGAACAACTAAAAATACAAAAAGAGAAATAAAAACAACATATGACGTACATAAACCCAAAAGAAATTATGGCTGATGTAAGAAATTCATTGAGAGTAATAACACTGAATGTTAATGGATTAAACTCACCAGTTAAGAGACACAGATTTGCAGAATGGATAAGGAAATATGATCCATCTATATGCTGTGTACAAAAAACCCACCTTAGACCCAGGGATTCAAGGAGGGTGAAAGTGAATGGATGGAAAACAATCTTACAAGCAAACAATAACCAAAAAAGGGCAGAAGTAGCTATCCTAATATTGGAGAGAATAGAGTTTAAAAGAAAAACTATTGTAAGAGACAATGATGGACACTATATATTAGTAAAAGCGATTATCTTTCAAGAAGAGAGAACAATCATACACATTTATGTACCTACGATGCCTCAAAATATATGAGGAAAACACTAGAAAAACTAAGTGGAGAAATACATGCTTCTACAATTATAGTTGGGGACTTTAATACACCATTATCACCATTAGACAGAACATCTAGACAGAGAACTAATAAAGAAACAAAACTTTCAATAATACATTAGAGGATCTGGACCTAAGAGACATATACAGAACACTACACCCAAATACAGCAGGATATACATTCTTCTCAAGTGCACGTGCATCATACTCCAAGATAGACCACATGTTAGGCCACAGAACAACTGTCAATGAATTCAGAAAGACTGAGATTTCTCATTTCTTTTGACATCTTTATTTCAAATTCACAAAACAAAAACAACAGAAAAAGAAGCTCAAAAATTTTGGAAACCTTACTCCTAAATAGTTCTTTCTCAGGTATTTTTATCTCATCTAATTTGAACTGTTAACTCAGTTGTTCATCTAGTACTCACAAAGATGCACAGATGAACACAGATTAGTTATATGACATAGTCAAGGTCTCTTAATTAAAGACAAAATATGAAGAAGAAAAAATGTCTGCAAAAGATAAATTTTTGACATACATGAAAAAGAATTTTAAAAAATGATCCATAATGTGTTCAAGGAGATAGAGGAAAATACAAAGAAAATGCAAAGGATATCACACATAAAAAGAATGAATAATATGACATTCTCAATAATATAGAAATTTTGAAAAGGAATCAAGTGAAAATACTGGAGTTGAAGATCAAAATAAAGTACACAGATTAAAAGTTCCCTTGAGTGATTCAGTCAATCTTTCAGACTAAGGGGGAAAGGACACTAGACAGAAGATCAAAGTGGTCTAAAGAAAAATAGAGAATTCCAGTAAAGGTAAACATTTGGAAAATTATAAATCTCAGTAATGTACTGTATTTTGTTGTGCAACTCCACTTTCTACATTCTACAAGTTCTAAAACACAAGTGAAGAAAAAAAACTAATGATAAATCTATGGTTTTGGACGTAGAACATATTATGATATGTAGTATGAGGAAGTGGAGTATATGTATATGCTATTGAAATTAATCAAATGAGAATGATAAAGATTTAGGAAGTCAAATTTTACCCCCCAGGTAATCACAAAGTAAATATATGAAAAATATATACAGAAAGAAATGGGAAGGGATCAAAATGGTACCATACAAAAAATCATATGTATATGAAAGCAGTTTATAATGGAAGAATTCAGGGCCAAAGAGAGATAAAGGACTTACAAGATCTTACTGCTAACTGGCAGAAGAAAGTCCTGCATTATCATTAGGTACTTTATATGTAAATGATTAAACTCTTCAGTCAAAAGCAGAGAATTGCAGAATGGGTAAAAAAGCAAGACCCAGACATATGTTGTTTAAATCAAAATCTGAACTTGAAAGAATGGAAAAAAACATACCATTCAAAGAAAACAAATGAGTTGGTGTAGCTGTACTAACTTCAGATAAAATAGACTTCAAAATTGTTATGAGGGACAAAGATGAGTACTAAATACCATAAAGTGATCAATTCAACAGGAAGACATAACAGTTTTAAATATGTGCACCAAATGGAAGAGGCCCAAAATATAAACAGAAAATATTGTCAGATTTGAGGGAGAAATTGATGTTTCTCCATTAATAGTAGGATTCTTCAATACACCACATTTAATAATGGATAGAAAATCTAGAAAGAATATCAATAAGTAAACAGATGATTTGAATGATACAATAACACATATCTATAGAACACTGCACCCGTCAATAGAAAAATATACATTCTTGTTTTATGCACATGGGTCATTTTCCAGAGTAGAGCATATGTTTGATCACAAAACAAGACATGAAAAATTTAAAAATATTGAAATAATACATTGTATTAACCGGGAGGTACCAGGGATCGAATCCCAGTCTCTCCATATGGTAGACGGACGCTGAACCTCTTGAGCCACATCCGTTTCCCCCTTCCTTAAATTTTAGTTGGGGTTAAATTGAAACCATAGATCATTTTTAGATGACATTTAATTAATTTGATTGTCCCCAAATGGACTGCCTAACTCTATCACAGTTCTCTATTTCTTTCATCATTTAAATCCAGATACCAAGGCCAAAATTACATATTTAAGGTGAAATATTTAGGTGTGGGTGCCAACATCCATGTTTTTTTTTTTTTCAAAATATTTCCCAGTGTTTTTTTATTATCATACCTAAGTACTAGTCTATAGATTAATGTCAAAACTCTAATATTCTAATGTTCTACTACATAGAATATTTTCAATATCTAACTACTGCCCCATCTGTCATGTTCATGCTTCTTAACCAGAAGTTTATAATATTCATGTCTTATCTCTTCCAGGAAATGCTCAATGAGCTTAAACTATATCTCATATCACTTAGAATTGAATCTCTTGATAATTGAAATAACAGCATAGTATTTTTTAGGAAACAATTTGAACTGTCATAGATTTATGTTTTCATATTATTTCATTTACATATACTTTATGGAAATTTTGAGAGAAATATATAGGTTATATTCCCAGTAAAAGGAAACTGGATTTCAGGGTTTAAGTTATTAATTTAATGCCATATAGGTAATAAGTATGAGAGGTAGAAATATGTTTTTTTATTAGATTTTCTTTCCAATCTTATGCATATGATTTTACTCTGTAAGTTCATTTTTTAACAACAGCCAAAGTGCATCCAAGTAATCATTTTTTCATGTAGTTCACTTTTCCAGAAACATTCCTCTTTTTTACTACAAGAAACACAAGTCATCTGCTTACTCTTTTTTTTCTGAAAAAGGAGTGTGTTTTCTCTTTGGGGTAACCATTGTAGACTTCAAGAAGAATTTGATGGGCTGGTACAAGAATCCAAGCACTTAATATTCTTAGTGAACCTTAATTCAATGAGCATTCCAGTTCCACAGGTAAAAGGAAAGGTTGTTTTTTTTTTTTTTTTTTATCACTTATACAATATTTTAGAAATTATAAGTCTGAATTTCCAACTATGGTATATACTTTAAAATTTAAATAAGAGATTGGGTGTTCTACTTAGAGTTGTATTAAAAATTGAACTGCATATCTTTCATGGAACAAAAGAGGGAAAATAAGAATGTCTTTCTACATATTTAGTTCAATAGATATAAATCAGAAATTTGCTATAATATACTTGATTAAAGATATAGACCAGTAACACTAGAAATAAAGAACCATATTTCAAAATTAGGTAAATTTATAAATGGAGAGATTACTACCTTTCAACTGTTCTCTGGGTCTATGCCAATTTAAGACCATAATATTTTTTTCTGATAGAGGAAAATAAACATAGTTTAAAGTAATAGATACAGAGGCCAGTTTAATTTATTTTTTTTTATTTCTTGGTCTATTAGCTTGATTGTTTTAAAAAAGTATTCCAATAGTCAATAAGTGATGCTATTTCATGTTGTTTCTTGTGGATAAGATTCTAGAATATTGTCAGGTCACAATAGGTTTACAGTATGGCCAAGTGAAAATAACTTTGAAATGTGGAGGGAGAGAAATATTGGCTTGGAACCTGGCTCTGCTAGTAACTGTTTGGCTTTGGTCAAGTTGTAAGTACAACTGGGTATCAGTTTTCTTATCTATAAGACTATGATAATTATTTAGTTTGCATATTGGTCTATAGATTACATAAGGTGATATACAAGAAAATTCCTAACTCTTAGAAAAATATATCATAGCTGCTATCCTAGCTTTCCTTCTTTCCATGATCATTGTTTGTATATCTATACTTACTGGCATCTACTACTTTGTTTTCTGATTATATGTGTTGAAGAAATGCTTTTATTTGAGTCTTACAAATTGATCACATTTTTTAAAAATTTCAGGATCTCTATTTTTTTCTAACATATATTACCTCTTAAAGTGAAATCCTCTACACATAAAAACAAACCAATTTAACAGTATTGAAATGCTAGCTAACAGACCTAGCACTATGAAGAGCATATTGGGTAAAATAGGTAAACCCCATAAATATTCTTCTGTCATCTTTAAAGATCCTTAAAATAATGTAGAGAATTTCTCTTGTAGGGCCTGATTACTATAACATAAATGTTTATTTCCAAACCAATATCTTGACCTACAAACAAATCAGAGACATCAAGAGATGCCAGAATATAATGCTGTCAAGTATATCAAGAAAATTTAATCAAAATATGTTATTAATTTTCAGAGATGTCCAAAAGCAGAATTTGGTGACAGAGATGAAATTTTCTGTCCTTAATAGCATAGATTATTGGGATTCATTGGATTCAACCTCAATAGAATAAAATTATACTGTATAATTGTGTCATATGACAAGTATAGGTATAACTTAAAGCAGAAATACATCGCTTCTGCTTTGGGGTCCATTTGTTGTTCAGTGCTTTGGTGAAAAAATAAATTGAGTCTAGAACTCTATTTAATTTATATTATTTAAATTAAATCATAAGTCATTTTTATTTGTATGCTTCCTTCACAGATATAATAATATGTAATTTAAAAATATAATAAAAATATTTTAATGCATCTCAGAATTATGAACACTGCAGTAGCAATATGCTCATGAAGTTGAACATGATATGCCTGAAAATTTTGTTGAATGTTAGTTATTCTTTGGTTTCAAAAGATGAAGTTACTTTTCCAAGCTCAATAGTCATTCTGGTAATAAGTTCAAACTGCAATTTAATATCGGGATATAGAGGTTATAGTTGTTTACAATTGTCTTGTCTCTGACAGGCAAGTGAATGGTAGAATAGTAATGCTACTGAATATTCTGTGTTGTATGTTAGTCAAGATGTAATATGCCAGGGGAGGATTGATGGAAAATGGCTGAGTACTGAGCTCCAGGACTCAGTCCCTCCACCAAAATAACTATTAAACAGGCAGGAAATGTCTGAGTGAGCCATTTTGAAACTTTGGAGACCGGAAGAACACTGTAGAGTATCCAGGGAAGAGCAGGAGGAAAAGGCTGACAAATTAGGGTAAAGTACATTAAATTACTCTCTCTGCCCACCTACTATTGGCACCCATGCTCTCACTCTTGTGGTTGGCCACTATGGATTGAGGACTTTGCTGGTACAGAAAGGGACATAAAAATCCTCTTCCCCAAGACCATGAATGGGTCCAGTTGATCACTGATCATGACTTTTGATAAGCAAATTCAGATCACTGTCAGACTAGCTTTCATTTTAAACCACTTCAACCAAAGGCAGTTACGGACATTGTTTCCCATGCCCCACACATGGGTGGTGGCAGAAGAGACTTAAAAGTACTGCATTTCCTTTTGGCTGTGTGGGACAGTGAACTAAAGGATTGTATTTGCTGGGCAGGACAGGAAAACTCAGCTTTGGAGAGCTGTTAGAGTAGCTATTTGTACCTTTCCTGATGGCCTCTGCAGGGCATGACACTTTGGAACAGATCTCCCTGTTCATGGGTCCCTAGTCTTGTATTGGCTGGAAAAAAGATTTGGGGAAGTCCTCTCTATTGTGCCAAGGTCCTAGAATTTGCCTTCCAGGCAAAAGCAGTTTGAGACAAAAGGAATTAAAAAAAAAAATAAAAAAACTATAGAGCATTCTGGGACAGGGGCCTGCCTTCTTTAAACAGTCAGGATAGAAAAGTGTGTTTGGTGGAAAACAGAGGGGACAATCAACCTCCCACATATAGGGGGACACTATAACTTATAACAAGCAAAAGCAGAGGAAAAGACAGGCCCAGAAAGACAGGGGAAACCAAGCACACTGCATTCACCTTGGGCAGATCTTCCAAATAGGAGAGCAAGGCACAAGAAAATATCTGTATTATCACTAGCTAGTTATAAAACCAAGAAACAAACACATCAGGGAATAAATCACAGAGTTAATATTTCAAAATGAACAGTGCAAGAAAAAAGTACAAGAAACAGGAAATGATTGACCATCCAAAGGGAGAGGATACAAATCCAGAAAACACTAATGAAGAAGAAAAGAATGTAGGCATACTGAACAAAGACTTTTGAAAAAATGAACTTAAAAATGCTCAAGGAGATGAAGGAAAATATGGAGAAAAACTAAAGGGTATCAGGAAAACAATGAACGAACAATTTGAAAGAATTATTAAAGGGATGGATATTTTAAAAAGGAACTGAACAGAACTACTAGAGTTGAAGATCACAATAACTGAATTGAAAAATGCTTAGGAGGGTTTCAAAGAGAAGATTGGATCTAGCAGAAGGTAGAATCAGTGAACTTGATGACAGGACACTTGAGATGAGCCAGGTTGAGTAGCAGAAAGAAAGTAAATGAATATTAAAAGTGAAAATAGCCTAAGCTACCTCTGGGATACATTCAAGTGCATCAATAAACACATTATGGGAGTCCCAGAGGAGATGATAAAGAGAGAAATTTGCACAGGAAATGTTCAAAGGAACACTGAGAGAGAATTTCTCAAATTTAGCAAAAGACGTGAATATGTATATCCAAAATCTCAGGGAACACCAAACAGGATAAACATGGATAAAAATACACTTCATCACATTTTGATCACACTATAAAATGCAAAGTACCAGGAAAATTTTCTGAAAGCTGCAAGAGAAAACCACTGTGTTATGTACAAAGGGGTCCCATTTAGATTGAGCACCTTTCTCTCATTAGAAACTATGAAGGCAGGAACGCAGTGGGTTGAAACACATGAAATCCTGAAATATAATATCTGCCAAACTTTCTTTTAATAATGAGCAAGAGGGTAAGGCATTCTCATATAAACAAAAGTTTAAGTATTCCATTACCACTAAACCTATCGTATAAACAATGATAACCATAGTTCTTCAGACTGAAGGAAAAGGCAGAATAAATTAATAAAGACCTGTGGTAAAGGTAACCATTTGGGTAATTATAAATGCTAGTATTATTGTAGTGTATTATTTGGGATGTAACTCCACTTCTTACACCCTAAAGGTGCTAAAATGCAAATGCCTAAAAGGTAATGATAAATCTATGTTTTTGGACATAAAATGTACAAAGATATAAGTGGTAACAAGTACAAAATAAAAGGTGGGAGGCAGAGGAATATAGGGAAAGTATGTGTGCATGTTACTGAAAATTAATTGGTATCAAGCCAAATATGAATGTTATATATTTAAATGTTAAATTTTTGTCCCATGGTACCACAAGCAAAATAGATGGGAAATAAATACAGAGAGAAAAGAGAAGACACTAAATATGATACAACAACAACAAAAAATCAAATAAATGTGAAAGTAGGCATTAACAGAAGTGAGGGACAGAAAAGGTAAAGGATTTATAAAACCTAAATTCAAAATGGCAGAAGAAATGCTGTATTATCAGTAGAAACTTTAATGTAAATGGATTAAACTCTCTGGCCAAAAGGCAGAGATTGGCAGAATGGTAAAAAAAAAAAAAAAAAGATCATGATCCAGATATATGCTGTCTGTAAGACTCACGTTAAATTAAAGGAGAGAAGTTGAGGTTGAAAGGATGGTAAAAATATATACCATGCAATTCATAACCAGAAGAGAGATAAGTTGTGTATATTAATATTGGATAAAATAGACATTAAGTCAAAAACAAATACAAGGGGCAAATATGATCATTATATACTCATAAAGGGACAATATATAAATATATATGCATTGAAATACCAGAGACCCAAAATATATGAAACAAATACTGACAAATTTGAAAGGAGAAACTAATGGTTCTACATAAATAGTAGGAGACTTTAATATACCACGCTCAATAATGGATAGACTATCTAGTCATAAGATCAATAAAGAAGTGCAAGACTTGAATGTTATTTTAAACCACCTAGACCTAAGAGATATATATAGAACACTCCTCTCAACGTAAACAGAATACACATTCTTCTCAAGTGCACATGGATCATTCTCCAGGACATTTCTGGAGACTCTCAATAAATTAAAAATTAAGCCAGACACAAAGAGCAAATATTGTATGATCTCACTGAATTGAAACAATTAGAATAAGCAAACTCATAGAGTCAGAACCCAGAATATACCTTACTAGGGGATGGCATTGGGATAGGGAGTGGGAAGTTAATGCTTAAAATGTACAGGTACTTATTTGCAATGATGGAAATATTTAAGTAATGGATGGTGGTGCTGGTAGCACAACATTGTAAAGACAATTAGCAGCACTGAAATATAATGATTAAAGGGTGAACTATTTAATTGTGTATATGATAACAATAACAATTTAAACAAAATCCATTGATCTACACTAACACAAACAAGGAACCCTATGTTAAAACATTTACTTTAATTAATAGTACAATTATAAAAATGTTCTATCATTAAATGAAACAAATACTACACACCAATCAAGGTGCTGGTGAATGGGTGCTGTATGAGAATCCTGTATTTTATTAACCATTTTTCTGTAAACTGGCCACTTCTCTAATTTAAAAAACATTAAAATTATTTTAAAAACAGAAAAAAAGTGTAATATGTAATGCATTACTCTACAAGAATAGTTATTGATGCAAGCAATTTTCAAAATTTGCTTGCATTTTTCTAATCACTTTCACTGTGCTTCTTTCTACCTTCCTAATTCCAATTTTTTTGTTTTTTGCTTCTCCCTAAGGCTCTCCTGTAAATATTTTTGAACATATTCTATGGTCTCTGGTAAAAGTAGCAAGGGTGAAGCACAAGGGGAAGAAAGAGAACAGGAATAAAAATGTGGGGTAGAGAGAAAGAGAATGAGGAAGTTTTTGTAACAGAAATATATTTTTGTTATCAATGAAATATATTGATTAATATTTGTATTATTACTTTTTAGTTTTTAATTGTTTATATTTTCAATTATTTAATGTACAAAATAAAGTTAAAAAATGTTAAAAAATTAAAAATAAACAGAAAGAAAAATATATTTGTATTAGTAATTGATAATATTTTAGCCGTTCAAAATAAATTAAAAATTACTTTAAATGTGTGTATGTGTGTTTTTTTAAAAGCATGGGAGAATTGTCTAAATTATGTTCCTTATTTTTGGTGTGTTCAATATCAATTATCCTACATTTATATTTTATTCACTTTGAGAAAGAAACATTAGCAGCTATTCCCTTATTAGCCTCGACTAAGCAATAACACCCCTGAAAAATATGGATTTAATTTTCTGGATATAATTTTATAACATATTTTGAAACAATTGCAAAATTTTTAAAATTCATTTCTTAATTTACCATCTAAAATCATCTGGCAAACCATTACAAATATACTTCTCCAACAAAGTGAAATGAACCTCTAAAACAGGGGGTCTATCACAAATGCCTCAAGAGCTAGCACACAATATCACTGAATGAAGTATCCCGATGTAAGTTAAAGAAAGTAAGAGGAAATATGAGGAAGAGGATGTTACATGCTTCTTCTAAAGCATCAAATTTTAAGATAAAATGAAAAAAATAAGACACTGGAGGGACATAAAGAAGAAATTGTAACTGTACATAAAAGATAAATCTTACAGTGATGAAAGTAACATTGAAAATTATTGTACATATTTTTTAACTTTATTTTGTACATTTAATAACTGAAAGCATAAGCAATAAAAAACTAAAAAGTAAACACAGATGAATAAATATATACATATCTCAATTAAATGTAATGGATACATGTAAAAATTTTTTTGTTGTTTTGTATACCCAGAAGAACTGAGAGCAGTGACATGAACAGACATCTGCACACCGATGTTCATAGCTAAATTATTCACCATTGCCAAAAGTTGGAAACAACCCAGGTGTCCATCAACAGATGAATGGATAAATAAACTGTGGTCTATGTACATATTTTTTATTTTTTTATTTTTACCTTTATTTTTTATTCTTTTTATTTTGTATTTTTGTACTTTGTTATTTTTTTTTAGCTTTGCCTTTGGGGAAATTTTGGATCATAGAAGCATTATAAATGTGGCAGGGGAGAATCACTGGTATGGGGTGTCAGTGATGGGGAGATGTATGGGGAAGGGTGTAACTGGGGCATGCCCCTATGGAATATAAATATGTTCAAGTGGTCATGGGGCATTGTCTTGGTGCAAGGAGACCCACACAATAACCAAAGAATATTGAATTCCCATCCTGGGATATCCTGTTACACTCTCTAATAGAGTGGAAAGAATCCCCGGAGTACATGGACAGTGCCTTGCAAAGAAGGCCAGACCATTATGCTAGATCCTTGTTATTGTTGGCTATACTTATGAATATTTTCTCAAGAAATTGAAACTTAACCTAATATTATAAAATGCCTGAGAGTTACCTCCTGAGAACCTCTTTGTTACTCAACTGTGGCCTCTCTCTTAGTGAAACTCAGCATATAAATGCACTATCTTCTACCCCGGCATGGGACATGTCTCCTGGGGATAAGCCTCCCTGACACCAAAGGATTATAACCAAGTGCCAACTAGTGATGCATCTGTAAAAAGACATTGACCCAAAGGGGAAATATTAAATACAAGTAAGCTTTTATGGGTAAGAGATTTAAAACTGAATTGGGGTGTCATTCCAGAGGTCATGCTTATGCACATCTCAAGCAGGACACTTGTCTCAAACAGCAGAACTCCTGAGGGCTGTAGAGACATTTAGACACTATAGGCAGGGCATACATTCTCAGGACTTCAGCACTCTGTCAATGGGTCTTACTTTGGAATATATGCTCCCCAAAGTGACAGAGTTAGACTCATTTACAATATCCCTATTCATGATTCTTTGGCCCCTTTTATTTGAATTTATAATTAGCACTATACTCAATAAATATATATCCCAGAGACTTAAATCTTTGGTCATCTCATATGCTGTTTGAGCACTGAATCTCAGCAAGATTTACAACATCGACTCTCTAGGTGATTGGACTCACCCAGGAAAACTAACAGAAGAATGATGATGGACAATGTCCATCCCAAAATACAAAGAGTATATACAATTTCAAGCAAGACAGTTCCATCCACCTGTCCCATGGGATCTAAGCTGCCTTTCAATCAGAAACAGAGTGGACATCACCATCCCCAAATCCTCAAATTTGAAAAATGAAAGAACATAAGGGAGAATTGCAACTATGGACTTTAGTATATTTACGATTATTCTTGCAATGGAAGAACTTGTATCATTGATATAAAGTCAATGGCCACCAGAGGTTCTGAGGGGAAGGAGAGGGAAGAATAGATGTAACAGGGGGTACTATATGACCACTGGAATTGATCTGCACAACATTGCAAAGGTGGATACAGTCCCTTATACATTTTGTCAAAACCTATAAAATTGTGCAGGGTAAAGTGTAAACTATAATGGAAACTATAGCCCATGGTTGTTAGAAATGCTTCAATATGTGTTCATCAATTGTAACAAGTATACCACACCAGTGAAAGATGTTGATAACAGGGCAAAGTGTGGGAGGGGTAGGGGAGGTTATATGGGAATTTCCTATATTTTTGATGTAATATTTATATAGTCTAAATTTTCTTTAATAATTAAAAAGAAAACACAAAAAATACATTAGCAAGACAAATAATTTATTCAACCCAGATAAATCTCACTAGATGTGAAACTGAAAAGAGTAGAGCACTTTTGCTGCATTATAATTTTGAACGCTCTTCTTATATCTTTAGTTCATTTTTCCATCAAGTTTACAAGAAACATTTTGACTTAACAATTTTTTAACTTGAAGGTGACATTGCCCCTATCTTTACTTTCTCAACTGTTCTCCCTTTCAGTTTCAATGGCAAGTGCTTCCAAAATTTCAAGGAAGAGAACGTTCATATTTTGTACAGTCTTCCAGATTATACAAAGTGATGACTACTCTGCAACTCATCCTAAGAGGTCAGCCAACCCTGCTTTTTTTTACAAAAGTATAAATGATATTTATGGTCCATCATTTCATATATACAGATACAAAAACTTAAAAATTAATATATCATTAATCTCTACTGAAAAAGGCAACCTCTAATCAACTTCTTGTCACAATGAATTTGCCTATTCTAGATATTTCATATGCAAATAGTCTTAACTGAAATGAATGCATTGGTTAGATTAAGATAATCTTGCTTACCAATGAGCTATGCAACTGGAAAAAGGCCTTGACCAAAAGGAGGGAAGGGTAAAGACAAATGAGCTTATATAGCTAAGAGACTTCAAAGTGAGTTGGGGAGTCACCATTTCTGAGGTTACTCTTATGCATATCTCAGCAGGAAATCTTTGACTGCCAAAATAAAAATTACCTCAAATAGAGGGGCTCCTGAGAACTCTAGAGGCATCCAGATGCTATAGACAGCCCAGGAGTTTGGCACCCTGCCACTGGGCCCTACTATGGAATTTATGCTCCCCAGTGTGATAGAATTGAACTCAGTTGTGTTTTTCCTATACATGGCTCTGCTTCCCCTCTATATGAACCTATAGTTAGTACTAGAGTTGATAGCTGTGTGTCCAAAAGGCTTAAATCTTTGGGTTGTCCATGTACCAGTTGAGCCCTGAATCTCAACAAACTTACAAACATACTCTCCAGTTCATTGAACTCATCCAGCATAACTAACAAGGAGATGGTGACTGACAACGACCATCTCAAGGAGCAGACAGAGTCTGCAATAGCAAGCAAGAATGTCCCATCCATGTGCCTCATGGGATCTAAGGCCCCTCTCAGATAGAGGTGGAGTGGGCAGAACCATCACAGATCCTCAGGATTGGGGAATGGATGATGGATTAGAGTAGACTTACAGTTGTTCTACTGTAGACTTGTGATCCTAGCAATAGAAAAACTTTTATCATGGATGTGTAGGCAGTGGCCACTGGAGATTCTGAAGGGAGGGAGACAGTAAAATAGGAGAAATTTGTTGGCATTTTCTGGGCTTGGCAGTTATACTGAATGACATTGCAATGACAGATACAGGCCATTGTATATTTTGTAATAACTTGCAAAAATGTGCAGAAGAGAGTGTAAACTACAATGTAAACTATAATCATTGCTTAGTGGCAATGTTCCAAGATGTGTTCAATTGTGGCAAACGTACAGCACTAATGAAGGATGTTGTTGATGTGGGAAAATGTGGGAGGGCTAGGAAGGAGGGCATATGGGAATCGACTATAATTTTTTGTGTAACATTTATGTAATCTAAGTTTCTTTAAAAAAATGTATATTTAAAAAAAGATCATCTTGCTTGCTCCCATTTAAAGAAAGGTAGAAAGGAAGGAAAAATCTTGGGTGACTAAATATACATCAATACTGGGAGTCTTTGGGTGATTTTGCAACAGCAGAGATATGTACACATATTACTGTAAAATTATAAAACAAAAGGACAAACACTTATCCATCTCTCATTTCATACAGCTAATGAAGTCATAAAGTACAGTGAATTATCTCAATTGGGAAACAATAATTTCACAATACAGGGTCATTAGTGAATACTGTACAATTTGGGGATGAACGTCAATTGTTTTCCAGCTCATGAGAATCTTTGAAGATATTTTTAGCTGTGCTTTTTCAATATATTTATGCAAGATTCTCAAAAACATGGATAAAATCAGTTGTGCAACAAAACTGGGGCCTGTTCTCATCCTCAGTCATAGTTTTCCCTCTTTGCTTATGATATGTATAATTTGTAAAATGGATTAGAGATCAGGATGAATGCTTCCCTTAATGTGTTTAGGTATATTCTAACCTATATAGAATATATAGAAGGGAAAGGAATTACCCAAGCCTAGAGCTATGTAATGTTTAAGGTGAGGCAAGTTCATTAATACTGAAACAGAAAATGCATATCTCACATGATTGCTCTAAGGATTGACACTTTTTTATCTTTTCATTGCTCTAGTTTAAACTCAGTTTGGCCTTCACTGGAAATATTTTCAGAGATACTTCCAAGCCTTGAACCTCACTATCATTATTGAAGCACCTACAAATTTAATACAAAAAATAGGAGGCTGTAAAGCATTCTATTGTTATGCTCTGAGGAATGTATTATCCTAAGCCAATATGTTCAATATTTTATTTAAGCTTTGCCATCATTTCACTAATTTAAAAATAACTGTTGCAGAAACATCTTCCTCCCTACTCCCTATCAATTGGGCCACCTCTTATGTGACCTGCAGCTGTGACTAATTTGCAGCATCTCCAGTCTTCTTTGGGACAAAAAAGATTTCTGCAGGGCACCTCAAAGCATCTCAAGTGACTGACCCTCACTTACTTATAGAATTAATTTGCTCTTTATTGCACACTGTTAGCATTTGTCCCTCCTGTCTCCCATTCCCTATTCCTCCATTTATGCTTCCTGGAATCACCTATCATATATACATATTCTTGTCAAAAGATCTTCTTTAGAGGGAATTTAAACTGGCAATTTCTGTCTCTTATGTGGTATTGGTAAAACGAGAGCACAGCTATCCATGGCACAAATGAAAGCCAATCAATATATTTAATAGGAGGCAATGATAATGCTAATATCACATTATTGAATAAATGGAAGCTCTCATCAAACACTATCAGTATTTGAAATATAAATACTTATTCAACATCAATAACCCTGACCCGACCATCACCATGTTTGCTAAGACAACATTCTAGACAAAACCTTCCAACAGTGTTTACTCATTTCCCTTTCAGAATTTTAATTGTTTAGATTTCCTGTATCAATATGGAAATCATAAAAAATAGAGTCATCTTTCTTGTTTTTTTTCAAAGAGCATAATAATAGTGTTAAAATACTGAGTTTCTCCAGGAAACATTGCTATAAAATAAGAATATTAATATGTATGGTATAATATGCTGAGTCTGGCATTGATAATATTGTCATTTCCATAATTTAAATTGAAACCATGAGTCAAGAATTGTCACTGGAGTTAATCTGATAATCATGGAGATGAGGGCTCTCTATTCATGTCAAATGATTAATGTATTATTGCTCTCTCATGTGGTTGCCAGTCTCACTGAAATCAGAGAAATTTATGAGACTCGCTTCACATTGAGACACAATGCGTGAGGCTTGAATGCAATTTGTTATTATTTCCAAAGCAGGACTCTGAGACCAATAAATGATACCACTGGGGCTTTCTTAATTATTCAGGGTGGCTTTGATTTCCCTATTGACAAACATTCTTTACGTACAATTTCCCTGCATGCTTGTGTTGTTTTGTAATACCTGCCTGAAACACCTTAAGTATGTTATTTGTTGGATACACATTTTAATCACCCAAAAATTATTTCAATATTCATTATTTTCCACAGTGGCTACCTCCAAGTTTTATGACTGCGGATGAAGGTAGATTTCTTTAACATGCCCTATGGTGCTTTTAAAAGATTAGAAATAATACGTTATGAATATGTGTGTAACTCTTTTCTTTCTTTCAATTTCACAGCTAAATTGAGTTTATCCTACCTTAATTTCTTATCCCATAATTGTCAGTCTTCATTCCCAATTCCAAATCAATTCTCCTTCCTGTATAGGCACCTCTTCTAAAAAAGGTTGATATATGTCCCTAAAAAGGTATATATCTTTATAAAGTAAATATAATGTATGTTTAATGAGCATACATATTTTGTTACAGATGTCATTTTGATATCAGATGTTATCATTCAGGTATATTTTTGAGATCTATATATTTTAAAACAAATATTATAACTCTGCAATGTGGAATGGGTATATAATGTGTAAGTTTTTATGGATTATGTTATTGAACACTAGTAGATGAGAGAAGAGCAAGATTTCAAAAGGCTCATCTCCAAAAAAAATGCCAATATAGAAGTAGTAGGCAGAATAATACCCACCCTCCCAAAGATATCTAAATGATATCTAAATGCTACTTCCCAGAACCTGTAAGCATGTTATGCTTCATGGAAAAATGGACTTTGGTGATGAAATTACTTAGGGATCTTGAGATGGGGTGATAATCCTGGATTATCTGGTTATGCACAATGTAATATCAAAGGATTTTACAGAGGGAAATAAAGAACCAGGAGTATCAGAGGCACAGGAGATGTGCTGACAGAAGCAGGTTGGAGTGATATGTTTGCTGCCTTGAATGCATCCACTAGCCAAGGAATTAGGATATCTTATTGAAGATGGAAAAGGCAAAGAAAAAGATTCTCCTATAGAGCCTCCAGAAGGAATGAAGCTTCCTGACACCTTGATATTATGTGTACCAAAAACCATTTCAGATTTATGTCCTCCAGATTAGTGACATCATTTTGTATTAGTTTAAGCCACTAAATTTGTGGTAACTCGTTTTAGTAGCAATAAGAAACTAGTACATGGGACTGAATAATTAGTTTTATAAAATACATATTTGTAAACCAAATTAAAATAAAATAAATGCTGGTTTATTTTCTTGACCTTAATTCACTTAATAAACTGTATAGGATTGGTAATACTGCAAGTTGAGTTTAGGCATGTTGTTCCAATTCTGTTTACCTGGCCAGATTTTTTTAAAAAAATCGTTATTGCTGTGGAAATATATTTCTCTAATTGCAAATATATTGGCTGATGAAGCAAAACATGTTCATAATAAATAAAAATTAATGATTCACATAAATCAATAGCATATATCACTAATGATAATGTAATCAAATTATTGCCCATTTTTTATCTTGAACCCAGAAATATCCGTTATATATATTGACTTTTCTGCTTTCAATATTCTATTTATTAAAGACAAATATTAATAGAAATACACTCACTACCTGAGACTCACAGTTCTGTTTCAGCTTATTTCTGACCTGTCCAGAAATGCTACAAATATCATTTATTTCTAGACTCCATCTTCACTTGGCATGTCATGGCTACTACCCCTCAATTAATACAATGATAGAAACATTTTGCATGTACATAGATGTTTCACTTGTTTATTAATTCCTTGAGAAATGGTGCCACTTTGTAGACAACTACCTTTTTTTTCTCATATTTTCACCCCTGAGCACACTAAATAAAAATGTCAGCAAAAGTAATACTGTCATGGTTATTGCAATGAAGGCAATATTATAAAACAGTTTCTAGCATAAAAAAACTTATGGGAAAATATAATCGAATGTCATATTTGTATGATCATAAACACTTTGCTTTGTGTACCTGGCCTGAATAACAGGGATGAAAGTTATACTCCTTTTATGTGGTTTCTCAGAATTTTGTGCCATTTGTCCTACTTTGATGTATTTTGAAACACTTGTATTTAGTGTATATTTTCAGCTTAAATTTTATTTTTCTGTGATATAAATTGACATTAAAGTGCAAGATAACAATAGCCCACAAAACTTTGTGATATTGATGGGAAAATGGTGTAATAAAAAATAAAAATAAAGAATTTTAATCAACAAACAAAAGATGTGAATAGAAAAGAAATGACCTTGCTATCTCTTCCTTGTTTAAAAATTGTACACTATTAAGGCAGATGTATGTATTTACTTTCAAATCATTGTTTATTACATACATTTGTTTTAATTTTACAATTGATAGATTTTTATATCCAGAGTAAATGGTTGGGTATTTTAGGTTGGAATAAATTGTATTAAGATTTTTCCCATTAAAATACATCAAAGTAGAAACAACTCAAGAATCCAGTTCATAGAGACAGAACATAGATGAGGTTACAGTGGCTGGGGAGGGGGAGAATGGGGAGTTATTTATTAATAGGTAAGAGTTTTTGTTTTGGATGATGAAAAAAGTTTAGTAATGCAAGGTGATGCTGATAGCACATTTTAAAAGTAATTGATGTTCTGAATTTTACATATAATAATGCTTAAAATATCAAATTTTATGTTTTAAATGTATATGTGTTGCTACGCTACAATAAAATAACTAAAACTTAAATAATTAATTTATTAAAGTAAATACAAAATAAAAAAATAATAAAGTAAGGTAAATGTGCTATTTATTACCTTTTCATTCCGTAGCAGGATTTTCAAGAGCAAGATTAAAACCCTTAAATAACTACAGTTGTAGTTGTAAATTTGCATTAGTTTGAAAAAGTGGCTTGGTTTATTCAGGCATCTCTTCAATGTGTCCTTCACATTCTTGTTCCTTAGGGTGTAAATTAGAGGACTCAGCATTGGTATTTCTAAGGTTTAAAAGATTGAGGCCATTTTATTAGTATTTAATGAGTGATTATTACTTGCTTGCAAATACATGAAAAAAAAGTATCACAGAGCCAGTGGCAGAAATCATGTAAGAAGCACAGGTAGAAAAGGATTTTTGTCTCCCCTCTAATAAACATATTCTCCAAATGGTGAGTGCAGTGTGGAAGTGGGATATCGGAACAATGATCATGGAAAACAACAAATTAGTTCCTGAAAATGTAAATGTTGCTGTTTCTGGAATATAGGTATCAGAACATGGTAATGCTAACAGAAGAACAGTATCACAATAAAAATGGTTGATTATACTGGAAGAGCTGAAAGAGCAGTGTGACACAGAGAACACACAAGAGAAGACAGTCATTGTGCTCATCAGACTGAAAAGGTACTTAAGGAATACTAGCAGAAGGCATATCTGCAGGGACACCACCTCCATGTAGAGCAGGAGTTTGCAATAACCACATAGTAGTCATAGGCCATTACAGTTGGAATGAAAACCAAGAATCCACCCAACTGGGCTTCACAACCATAAATAAGAGATGGTTTTCTTCCTAACCAAAAAGTTGACCTGTATTTTAGGGGCAATGACAGTAGAATTGTCAAGCTTGATATAGTCAAGTATTTAGGAAAAAGTTCAGAGGGGCTTGAAGCCAAAAGCACTGGTGAAGGTGATAATGTCCAGGTTCCCACCCAAAGTTAGACCATAGGACACCATGTAAGCAAGGAAAAGAGGAATCTGGAGCTCTGGATGGATGGTTTAAGACCCTCATGAGAATGAATTCAGTCACCCTGGTGAGATTCGCTCATGTCATTTTTTTGTTGCTTTCATCTTTTAATGGGAAAAAGTGAAAGAGAATTATTGATGGTAAAATTGCAATTGTTGTTAAAGAGTTACTCTTTGTTAAATGTTTCATTTAAAAATCAATTAATTTTTGTTCATAAACACTGACTTGTTGCAGATTTTAATTGTTTTTCTTACCACCCTTTCACAAAGTTCAGAAATAAAAAGTCACCAGAAACCTTTAAAGGTTCTTAGAAAAGTTTGATGAAGCTATTAATTTATTTTTCCCTGCTACATGGATTTTAAATATTGGATAAATTTAAAGAGATAGCTATTATATATGCATATTATATGATATAGATGTTTTTCCAATGATAAAAGAGAGCCGCCTTAAGAAGTTGATGATCTTTTTTTAAATTTTGTTTTGTTTTTAGCTACCACAGACCTCCTATCCAGTCCCTACTTATCATTATCATTATCTTTGGATATATTAATATTATTTGGGGAATCACTTTCAGTACCTTGACATTCTCTTTATAAATTCCTGTCATACTGCTTTGCTTCAGCTACTGAAACAGACTTTCTCAATTCCTTTATTTGTACATTTTTCTCAGCCTCAAAACTGTAAGCTTGTAAGCTAATAAATGTCCATTTTTAAAGCCAACACATTTCATGGTATCTAATTTCAGCATCCCAGCAAACTAAAACACACATCAATACTGCTCCTTCTAAAGTGTTACACAGTAACACTGAACCCTCCTTCCTCAATAATGTGTCTTTATGTCTGCCAAACAAACGGGTCTTATCTTATTACTTGCCATCTAATTGCTCAGGTTCTTTTCATTATTTTGATCTGGTAACTATTCCTTCCCTTTCCAGCTTATCTTCTTATCCTAAAGTTGTTTAAAACGTTACTTTTAAAAAATTCCTTGGAGTTTTGATTCAGGAAGCATTGATCACATTTTTTCTCATTTAAAGAAATGAGTGTGGGGAGTGCTAACATATTTTCATGTCTAACACTACCCAGAAAAATGCTGAATATATTTTTTTACATATTTATCTTATCATTCTGCAGGAAAGTCCTAAGAAATAGATAGAATTATTTTCATGTCTAAGGAACTACTTATAAACCAACAATCACAAAACATTGCTAAAAGAAATTAAATATAACATACATAAATGGCAAGACATCCCATCTGATTTACAAATTCAACTCAATCTTAATAAAAATCGCAAGAATTTTTTTTTTCAGAAATAGACAAATCAATTATCAAATTTATTTGGACCCCGAATAGCAAAAAAGATCTTTAAAAAGAAGTATGAAGTTGGAACAATATCACTTCCAGACTTTAAAACATATTATTAATACTTAGCTACAGTTATAAAAACAGCATGATGCTGACATAATGACAGACACAATGACCAATACAACAGAATCAAGAACTCAGAAATAGGCCCTCATATCTATAGTCAAATGATGTTTGACATGACAGTCAAGCCTTCCCAGCTGAGCCAGAACATTCTATTCAACAAATGAATATCCATAGTAGACCTGGATAACCATATCCAAAAGAAAGAAATGAGACCCTTATCTTTTATCTTATACAAAAATTAACTCAAACTGTATAAAGGACCTAAATATAAAAAGCGACAACCATAAGATGCCTAAAAGAAAATGTAGGAAAATATCTTCAAGATCTTATGATAGGTGGTAGTTTCTTAAACCTTACACCTAAAGTACGAGCAACAAAAGAAAAAGTAGACAAATGGGATCTCCTCAAAATTAAAGACTTTTGGACCACAAAGGACTTTATCAAATGGGTGAGAAGGCAATCGACTCAATGGGAGAAAGCATTTGGCAAACACAGATCATAAGGGTTTAATATCCATGACATATAAGGAGAGCCCTCTCTCACTTGGAGGTGGAGTGGACATCACCATCCCAGTCCCCTCAGGATTGGGGGAAGAAATATGGACTAGAGTCGACTTGATGGTAGTCTGTTGTACACATATGGTGATTCTAGCAATGGAAGAAATTATAACAATGAGGTGGAGCCAGTGGTCACTTGACACTTTTGGGGCAGGGAGGGAATGAGCGGTTGAAATACAGGGGCTTCTTTGGGATTTGGAGGTTGTCCTGAGTACCGTTGTGGCAACGGATGTAGGCCATTTTAAATCAGCACACACCACTCAGTACTGTGTGGGAGAGAGTGTGGTCTACGATGTGAACTGTGGTCTATGGTTGGTGGCAAGGCCCCAGGATGTGTAAGTCCATTGAGGGTGGTGGGCCACACTTATGGAAGATGTTTATGTGGGATGTGGTGGGAAGTGTGGAAGGTGGGCAACATGGGAATCCGAGGGGGTTCTGTGTAATATTTTCAGTAACCTAAGCACCTCTTAAAATATATTTATATATATTAATTATATATATTAAATAACATTTTTGTAAGCAAATGCACATATATGCATATATATTTATATATCATTTTACAAATATTGGTATGTATTGTGAAAATTTTGATTTTTACCAACAATAAAAAATAAATTAATTAAAATAATTAATTAATTAATTTAAAAAAAGACAAAAAATAATAAATAGTAAATTGTTAACAAAAAATAAAAAAAATAAAAATAAAAAGACAAACGAACCAATTAAAAATAGGGAAAAGACTTGAAAAGGCAATTGTCGAAAGAAGAAATACAAATGGCAAAGAAACACATGAAAAAATGTTCAAAATCTATAGCAATTAGTGAAATATAAACCAAAACTACAATGAAGTGTCATTTCACATTTATTAGACTGGCCACTATTAAAAAGTTGGAAAACTGTATATGTTGGAGAGGATGTGGAGAGATAGGAATGCTTATTCACTGTTGGTGGGAATGTAGAATGGTACAGCCACTGTGGAGAACTGTTTGACATTTCCTAAGGAAGTGGAATATAGACTTGCCATTGGACCCAGCAATACCATTACTCGGTATATACCTAGAAGAACTGAAAGTAAAGACACGAACAGGCATCTGCACACTGATGTTCATAGTGGCATTATTTACAATTGCCAAAAGTTGGAAAAAAACCCAGGTGTTCATCAACTGATGAATGGATAAACAAATTGTGGTGTATATACATGATGGAATATAATGCAGCAGTAAGAAGAAATGAAGCTATGAAGCATATGACAACATGGATGAGCCTGGAGGACATTATGTTGAGTGAAGCAGGCCACACACAAAAGAAAAAATACTATATGATTGTGTTTTTGTGAACTAAATATATTTGCTACCTCATGGAGTTAGTAATTAGAATATAGGTCACCAGAAAATAGAATGAGGGTCTAGAATGGAAAATTGAGGGTTAATCTTTTATAGAATTGGAAAAAGGTTGTGAATCTTTGGAAATGAATAGAAAAGGTGAAAGCACATCATGGAGTTTGCAACTAACAGAGCTATTACATGGGTATAACAGTGGTTGAAATGGAAAGTCTAATGTCATGTATATTACCAGGAGGAAAGCTAAAAACTATATCATGGGACTATATAAGATAGTAAAACCTCATGTTAAACATGAATATGGGTTATATTGCATATATAATACTGTTTTTACAAAATATAAATACATATATAATAGAGAAAAGGAAAAAGAATAGCAGCTATGTAAGGCAGAGGAAGCATAGAGAGATTGAGAGGTAATGAGTTTTCTTTGTTTTTTTCTTTATTATTATTATTTATTGGATTAATTATAGTGCTCTAAGAATGATTAAAGTGATAAATGCACAAATATGTGATTACACCAAATATATTTATTTTACACTTTGAATGGATTTATGCTTTATTAATATTTATTATTAAAATTGATTTGTTAAAAAAATCATGGGGCTGCTGCTTCTGTGATTTCCCCTGTATCAAATCTTTCATGTGACCAAAACCACTGTCAGTAACATGTACATTACACACTCAGTTGACAGTACATTCATTACCTCCGCCCTGACAATTTCTTTCTCTTTTTAGTATTCCTTCAACATTGTAAAGATTTTGTATTTAAAACCATTGCTTTTACATTTCACATTGTTGAAGATTTCTGTTAAAGCTTGAACTCTCATTTGAAGTTTACAGTTAATTTTCCAATAAATATATTACAGTTCTAAGATGTGAATATGCTAATTAAGAAAGTTACCCTGTACAAGAAGACACTCTTAAATATTAGATCTTATCTAATCTTGATTCATGTGTCATTTTGTGATTTGATTATTTTTCACTCAGAAGTGAATTTTTGAGATATACTTCTCTTGGCTGCTATGGATTGAGTTCATCAAGTTTAACTAAATGAACATTTTTTATTGCTTTTGAGTTTTCTTTATTACTAAGATATAGAGTTCACATCTTTTTTTTGCTTCATTTTGCTCACAAACAATATTCTATCTGACTTAGTGATACATATGAAGTGCTTTTTCATTTCTCTATACAGAGAGGAGATTGCTACCAAATATATTACATTTCCAAATATGCATGCATTTATCCCTGGGCTTTTAAACTTCTCAATTTGTAATTTCCCATCATGCCACAGTATCAGTCTGCTTGATCTACAGAATTAAGAAAGTTTCTCCAATTGTATTGTAACAATTAATGAGTTAAATTCTAAAAATTTCCCAGTTCTATTAGGCCTGCTTGGGTTTTTTAGAACAAAACACATCAAAATATTTATTGGGAAAGTACACCATACTTGAATTGAAATTTTGACAGTTTGTTTCCTTCAAATTCCTTTCTTAAAGACTTAGCGTTTTCTTTTCATGACCACATTGTTGCTCATTTCATTGCTTTTGGAAATATAAATTCTTCATAGCCCATATGTTTTTCTAATCAAAAAAAAAAAAAAAATCCCTGGTGGAAATGGTAAGGAGTATTCTGGAAAAAAAAAGAAATTATTTTACTTTCAATGTATTACACTTGTTAAAGTATTAATGATTGTAGATTCATTGATATAAATGACTATTATATGAGTCACAATTAAAGTAGTCATAAAGAACAGTAATTCAGTATCAGTACGAAAATACATAATCTTTCTAACTAGCCATAACATAATATTTAAAGTTAAAAACACAGGAGAAAAATGAAAGTTAGACAGAATTTTTTAAAAGTCTTTCTTTAGTATTCTTATAATTAAACAAATTAGGAGGCAAAGAGTTACCTGAGCTAGAATCCAAAGTTACATTTATTAGCCCATAATATAGCACTAGTTGGAAGACAGGTTTTATTAGAGTTTATTTGTTATAGCTTTTTAAAATTTATTCAAGCCATAGGAAATTTCAGTCAGTCTTGAGGCCACATCATATTTTGCAATTAATGTTCTATAAAATATTTAAATTTGTACTGTAAGTCAAGCTCCAATTTTCCTCTATAGATAAGAAAGCAATCAGTAAGAAAGCAAGTTATTTGGATAATGAATAGTGATGGAAGGAGAAGAAAGCCCCATACAAACAATCTGGGAAACATAAGGTAAGCCTTACCTAGAAGAACTGCCGATATCAGAAGAAAATATTTCCATAGAATCAGTGGAAAGAATAAAGTTACAGTAAAGAGAAATGTTAAAGTGAAATATCAGAGAAAGCAGAATTTAGGTTGAAGAACATGTATTAGAAATATAATGCTATGAAAAAACAAATTAGAAACCCCAAACTACCTATTCTATATAACTGAATATTTTGTCCAGCTATAACACTACAATGTGGTTTTAAGTTTTTCACATAATTAAAAACGTATTAATGACTTGTCTGGGACACCCACAGACACATTTTTTTTTCTTATTTTAAATGTGCCATGGCAGAGCATTGCTGTCAATATTAATTGAGGGAAGATTGAGAAAAAAATGCTTATGTCGATGAGGAAAAAGTAGAATGAAAGAAATAAATCACAAACTTTTATTAATTTGATGAAATCAATCCATTTTTTTACATATGCTTAGGATTCACCAGTTTAATGATGTACCAAAGTCCATATGGGTATAAGATAAATAACATAGGATTTGGAATCTAAGAGTAAGTGTGGTTCAGCTCAATGACTAAAACTGTGCATGATGTTAGACTTTTCATCACAGTTTACTCTATAAAAAAGCTATAAGGGAGCACAGATTTGACTTAAGTGGTTGAGTGCCTGCTTCCCACATATGAGGTCCTGGGTTTAATCTCTGGCGCCGGTATCTATAACAAATAAACAAAAAAAAAACTATATGTTTGAGTGACCAAGAAGACACAATTACGTACAGATAGAGAGAAAATTAAATATATGAAACAGTGAATATATAAATGATTTTCTTTAATTATTTCAATGTTTATTATAAATGAAGAAGTCTCGTATAATTGAATTTTGTCACCAAATGTATTTGTTTTTACCAGTTAACAAATACTGGCTCTTAAAGTTAATATTAAAACCTAATCCTTAAAATACATAACCAAATCATAAAATATGTGTGACCAGAGACTTAAGCCAGGCATTCCATCCTTTAACTAAATATAATACATTTGTTTTATGATAGGTAATATGCATTCAAACGTTATTCTATTCAAATTATATCTCTCAAATCTTATGATTCAAAGGGCTATAAATGTGAGTTTTGTGATCATTTTCTTTAAAAATCCTCAAGCTAGTATATCTTTTGAAAAATTCTTTCTGTTTCATAAATATATTTTTTCTGGAGGCTGAAAGAAAAGCTACACTGGGTATGGCCAACTCAATATTAGCACCTGTTAAAGGGATTCAGGAGTTACAAAGAGAAAGTAACAATGATTCTTAGAGAATTTAGTAATATAGGGCCATACTTCAGAAATTAATGAAATAGCTCCCATAAATATTTTAATAGAAAGGAATAAATTTCCAGATATCTTGGACACAACATTGAAACATGAAACAGTAAGTTTCAAAATAGGAGAGACATAACAAAAGGCATCATTTATCAAGCACTTTCTTCAGACATGGAATTTTGTGCACATCACTTTATTTCATCTTTATAGGAAATCTCACAGCCAATAAATGTCAGAGCTAAGATTCAAACTCAGGTTTCCTTTTTTGTGTATATACTCTTCACAGCTCTATACTGCTTCCTATTATAACATGACTTAAGTTTGTAACCACCCCTTGTTTTATAGAGAAGTAAAACAAAACAGGATTCTTAATATATGTCAATATTTTTTAAACCTTTGAAACAAGAAGAAAATTATGAAACATGTAGTAATCTTAAGGAGCTTCCAGATACTTAGCTAACCAAATAAAGTTTAAAGAATTATTGTTTTCCTCATTATATCAAAATATAAGTCTCTGAATATTTTAATGAATCAAATATTTACTATTGATAAATAGATAAAATTAATTGATAAAATTTCTCTATTGATAAATTTCCTGACAGTTCAGTCTTGGAACCAATTTCATTGCCATTACATTCAACTGGGAAATAATCTTCAATCAGGAAGATTTTTTTCTTTTCTAGAAAGTGTGGAATTCTGATTCTTAGATAGAACTCTACATATAGCAGATGTTGATGGATACAATATATTCACCTATGAAATAGGCAGGGACTTAAATTTTATATTAATGGGGATTTCATAACAAAATAAAACTTGATATTTTTGGTTCTATCTCCCAAAATATTCTGCAAGTGATCTGAAATTTCCTGCTACCTGTAGAACAGCAAATGCAGTTTAGGTACTCTATGAATATGGTTCATTTAGATTGTTTATATGTATTAATTCCACTGTTACAATCCATAGGAGATGCCCTGAGGGAAATATATGCCCATTATTTTCTGGCTCAAAACAACAGTATGTGATTTACTCAATAAGAAAGAGTAAATGGTTCTGTAGTAATGCACTAAATGTTGATATTTACTATCTGTTTCAAAATGGTGTCTTATAAAAATATAGATTTTAACAATAAATTTTTAAAAAATCCTTGGAAGTGCTGCAATATAATTTCCAGGTGAATTATGGGGAGGTACAGGTGGATAAAGAAAACTATGGAAATATATATTTATCACACAGAGTGAAAAAAGGGACTATTTATTCAGAACTGGCTATGGAATGTTTTCTTATCTCATTGCTGCTGATACTGGGTTTGGATTTCCTGGCAAATGCCTATTTGAACATACAGTCTCTCAGCTCTTTCTTTTGGTTATTCTCACACTTGCAAAAGGTTGACCATTTCAGAGACAGGAAGAATCCGGACCATCCCTGCTCAGAGATTGTTGAGTCATCTTTATAGTCAATTGCAAAACCTTCTTGACTCTTAGTTTGTTGTAACATCACAGTGGTCATCTGATGAGTGAGTAGTGACATAGAAGCATTTATCGTTCTGGAAAGAATGTAACACATCAGTATCATGACAGCTATGATAAAACAAGAAAAAAATAATAATCTTTATAAGACCCTTCAGAAAGTTGAAGACCAATTGTGCACCCCAAGCTTAGGGAACAATTCATAGACCAAGGCGATCAATGTTGGAAAGCCAAATAGCTTTTCCTTTAAGGCAATGAGTAGCCTCTTCCATTTTGTCTGTTCCATTAATCTAAGTAAAATGAGAAATATTAGCAATGGAACAGACACTAACAAGACAGGCCAACAAGAAATCTAGATTAATGTGATTTTCCCATCATTAGTTGTGTCAGTGAATTAAAGCTGATATGCATTCCATCTTGGATGGAGAGTGTATCAGTACTTATTTTTGTCAAACTTAGTAATAGGTTTCTTACAGTCTTTTATATTTTTATGATTCCCAGCAATAAGAACACTGCTATGATTGTTAAAATAAGCAATGGGTCAGCAATTATCCCAGGTTGTATGCCTGAATAATTGGGTGTCCTCATTTTGTACCTCACAGCTGAGTTGGAATTTCCAGTCTGGGTGATTTGTAAAATGATGTTTGCTTTGATTTTGGATTATTAAAAAGTAGAGACAAATCTCAGAATACTATTGCTAAAGTGGATGAGGTGTTAGTCTGAGACAAACAGGATGACCAGGCAACCTAGTCACAGAGGAAATAATATCCATGGAGATCCAGGAGAAAAGTTGTTGCTCACAGCACGAGGTCATGACCAGGGGCTCACATTAACTGGATTACATATTGGGATCTCCATTAGTCACTCCCAAGTGGCAAGTATTTGGCACATTACCCTATGGAAATTTTGAAATTCAAATTTAGAATTATCTAGGATCTGATCAACAGATCATAATAATTGGTTCTTTTTCTGGTAAAGTAGATGCTAGCAAATACAGAGGTGGAATTGTTTAAGGTCTTTTACCCATGTAGGTGAAAGTGGTCTCATTTGATGAAATCATAATTGCCCAGAGGAAGTTGCCATAGGAGTCTAGTTATGTATAACATATCCATCAGTATGTAAGACTTTGGACAGTGTCAACTATTTGTGATAATCTAAAAATGGTATTAGAATAAGTATGTTCTGGCAAAACAATTATAATAATGAGGAAAGAATAGAGTGAAATGATCGTTATCAATGGATTACAAGAATGGGTTATAGAAAATGAAAGGAATGATTATAAATAAGGAGGTAAATTAAAACAGGCATTAAATAAAGGTCTTGGTCCAACATCTTGGGAGGAAGCTTTCTATTATCTGTTATCATATGCTTGTTCCAAATACCTTGAGATAGCTGTGTACTATCAAAGAGCATCTGATTCTGGAGGATCTCTGTGACTCTTTAGTTTGAGGTTCCATATTGGAGTAGCCCTCCAATAGTGGGGAATTCTGAATTTCTTCTTTAGTTGTTAAACATGAATCTAAGAATTGTCTCACTGGAATTTTACTACCATGTTTTTTGTTAACAGTACCTGGTAAAGACCCTTTCAATGAGATTCAAGGCAAGTTTTTCTCTGATATATCCTCTAAAAAACAAAGTGTCGTGGTTGAAGAACATAAAGAAGCTGTTTAAGAAGATATTGTGGTAAGTCAACCTTAAACTTTGGTGATTAAATTTGGCATTGTACATGAGTTTCTTGTAATATTTTTCCAAGTTCGCATACAGTAATGTAAAGCCTAGTATAGAGGTGAAATCCCTAAATGTATGATCCTGTAATCTACTAGTTCATAGGGAGAAAACTGATGTGTCCCTCAGGGACTGTATAACCATAAGGGCCAGTGGAATTAGCTTAGGCTAAGGAAGCGCAGGAATTTCCAAAAGATTTTCTAATTTTGATTTAAGCATGTCATTGGTCCTTTCAACCTTTCTATAAGTTTGTGGGCTGTAAGGACAGCATAGATTTTTAGTGAATGGTAATGCTTATAGAGTTCTTTTATAACATTTCCTAAAAAATGTTTGCATAGATCACTTGATACAAAACTTGGAATGCCCAAGGTTGGATACACAAAATCAAGTAGGTTTTTTTGGTAACTATAAAGACTGTAGCTTTTCTGAAAGAAATGCTTCAACTCATCCTGAAAATAGACTCACAAAAACTAAAACATATTGAAACCCCATGGAGGTTACAAGCTGGATAAAATCCATCTGAAGGACTCAAAGACCACTTGAGGCTTTGGTTCCTGGCCATGTTTTCACTTTATATGTTCCCAGGACCATGTTTTGACAGGAGATGAATGACAGGAAAATAATGTCGGTCAACTTATTAAAGTTTTTTTTTTTTTTACTAATGTTGATGTAATTTAGTAACTAATTTGTTCATTCCATCATGAGTAAATTCATGAAGAAATTTGGTTAATATCCATTTGAAATGCTATGAGTGGCTGTTTTAGAGATCATCAGAGACTAGACTTTTTCCCATTTTTCCGTTTCAAAAACAGGGGCTAAATATTGATCATATATAATGACCCTTTTGAATCCTCTGGGGATTAATCCTTTGAGGGTATGCATAGGATCACAACCTTGGCTAAGGCAGCTTGTTTGATATAATGATCTGCTAAAGCATTTCATTTAGCTTCTATATTCCATCTCTCTTTTTAAAATGGGCCCCAACCTTTATAATAGCCAAATCTATAGTAATTAGGAGTGTATCTAGAGATTGTTTAACTTTTCTGTTTCTGATGGGGTTTCCAAAAAATGTGAGAAGATGTTTTTGTTGCAAAGGATCACAAAGTCATGTATGACTCCAAAAGCATACCTGCTTTCTGTATATATATATTTACAGTCTGTTGTTTCACTAGATGACAAACTCTACATTTTGCCATCTGGGCTGATTTTACTTCTGGTATAGAACTATATTCTAAAGGACCACTTAAGTTAGTGATAGCATTTCTGTGACCATTTGAATTTCTTTTTTGAATCCCAAAAAGAAAAAGTTTATGTTTTTCAACTAATCCATTCCTGTGGGTGTGAGCTTCTTTTGATTGGGACTATGTCAGGAGTGAAGTGTGACTAAGGTTGAGTCTTTACCCTCTTGCTGGGTCTCATATAAATGGAGACACAGAGAGAGACACACAGGAAAAAGTAGCTTTACCATTTTGATCCTCCCATGTGAGAGGACTAGAAGCACAAGGACCCCAAGAGGCTGGTCCCACAGAGTAGATCAAGAGGAGATGACCCTTGCCATATGCCTTATAGCTAACAACTAAACTTGGGAGAAAGTGGGGCAGCTGAGACTGAGAGAAGAGGCTGGAAAGATACAAGCCTTATTTCTGGTTGCTCGCAGCTGAGCTCCAGCAGACATTAGATTCGGGAGGGGAAGGCAGAAATCAGTGACCATCTTGCTTCTCCATGTGGCAGGATCCTGAGAGGCATCTCTGCTGATGCCTTGATTTGAACATTTCACGGCCTTGGAACAGTAAGTTTTTACCCTAAATAAAATCCACATTATAAAAGCCAGTCTGTTTCTGGTACTCTACATTGGCAACCCTTTGGAAAACTAAAACAATATCCTATTTGATAACCTCCAGTTTTGGTTTTGATATATGACCAAGACAGGAAGCACAATATTGCCATCATGCCAGAAGGCTCCATTATGATGCATAATAGGATTGGAAAAGTATTTTCTTTTCAATTTCTCCCTTTGGCAATAGAAACATTTATTCTATGACTATCCTTCCTTGGATATTGGAAGCAGATAACTTATTCTCAGTTTCACAGATCCACAGCCTGTGTAGAATTTTGCACCAAGACTATATGCTTATAATTTATTTTGATGAGATTTTGTACTTAATATTTTTACTTGAAATGATTTAAGGCTTCTCAAAAGATTTTCATGGAATGAATATATTTTCATTTGGAAAGAACATGTATTTTGGGGGTTTGTATGGTGGAGTGTGGTGGTTTGAGACTTTTAAGAACCCTAAAATCCTGGTCTTAGTTAATCTATTCCTGTGTGTGTAAAACTAATGTCAGGAAATTGAAACATGTCCCTAATCTTAATCCTCATTCCTGTGAGCATAAATTCTTTTGTAAATAGGAACTCTTTTCATTTACTGTGGCCCAAAGGAATATAGGTGGATATTAATATTAACTGGGGATTTGATGAAGAGTTGACACTGGATGGCAGAGTTGGAGAAGGAAGAAAACAAAAGTCATTGGAACCAAGATAAGCAGACATTAGGAGAGAGAAATCTCCATGTGAAATGAAGCAGAGTTACAAGCCCAGAAACCTAAAAGATTGCAGCAAGCCAGCACCAGAATGCTACAGACTTTGGATAATGTTTTAGATTATTAAAGGCAGCCAAGGCAATATATGAGAAATGGGTGGGTTTTTCAAATGGGAATTCAATAATTCATAAGCTTACAGTTTCGAGGCTGAGAAAAATGTCCAAATCAAGGCATCAGATGCAGCTCTCTCCTATAAGACCAGCTGCCCAAGATCTTGGACTCCTGTCACATGGCAGGACACAATGTCAGCCTCTTCCAGTCTCTGCTTTCTCTTCTGAGCTCTTTTGCTTTCAGTTTCTGGCTTCCTCCAGCTTTCTCTCTGTTCCTGTGCCTTTCTTTCTCCCAGATTCTATTGATTTCAACTTCTAGATTCTAGGTGCTTCTCTCTCAGCTTCTGAAAGAGTTTATATCTCTGTCTCTGTGACCCCCTCTCTCTGTATTTATCTTATTATAAAGGACTCTAGTAAGAGGATTAAGACTCATCCTAGGTCATGCCATGCTGAAGTAATATAATCAAATGATCCCACCTACAATAGGTTCATACCCACAGGAATGGGCCAGTTTCAAGAACATGATTTTCTGTGATAGGTACAGTCCCAAACTATCACAGGTAAAAGGCAAGCATTGCAGATAACTTTAATTTGAAACTCTAGCCTTCAAAACTTTGAGACAATAAATTCCTGCTGTTTAAACCAAACCGTTGTATGGTATTTGCCATAGAAGTCTGGTAAACTAAGAGGGTTTTTCACAGACTGACATGATATATATTAAGAAATTTGTTATAGAAAGTGGCTTACAATGCGATTGTGGATATTTCCAAGTCTGAAATCTTTAGATCAGGTGTATTGAAGGTGAAGTTGAATTTCCAGTTAGAAGCATCTGGCTGAAATAGAAGAAGAAATACTTGTTCTCAACTTCTGAAATCTTCCGTTCTGCTTTCAAAGCCTCCAACTATTGGATGGGGAAAGAGCCCACACTTCTGTGGGCATCTTCTTTGTTGATTGTAGATGCTATAAGTTGTGGATACAATGAAGTGATTATAGATGCAAATCCATCTATGAATTACACTCACAATGATAATCAGGCCATTGCTAGGTTGACCAAACCACATAAGGTTCCCACTTGAAATGTGAAGTTAGCCATCACAGTCAATAGCTTATCAACTTAACACTAACACACACCTGCAAAACATACATAATCATTAAAAAATGACTATAACATAGTCATAATTCTTCCTAACATGATACAACTGACCTGTGTAATAACTTTTTCCCCAGAAGAGGATGCAAATCTTTGAGTGATATTCAGTCTTTCCCTGTATATTTTATACTATGACATAAAATTAATATAACTTATGTTTTATGATAAGGGAGCAAAACTTGGAAGAAAGCAAAGATAGTTACTTCATATGTGTGTATGTGCATGTGTGTTTGTGTATATAAACATATTCATAAAAAATAAGGGAAAATACTCAACAGAGTCCTGCTTTTGCACGTGGTCACATGGTCATAGCTAATATTTATAACTACCTTCATCTACTACCCATTCCAATTTCTCTTTACCCTTAGCGAGCATGTCAATTGATCATGGTTCTTTTCTTTGTGGGGTGACCCAATCCTTCAATCCTAAAGTATCTAGAACATTAGTAGTCCTGATTCAATTGTTGTAGTATTTCAATCACTTTAATCATAAGACATGGTAATAATTAAAGACAACTTAATGGAACCCCTATATTCCAGATGTATTCTTCCTTACCTCCATTAACAGTCCATTTTCCCCTTGGTAAGCAGGATCAATCACCCTGGTCAATACAGTAATTCATTTTTTGCCTATTGATTAAGAAGCATGAGAAGACCAAAATATCCAGCTGTCAGTTTTATGTTCCATTTCAATGGAATCATTGTTATATTACCTGGTGGAAGAACTCCTCCATTTGTGGACTTCTTGGTACAGAAAAGCATAAGTTCAGAGGGACAAGAAGCAAAAATTTTGAAAGTGAATCACATGGGTAATAGTGATTACTCCACTCCTGTTTCTACCGTGGATTTCTGGATCCATGAATCTTGGCTCTGGGAGAAATAACAATAGAGTTGACAGAGATTTAGAGAACATACAACCCCCAAAGAACATTTATTCTGCTCTGCAAGATATTGCCCTCCTGCTGCTATTGTGATTGAGTCTTAAATAGGTCATTTCACAGTTCTGTCGATGTAGTTGATTCAAGATGATGGAGAACATGGTAAGGTCAGTTAACCCAATGAGCATGGACTAAAGACATCTTTTCTTTACTGTGAAGTGATTTACTCAAGCAGAAGCAATGCTTATTGAATATCATGATGGTGATAAGGCATTCTATACACCCATAGATGATAGCAGAAGCATTGTGTGAAGAGACGGTAACTCAGTATCCAAAATAAATGTTTTATTCAGTGAAAACAAAGGCCTAACTCTTCCATAAAGAAAAAGATCCAATATATTCAATTCACCAGCAGGTAGCAGAGTGATCACCTTTTCAATAGTGACATATTGGGAACAAGTATCTATTTCTACTGCTGACAGACTAGGCATTCAACAGAAACTGTAGGCAGGTTGGTCTTGATGAATGGAAGTCCATATTGCTGAACCTATGCATATTTTCCATCCCTAACATCATGACCATCTTGTTCATGAGCCCACTGGACAATGACAAGAGGTACTGTGAATAGAGGCTGACTGATATACATAGAATGTATCATCTTATCCACCTCTGCTAAAGACTCAAATATCTTCATATTTTTCACACATTTGGAAAGTTCTATTCACACCGTTTCCCCCAGACCAGTTAGTATCCTATTTTCCAATGAGGTGCCTTCCAAACCGTGACCACAGAGCCAAACTGCTGGCCAGAACCCATGATTATTCACAATTCACCTCTAGCCATTTCTCCTTAAAAGAAAAATGAACAACCAGGTACACTGGTTGAGTGTCTGCCCATTGGGAAAATTTCATTTCACCACTGACCTTCAGGAATATTCCAGAAAGGTGCTGTAGTGCTGTAGTTGTCCATGTTTGGACAATATATGTATATTGTATAAAATCTTTGAGCTGAAGAGATTCCAAACTCAATGTGGAAAGTTCATCTTGAATTCTCCTTGCAACCTATAGTAAAATGTGAGAAGGAAGGGATAAGCTGAGAACTGAAGTCCTGAGCACAAAGAAACCAGAAACTGATGATCTGGGAAATTCTGAGCTTCCAGAAAATGAGAACCCAGAGGATAGTGCTCCACATAAGAATTTAAATGAACTTGGAACCATGCCACTATTTCCTTGCAAGTTAGGATTGGAAATGCAGTTATCCAGGAAAGATTTGTGGAAAGCCTTATTGTCTGATGACTTTGACCTTCTTCTTCTTGCATACTAAATCAATAAGGTTTTCTTTTACAAGATCTTTATGAATAGAATCACTGTCAGCCTGAAAAGAAAGGAACAGAAAAGGGAGAGATTGAAGGAAAAATGACTTCAAGGGAAAAATCATGGACACAGAGTTCTGGACTTAAGACATCTTCTCAGGCCAAGAATGGGAGCTCACCTTTGTGGGAAGAAAAAAGGATGAGTTTGCCCTGACGTTTGAAGAGGGCAGACCTTCCACCCCTTTGTTCAGGGACAGTGTTACCACCAGAGGCTTCAGAGAGTGTGGGGTACAATCGCTGGGGATTGGGAAGAGTTAGACCACCAACCCACTGTTCTGAGGGGTTTGGGCCTGTGCCCCTGAGATTGGGGAGCGTGTGACTGACACTCCATTGTTCTTCTATAGGCCTAGAGCTCACCTGCCACTCTGATGCTTGATGAGGTTAGAGCTGAGAAGATGGCCACTAGGCAAGCTCTTGGATGGTATGGTACCGCTGCTCCATGAAGCCACAAGAAGACAACATCATTCTATAGATTAATCTCAGACTTTGAAACCTGAGTGTGCCCTGAAGGTTTTCAGAACTTTTTGGGACCCATGACAACCTGTTTTCTTCCCAATTTCTCCCTATGGTAATGGAAATGTTTATTTTATGAGTGTCCCTCCTTTGTATATTGGAAGTAGATAAATTGTTTTCTAAGTTTCACAGGCCTACAGCTGGAGAGGACTTTTGCCTTAAGACAGACTGCATGCCTATAAATGTTTTTGATGCAATTTTGTACTTAATATTATTACTGAAATGATTTAAGATTTTGAAATATTGTGATGGAATAATGTATTTTGCATATGGAAAGGATATTCATTTGGGGGGGGGGTGGAACATGCTGGTTTGATTTTTTGTTGTATCCCAGAAAATTTTGTTCTTAAGCTTACCCATTTCTATAGAATATGAGACCTTTTGATTAGATTCAGCTAAGGAAACTTTTGATGAGATCACTTTTGATTAGATCTCTCCAGTCAATGGCCTTTAATTAGATTGTGGGAACCCGGGTGGATCCTAATCCTCTTAGTGGAGTCCTTTTAAATGGAGGACTAAAAGCAGAGATACAGAGAAAAAGCCTCAGAAACAGAAGGAGAGGTATTAGAGACTGGAGATTGGAATTAGTGTTGCACAGAGGCAGAGAAAGAAGCCCTCAAAAGGCTAGGCCCATGGAGCAGCTCAAAGCTGAAGAGATGAAGCCTGGAGGAAAGAAGAGAGAACAGTAGATCAGAAGTGAACAAGCCACGTGCCTGCTTGCCTACAGCTGAGCTCAGAGAGAATGTAATCCTGAAGCAGAAAGCAGAGACTGACTGCCATTTTGCCTTGCCATGTGGTAGAAAGCCAGGATCACCAGCATTCCCTGGTGAGATAGCATCTCTAGTGATACCTGGTTGGACATGTTCACAGCCTCAGAACCCTAAGCTTTTAAACTAATAAATTGCCATTATAAAAGCCAACTATTTCTGGTAATTTACACTATCAGCCCTTAGCAAACAAAAACAGTCTTTTTTGGTAGTAGGAGGGGTCAGATGCAACAGATTTTCCTTCACCTGAAATGGAATATATTGACGTTGCCATCTCCACCTGATGCATAGAAATTTCATGATAAGGAAGGCTCCTATTTTTGTTCAATTTTTTACCCATCCTCTGCCATGCAAATGCCTTATCAATGAAGCTAGAGAAGTTGTTGCTTCTATTCACTGAGTCCAATCAGCTTATCATCAATAATGGAACCATGAAATATTTTTGTGAAGGGTAATATGATCTGGTCATCTGCAGACCAGATTATAGCCTAAGGCTGTAAATTTGCTAAATCCCTGAGGAAGGATAGTAAAGGTGTTTTTCTGGACTTACCAACTGAAAGCCAACTAGCAAGTATTAGGGAAAAAAAACATATTTGCCAAATGAATAGCTGTATATGAAGTACCTGAAGTTGTATTAATTTGTTTAAGCAATGATACCATATCTAAAACATCATCTCCATTTAGAATAACCAGCTGGTTAATTTTATGAGAAAGCACAGTCATCCTACCAAATTCATCTTTTCTCCTTATAGGTCAATTAGGAGAGTTGAATAAGGATGTGATGGAATCACCATCCATGTGTCCTTCAAGCCCTTAATGGTGGTACTAATCTTCACATTCATGTGTGAACCTATTTCTGAACTCTATTAAGTTCCATTAATCAAGGCATCTATCATTTCAGCAATACCAACTCTCTTGATTATTTTAGCTTTTTGATAAGTCCTAAAATCAAATTTTGTGATTCTTCTAACTATATTCTACTTTTTCTAAATTGTTACTATCTTAGTGCCTTTCTTTTTCATATTAATTTTAAAATCATCTTGTCAATTTCTGCAAAAAAAAAGAAGCCTCACTTAAATTTTAATTGGGTTGCATTGAATCTATTGATCAATTTACGATTGTATTAATTAATAGATCAATTGCTTCTAATTGGACTCTTCACCAATGTTATATTTCTTTATTTATTTTATTCAGAGTCTGTAACACCTAAGTTAATTAATCAGTAATCAGATTACTTATTTACTAAGTTAGAATATGTTGGTGTGGGACACAAGAAGTCATAATATTTTTCAAAAATTTCTGAGTTGCTTATGTTTATAGCCAAGTATTAGTCTATTGTTGGTTAGTATATGAGATCCCCAAGACAAAGAAATACCATGTAAAACTCAAAATATGTGACCTTTTACTCTTCCAGGCTTCTGATAGTCTAAAGTTCTAACACATATAAAATTACAGTTAACTGTCTACTGCCCTAAATTTTCTGTTCTTATCCATAAGTTTATCTCCTCTGTGAGCTAAAACTATCTCTCAAGCCACTTAGTAGTATTTTAAAATGTAAATAAGAATCGTTGTAATATTTATTTAAAATTTAAAATTATTCAATAGGCTGTGCTTTCATATCATTTTATTATGTAAATATATTTGAAATTTTTGAAGAATTAAGGAGGTTATGTTCCCAACAACAGGAAACTGGGTTTCAGGGAATTTAAGTTATTAACTTGATGACACTATATTTTCAGTTTATATGTATCAGAGCTAAGATAATATACTAGAAAATAATCATCTGATTGCTTTTCAAATTCTCTGCCATCTGGTTTTTCCACCGAGGGATGTTTTTTTATTAAGAGAAAAAGTGCTGCCATGTAAACATTTTTATCATGTAGTTCATTGCATCCTAGGGAACATAGCTAGGAAATAGAAAGGTCTTTCTATTTACTTAGGGCGATAGAGCTCTAAATTAGTAATTTGCTTCATTTTTCTTCATGAAAGATAATAGAAGAGGGACAATAGAAATAAAGGGCTATATTTAACTTTAATCCAAATATAAAATATAGAAAAAATTAATCCCCCCCCCTCCAATTAGTACATGCCATTTTGGTAACATAATTTTATTTTCTGACATAAATGGATTTTAAATGTAATTTATTAGCTATGCCATTTATCTAGAAGTCATTTGATTTTGTTATTATTTTTAAAATTTCATTGTCTTTTAAGCTTGATGGCTTTAAAAAAAGAATTTAAATAGATGAGGATAGAGTTTGTATTATTTTGAAGAGAGAGTGAGTCCAGAAATTTGCATGTCACCATGGGATTTTATATATCATCCAGCGGCTTAGAGTGTAGAATCAGAGAAATGGGAGCTTGAATCCTAGCTCTGTTACCTATGTGACCTTTGTCAAATTATATATCAAACTTGGCATGAGTCTTCTCAAGCATAAAAAAACCCCTAAATTATTGTTTGTATATTGCTATGTAAATTATATAAAATAATGTCCAAAAATTTCTTCACCCTAATAACCACTTAACAATATATGTGTTCTCATGGATGTCTGTTACTTTACGATGTCAGGCTATATGAGAGTTGAGGAAATGGTTTTATTTGAGTCTTTCAGATTGACCGTGTTTGTTTCATTTTTAAATTCATGATCTATATTTTTTTCTAGTTTCTTTCTCCTCTTAAAGTGAAATCAGCTACCTATAAGCACAACCAAGTTAATAGTCCTGAGATATTAATTGACAGGAATACCTGTTTGCAGAGAAGAATGAATGAAATGGCTAAACTGCATATAATTTCTCTACTATATTTTTATTCCCTTATAGTGATATAGAGAATTTCTGTAGTGGGACATAATTTGCTAAAATATATGCCTTTATATGTAACTAACATCTTCATCTACATAGGTGACCAAGAAGTGCCAGAAAATTATATTGTCAAGAGTATCACAAAAATTTAAGTAAAATACATTGTTATTTCACTGACATATCCATAAACAGTATGTGGTGACAGACAACAATCTTTTTGATACTTTATAGCATAGAATATTGGTATTCTTGGATTTATTCTTAATATAATATTTAATAAATGTTTATTTTCACATAATAAACATAAATATATATAACATAAAGAAAAAATATTTTGTTTCTGGTTTAAGGCCCATTCGTTGCTCAGTGCTTTGATAATAAGTAATTGATGTTATAATTTTCTCTTTACTTATTTTAGATAAATAGAAATTAAACATGGTATTTCAATTTTGTGCATCCTTCACATATAATCAAAAATTTAATATAATGTAAATATTCAATGAATCTCAGAAATAAGCAGTCTGCAATGATGACATGTTCATGAAGTTGAAAAGGACATGCCTAAAAATTTGGGCCGTTGTTAGTTATTCTTTGGTTTAACAAGATGAAGTTAATTTTTCAAGTTTACACTCTCAGAAGGTGCTAAATAGGATAAATTACTACAGGATTATAGATACTCTTAGTCTTCCACAGTTGTTGTCTTGTCTCAGTCATACCAGTGAACTGAGGGTTAGAGTTGTATTACTGCTGAAATTTTTCCAGTATGTGTTACTCAAATGTATTATGTAACGGATTCCTTTAGTAGACTATTGACACATTTTTCAAAATTCGTTTCATAAATTTATTTCCTTTCTTTGTGCTTCGTCCTATCTTCCTAATTCCTGTTTTGTCCATAACACTTTTCAGTAAATATTTATGTATATAGTTCATGGATTATTGTAAGAGAGAGAATGAGAGTGAAATAAAGGGAGATAAAAGTTGGGATATATAGAAAGAGAATGAGGAATTTTTTGAACAGAAATGTATTTTTTGTTATTTCCTATAAAACAATAACATATAATTATATTATTAATTGTTACCTTCATAAGTAACTTTATTAACATAGTCACTGAAACTAAGTTAGATATTATAAGATTTCTATGTGTATATTTTCATGAAACAATGTAAGTTGCATGAATGTATACAGAAATCAGATTTTAGCTTAATTATACGGTTTTACTCCAGAATTTTCTGAGTCAAATGAGCATATTTTTTCTTTAACCCCACAATTATGAGCTATTTATTCTATTTATTAGAAAAATCTTTCACTTAGATTTGTCAGGGCTTTTCTGGAAAAATAAAGACGTGGTTTTCTTATCATTCAAGTAATTTTTTTTTATAATAATTTTTTTTTTTTTAAAAGATACTCAGAAGCAGCTGTGGCTCAATCAGTAGGGCTCCTGTTTACCATATGGGAGGCCCCAGGTTCGGTTCCCGGGGCCTCCTGGTGAAGGCAAGCCCACCCACACGGCGTGGTTAGCTGACCCAGTGAGCACAAGCAGCAAGGGGGGGATAAATGAATAAATAAATAAAATCTTTAAAAAAAAATAAAATAAAAAATATAAAATAAAATAAAAGATACTTAGATTACATAAATGTTACACAAAAATTTTAGGGATTTCTATATGGCCCACCTCCCACACCTCCCACAACCTCCCACATAAACAACCTTCATTAGCATGGCACATCACCTGCAATAGATATACACATCTTGGGGCTTTGCCACTAAGCATGGACCATAGTTCACATAATAGATCATACTCTCTCCTATACAGTTCTTCCTGTTATATGATGATATAAAATGGCCTATATCTGTCAGTGCAATGACACTCAGGATAATTCCCAAGTTCTGAAAAAGGCCCTATATTACAACTGCTTTTACCCCCTCCCTTCCCCCAAAGCGTCCAGTCATCACTGGCTCCACATTAATGCTGTAATTTCTTCCACTGCGTGAATCACAATGTCTATAACAGAATACCAGTAAGTCCACTCTAGTCCATAGCTCTTCCCCCAATCCTGAGGAGTCTGAGATGGTGATGTCCACTCCATCTCCAAGTGATTGGGGGCTTTTATCCCATGGATAAGATGGATGGGATTATCCTGCCTGCAGCTACAGACTGTCTCCATTCCCAGAGATGGTCATTGTCTATCATCATCTCCCCACCAGGTGTCCTGGGTGAGTCCACTGAGTTGTAGAGTAGGAGTTACAGCTCCACCGAGATTCCGGGCCCAGCTGGCACATGGACAGCCCAAATACTCTGGTCTCTGGAAGTACACTTACAAACTCTGGCACCACATACAGGTTTGAATTGAAGGGAGAGAAGGACCATGTGCAAGGAAGACATGTTTGGGTCCAACTTTGTCACTCTCAGGAGCAAGGCTTCCAAAGTAGGTCCCACTGATAAGGCACCAAACTCTGGAGCTATCCACCCTGATAAGAATCTGGGAGTCTCCAGAGCCCTCAGGAGCCCCTCTGTTTGGGGTGATATCCACATTGGAAGGCTATGATGTCCTACTGAGATGTGCATAAGTGTTTCCTCTGGGATGACCTCCCAATTCACTTTGAAGTCTCTTGGCCATATGAATTCATTTGTCTTTACCTTTTCTCCATTTTATTCCAGGCCTTTTTTCAGTCATATTGCCCACTGGCACTTGTTAGTAATCCCTCGTTGCCAGGGAGGCTCATCGCCGGGAGTCATGGGCTATGCTGGGAGGAAGATAATGCATCCTTATGCTGAGTTTGGCTTAGAGAGAAGCCACATTTGAGCAACAGGGAAGCTCTCAGGAGGCAACCTAGGCAACCCAGAACAACAGGCTAGGTTTCAATTTCAAGAGCAAAGACTTATAAGGCTAGTGATCAATAATAAGAGCCCATCAGTGGATCAACCTCCTTTGCCAGACACTGTCCCTGCACTTGGGAGACCGTTGCTACTCCCTTGGAGAAAATGGCAGAACTGTCCAGGATGGGAATTCAGTATTTTCTCATTTATTGGGTGATTCTCCACCCACTGTGACCATGACCCGTGAGCATTTGAAAAATTTTATATACCTGTTATGTATGTTCATGTGAACTTCCTCCCATGCACCCCACATCCCTGACACCCCCCACCAACTATCCTCTCCCATACCAGTTATAACCCTTCTGTGATCCAAAGCTTCTTCAAAGATAAAGAAAATACAATAGCCAAATATAATTAATATGAAAATGAAATAATAATTATGTTTAAATGTAAGAGATAAAATACATTAAAACTTAAAAAAAAAAAAAAAACAACTAAAAGCTAAATAAAATTAAAGGATTGGGTTATTCAAAAAATGAGAAAAAAATATTTTTTTTGACTGTTTGCCTTTTATCACTGCAATATCTGGTGTCCAGTCTGTACTGTGGCACCTTCCCCCTCTCACTCCCCAGTGTCTCACTATTTTTCCTTTAATTTTCAAAATTTTAGGTCACAGCAAAATCACACACACAATACAAGACATTCTCACATACCCAACCTCTTCCCACTTTCCTCACTCCATAATAAAACCTTTTTTGTATGTGGATGGTAGCATTGTTATAACTGATATATAGTGAAACATAGCTTTTAAGCATTGTCAATGGTTTACAGTATAGTTTACATTTTAGATCGTACACTTTTATAAATTTTGATGATATTTACCATGTCCTGGGTCCATCACTGTAAGGTAATGAAAAACATTTCCAGTGACCACTAAATATCCCCTGTTTGATCTATTCTGTTCCTCCCTCCTCATCCCCCTGGGGCTCACCGTGACCCCCTGGTTTGACTCATTGGATGACTAAACTCATAGTTACATGCAACAAGAGATCTGGACACACTGGTTTGTACTCCACTATTAGGAACTGCCCTTGCTCTTAAGAGAAGCTCACCTGTCTACTTCTGAGTGAATCAGTCTTTCCAGAGATGGCAGTCCATCTCCTTCCCTCTCATTGTGTGGGCCTCCACCCACTGATACACCACAATATGACAGGATGAACACTCACACACTCTCTAGAAGCCTGCTCCAGATGTGCTCTGTCCTGAATGCCCCCGACAACCAACACCCTAAAGCAGTTACACTTCCTTGTCATATTGCCATAAGAGCATGCCCACCTCTGTACTTTCAATCTCATACCCACAAATCCCAAATGTTCACCTGGTCCCTCTCCCATCTCTACCCTCAGTATCCTGGGTATTCTAAGATGATTTTCACATTGTTTTCTTGACATATGAACATCTGAAAATGAGGAAACCTTAGCGAGTTTCATGTTATGGATATATATCATTGGTATATATATCCGTATATAAAAAAACAACCTGGCCCAATGTATGGCACATGCTTAACTCCTTTACACCCTGGGAAAAAGGGGCCAATGAATTAACAATGATTTATACACCTTTGCTATCTTTGTCTAGTGTCTATCTAACCTTGAAAGAAAAACAAAAGTTACAGGGCTGAAAACTTTCTCTTATATATGGGTATTGGATTTAATAGTTTTCAGTTCATATAGAGATGCCTTTTAATTTTGTTTTTATGTTCACTCTTCAATGAATAAGAAACAGTCTGATGGCATAAGGAGGAAATCCAGAAATCAAATACTGCTTGTGGCAAATTTCATGATTTAATTCTTTCAGCAGTAGCTCTTAAAAACAATCTCATTATGATCATTGGGTAATGTTTATTTCATAGTTATTTAGAGTCTACTTAAGCAACTATAATTATTAATGAAATGACAATGCTTTCTTTTTGAAATAATGTTTCTCAAAATTTTTTCGTAATTTGTAACAAATGTTTCACAATAACGCAAGGTGTTGGTGATGGTGTGATATACGGGACTCCTGTATGAGGTTATGCATGTTTGTTTTGTAAGTACACAACTTTTACTATACACTTATTGTTTATGTATGTTCATGTATTAATGATGCACTTCAATAATTTTTTTAAAATCCCATTGAAGGCCTTTGCAATAATTTTTAAAAAATCCCATTGAAAGCCTTTGGAGGGACAATGAGCATATGAATAGAGAATCACCATGGATTATCATTAAATTAAAATTTGAATAATATCAGCAATGGTAAAAAGCTGCGATTGCCAAAATGGGCAAATTATTGATATGAATTTCAAGAAAGAAAACTGAAAAAAAAAAGATTTTTCACTGCTTTTTGTTATAAACACCTACATCCACAATACTTTCTGCAGCACTGTTCACCACTGTTCCAGAAGGATTAATGGAAACATCATTGCCAGGAAAGAGCAAAAAATAGTTTGTTTTGAAAGGCTTTCCTGTAAGACAAGTTGAAGTGTGAGTCTAAGTTATGTTACTTTGTCATCATCTGGAAACATTGTTAAATCACACAATTTTCAGATGTTTCTTATTCAAATTTAATAAAATCATTTTATAATTACAATTTGTAGCTCATGTATATTGTAGCACATGTTGATATAGTACTCAGATGTGTGCATTCCACTATAATATTTTTGGATTTAAAAATCCCAATATTCATTTGAGCTTGCACTAAATTTTAAGATAATGTAATATGAGAACAAGATCTAAAAATTGGTAAAAAATGAATTGGAAATAAATATTTATATTTGCAGGGATTTTTCTCTGTGTGTGTGTGTGTGTTGTTTTTTTTTTTAAGACATTTTCAGCCAAGTGTATGATAACATTTCTTCCTTTAAATTACACAGATAAATTCATCCACATGGACACAAATTAATTGTTATTGCTGATCGCATCAGTGCCTTGGATTGCATTATTCCCTTCCAAGAACAAAGATGAGGATATAAATGAGTTGCATTTATTTTCACAGGATAGTGACTTGAGGACCTATAGATATAAACTGAAATATCAGGGTTGCCATCCGATTTAGATACATATAGGATTCAAATGAAAATTTTGACTGAAGTCACTATATTTATATTGATGGGCTTCATGGATGAGTGTGAGCTGCAAGTCTTCCTATTTTTATTATTTCTAGCAATTTATCTCTTTACTATGGTAGGAAATTTAGGACTGGTTGTATTGGTCATTGGGGAATCTTGGATGCCTGCTATTCTTCTGTTGTCACCTGAAAAAATGTTAGTTAATTTCCTGGCAGAGAATAAAGCCATTTCATTTCTTGGTTGTGCAACACAGATGCTTCTCTTTGTTAGTTTTGAGAATACAGAAAGCTTTCTCTTAGCTGCAATGGCTTATGATCGCTATGTAGCAATCTACAACCCACTGCTGTATTCAATTAACATGCCATCCCGCGTTTATGTGCCACTCCTCACTGGTTTCCATGTTAGAAGATTTTTGTGTGGCACTTTACATACAGTGGCCACTTTTAGCCTATCCTTCTGTGCATCAAAGGAAATTAGACATGTCTTTTGTGACATGCCTCCACTCCTAGCTATTTCTTGTTCTGACACATCAACCAGCTTCTACTCTTCTACATTGTGGGTTTTGATGAGATAACCACTGTACTAATCATCTTGATTTCCTATGCTTTCATTATTTTAGCCATCTGAGGATGCATTCTGCTGAAGGGAGTTGAAAAGCCTTTTCCGCCTGCAGCTCTCATTTAACTGGAGAATCAATTTACCATGTGACAATCTTTTTCAAGTATATGAGACCAAGTTCCAGCTCCACTTTGGACCATGATATGATAGTGTCTATATTTTACACTATTGTGATCCCCATGCTGAATCCCATCATTTACAGTTTGAGGATCGAAGATGTTAAAGGGCCAAAGAAAAAATTGTTTGAGAGAAATTGTTTCATAAATTAAATACAATATTAATATTGAGTAAAATTTGAGATAATATTAGCTATCAATCCATATTTCTATGGTCTGAAACTAAACTGACCAAAACTGTCTTATTTTTAGTTAACAGTGTTGGCATATCTTAAAATATTTCCAAATATTAATATAAAGCATTAATCTGTTCTCTAATGTAGCAATTTCCCTATATAAATAGATCATCTGTCTGCTAGTAATTATGTTCAAACTGTTCCTTATTAAAATTAATTGATTAAATGATAATGGTATTGTTAGTCTGTTTAGTTTGCTTTTTATTTGCTATGATTACCCAGATCTTCAGAGTTGAAAGCTTGACATAACATTACATGGCTTATGATAAACCCTAAGACTCATTTTGATGTGAATTTCCCTTCTGGACTCCCTGTGAAGGGCTTCCTAATGTTACCTCACTTGTTTTATGTGTCCTTACACTCTCTCAAATTCATCTAGGCCTCTATGACATACATTTTGTACTCTGGTTCAACACAATAAATATTCATCCCATTATTTCCTTCCCACTATTTAGTTACAGAAATTGATTAGATCCATTATATATCCCCAAAAATTATTTTTAAATAGGATGGTAATATTTATTGAGTGTATAATTAAGGCTCAGGGAAAAAAATGTATATATATATATATATAGTTTAAAGAATAACTGACAAATGGCTATTATGTACAAATGGACCAAGATCTGAAAGGCTAGCTAGCCTATTATTATGTGTTCCTTTAAGGCAGTTTCTTTCTTATTTTCTAGCTTTGCCTTTGTCTTCAATCTTTAGGAAACAAATTTGCATTTGTCATCATTCATCAGCACTTAATGTCCAATAAGCAAAGCCCTGAGAAATTATCTCATGTTACCTGAACCCACAACTGCTTCTCCCTTATTTATTCTGCTTTGTTTATGTTTGCTCTCAGATTTGTTTATTGAAAAGGGCATTAGGAGTAGAAATTTACTTTAAAAAAAAAATAGTGTTTTCCTGACTGGCATTCTTATACTGTGAGTCCACCATATCAATCCTATGAAAACAAGAAAATCAAAGAGCTAAATCTTAAGTGTGAATCTGAGATCTGATCAAATAATTTCAGGAACTCAGTCTCATCAGATTTGCAAAGAGAGCTCATATCCATTGGAACAAACCCATTTGATAGCAGTGTGATTGAAATCTACTAAAAAATTCTTCTTGAAAAAATAAATGAAATACTGACTATATTGTAGATGTCATGTTGACTTATAAAGAAATTGAGTATTTGAAATCATAGTACCTTAATATTTATTTTCATGATTATGAACTTTTGAGGTGCTTTTTCTGGAATAAATAAATAAATTACATGAAAAGTGTTTTTAAGTATCTATCTCCTGCAAAAATTAAAATGTTTTCCATATTCCAGGATAATTTTATGGCTTTCTACATTTCAAATCAAAGCTTTAAATTATTAAAACAAAATTTTAATCATGGTTGTATCTTGGTTTATCAGTTTAATTGCTCTTTTAAATACACAAAATAATCTTTCTTTGAGAAAGAAAGAGATCAGTCCTAGGACCTAGGATGAACTCACTTTTGCCTGTGAAATAAGTACAAAAATTGAACAATAAATTGGTCTAAAAATTAGGCAAGTTTATGTCAAGTTAATCTACATGAAAATTGCACTGTCCCAGTTTTGCTACTAGTAAAGTAGCAGCCAAATGTTGAGAATAAACAATCACCCATGATTTTCTATTCATCAGGTTAATATGGAAAAATGGAAAACACACTCTCAAATTGATAACTTTTCAATCTTTTTACTATGCTCAATTATCTTTCCCTCAAGAAATAATTACATGGTCCATTGCTCATACAGGATGTCTTCTTTTTACCATTTAACACAATAATCAGCAAATATTTTTTTATATGGAAGTTTGATTTCTATGTAGATCTACCACTACACTGACACAGTAACTTACATAAAGGCAGGAAATGGTCTGTCCACACAATTGTATCCTCAGAGCATGACTTAGTTCCTGTTACATATAGTTTACTTAGAAAATACATTTTTTTCATTGATAATTCCTTGTTTATTTGCTTCTCATCTCTCTGTACTATAGAATGTAAGCTCCAGGAAATTAAGAATCATCTGTGATGGGTATATTTCTAAATCTCTGGGACCTACAAACATGCCTGGTACATTAATAAATATTTATTGAATGGAAAAATATACATTTAGGTTGTATATTAAACAGTATCCATACATTTTACATTCATATGATTAAACCTGTAACATATATATATATATATTTCAATGATAACATATGGTTATGATTTTATCCTTATGAGTGGTGAGTCAAGAAATGAGAATGCACTTCTATGTAGTTTGTTAGTTACAGGACAATATATAAATGTTTTATATATTATAGCTCTTTATATCTTAACAACTCTAAAATATGAATCGATTCATACCTGACATCAAAGATCACAATTGAGAAAACAAGCATATAAAAAAAATAGGCATTCTGTAATATCCTCAAGAACACATCACTCGTGTAAATGATACCAGCATTCAAAACCAAGTTTTCTGATTACAAAATCCTTACTTTTAAGCATTTCAGTATATAGAATGCAAGAACAAAGCAAACTTTTCACTTTGCCCAATGAGTATCAGGCCTCTTGACCATACATTATGAAGTAATGAAGGTCTTTATTAAGTCAATAGTAGAAATGAGAAAGAAAGGAATGTTTTTTTGAAGAAGTAGGGAAGAATTGGTTTCCACTAGATTTTGCAAATCATTCAGTTTGTTGAGACATATAGAATGGCAGGGTATTTTCCTGGGTGAAAAAAATGATCAAGACATAAAGATTAGAAATAAAAATAGAAGGGGGAGGAGGATGAGGAAGAAGAGGATGAAGAGGAGGAGGAGGAGACATTTAAAGAGAAGAAGGAGAAAAGGAGACAAAAATGGAGGAAAGGAGGGTGAAAAGGAAGAACATTGGAAAGGTAAAGTGGATGAAATAAATTATAACTATAATGATTCTGAGATTTCATTACATTTTCAAGATACCGAACTAGAATCTCAGAAAGATATTTAAAGGCAAATGTGGACTTGTCCAGAAGGAGATATTTGAAGCCTCTGCACTTGATTCAATTTTTTAAAAAATATAGAATGTCCACTTCTACTTGAGATGAAGAAATCTGAAAAAACAAAATGAAACAAAACAAAAAAACAGTACAACTTAACAATTTTTATAAAGCCAGATAATTTTCAAAAAAATCAAAGTTTTTCATGATCCCACCGTAAGCTGAGTTTTCAAACATCTGAGTGATCTGAATTCAAAGGAAGGACAAGAACTTCAGAAGAGATGGTATAATTGAACAGTTTCACCTTTGTCAGAAGATGGGAGAAAGGTTTCCATGGTAAAAGCATGTAGGAAGAAATCAGCTAAATTTCAAAGAATAGTCAAAGCTAAATGTGAGCTACAGTGTCAGTTGGGAAAAGGAGAAAAACTAGAATCAAGGGGTTTGCTTTCACTCTCAGTGTCTTCTTTGCAAGTCTACCAAGTGTTCATGAGAATGATCAGGGATTGGGTGGGAGATTTCCTGACAAGGTTTCCATGCAACCCACAAAATAACAAACATCCTCCTCTGTTACCAAATGAGGGACATCTATTACTTTCCAACTACAGATTTAAACTTAATTTAGACTACTCTAATGATACATAAGATAGTTTGAGATACTTAATCATAGAATTGCTCCTGACTTCTGACTGAATCCAATCTATAGCAGATCTCTGTTTTCTTATTTCCTCCCCCTAAATATCTAGCCAAAGCATAAATCCTATCATAGGTTCTTTTGCTTAACCTCTTATTTAAAAATTGCACATTTCCCTATGGCTTGTGTTCTTCCTCATGACATTGAGTAATAAAGCCAAGTTTTTGGACTACAAGTGTTCTTGGTGATCTTTGGTTAAAGAACAGTGACAATTACTAGTTTAAAATATCTAGTAGAGAGGATAAACAACATGCACAAGGACATGGAATATTTCATCAGGGAAACAGATACTATAAGGCAGTATTTAATGAAATAGTAGAAATGAAATTTTAAAATGAATGCAAACACACAAGCCTAATATCAGAAACAAAGAATCCATTCAACAGGGTCATCAGTAAAGTGAGTACCCACAAACCGTAGTCAGTAAAAGTCTGCACCGTTACATTCAAGGATGATACTTTCTGAGCTGCCATGTTCCTGATGACTTTTCTTATACCAGGGAAAGACTTATCTGAGTAATCAATTTTCTCTGAATCTCTCTATAGCACAGTGATATCACCTGATAAATTGTTCTTTCCTTTACAGAGTTCTTTATTTCTGGGAAAAAGACAATGAAGGCATGTTTGAGAAGATATAGCAGTTATCTCCAAAATTACACTGTCTTTTCTTAGCAAATCTAGAGAAGTCTACCAGCAACCTACTCACATAAAAAATTCCTATTTTTTGTTAATGCTTTTTAATATAATAAAGTAATGTACTGTATTTTTCAATTCTGATAAGTTTAGTATACTTTTGTAGAAAAACAGTCATATCCAAAAGTAGTGATTAAGTATGTGAGCTCTAAAGTCACACTGTATGAGTTCTAATTGGAGCTTGTCCTTTAACATGTAGGCTGACCGTAAACAAGCTATGTAATCTCCATGCATCAGTTTCATCATCTACAAAATTCAGTCATTCACTACATTTACTGAGGTACTCTTCTGTGTCCTGGAGATACAACCTTGAACATAATTGGCAAAATTCCTTCAATCAAAGGTATAAACAAAATTTATAGAATGTTAGATGAGGTAACTGCCATGAAAAAACCATGCAACAATAACAATGACTGGGGCAGGTGCAATTTCACATAGGGTGGTAAGCAATGGCCTTGCAAGGAAGAGAATGAGAAAAGATCCATGGAGTTAACTGGGGGAAGGGAATTTCAGGAAGAATAGAAAATGGAAAGATTCCAGGCAGCTTCAGAACTTAAGTGTATATTGAATTGTGAAGAGATCAGTGTGACCACACCAAAGAGAGCATAACAGACACAATCTTAAAGGATGAGTTCATAAAAGTAAGTATTAAGACATAATCATATTGAATCTGAAGTATTTAACCAGACTAACAAAGAAAAAGAATAGATGCAAATACATAAAATAAGGAATGAGCAAGGGGATATCACTACGGACCCCACAGAAATAAAGACTATCATAAGAGGATACTTTGAAAAATTGTATGCCAACGAGAATGATAATTTAGAGGAAATGGACAAGTTTCTAGAAATCCACAAACAGCCTACATTGATGAAAGAAGAAATAGATGAACTCAACAGCTCAATTACAAGTAAAGAGATAGACTCGGTCATCAAAAACCTCCCAACTAAGAAGAGCCCAGGACCTGATGGCTTCACAGCTGAATTCTACCAAACATTCCAGAAAGAGATAACACCAATTCTAATTAAGCTCTTCCAAAAAATAGAAGTAGAAGGAATATTGCCTAACTCATTCTATGATACCAACATTACCCTAATATGAAAACCAAACAAAGATACCACAAGAAAAGAAAATTACAGACAAATTTCTCTAATGAACCTAGATGCTAAAAATCAACAAAATACTTGCTAATAGCATTCACCGACATATCGAAAGGATTATACACCATGACCAAGTGGGTTTCATCCTGGTATGCAAGGATGGTTCAATGTAAGGAAATCAATCAGTGTAATACACCACATAAAAAGATTGAAAGAAAAAAAACCACATGACCATCTCTATAGATGCAGAAAAAGCATTTGACAAAATACAGCACTCTTTCCTCATAAAACACTACAAAAGTTAGGAATAGACGGAAACTTTCTGAATATGATAAAGGGTATATATGAAAAACCCAAAGCTAACATCATTTTCAACAGTGAAATCCTAAAACCCTTCCCTCTGAGATTGAGAAGTAGACAAGGATGCCCACTATCTCCACTCCTATTTAACATTGTCTTAGAAGCACTTGCATGAGCACTGAGACAAAAAAAGGACATAAAAGGCATCCAGATTGGAAAAGAAGAAATAAAAATTTCATTATTTCCAGATGACATGA